>CM038469.1:11246344-11846344 GCA_021464415.1 Lonicera japonica
GGAAATAATTAGAATTTGGAGTTCCAAATTTTGAAAATAGGGAGGAAATAGGGGAAACGGAAATAATTATTGGAGCTAAGAATAAGGTTTAAAATAAAAAACGGAAATAATTAGAATTGAGAGAGTTATTTAAAGAAAGTTAGAAAGAGAAAATAGTCACAATATTATGCTAGTTTTCAATTTTAGCTTATTTACGGCACCAAGTAAGTTAAGGTCCAAATTTTGAAAATAGGGAGAAAAATAGGGGGAAACATAATAATTAGAGGAGCAATTAATAAGGATTTTAATTATAAAGGAAATAATTAGAATTTAAGTTCCAAATTTCGAAAATAGGGAAAACGGAAATAATTATGGGAGCTATTAATAAAGATTAAATTAAAAACGGAAATAATTAGAATTAAGAGAGTTATTTAAAGAAACGAAAAAATAAGAATAATTAGGAGAAGTAATGATGACACATGTCAAGCTCACAAAGAAAGTGAGCAATTTTGTGTAGAATTGTAGGCATTATTGAAAAATAAATTGAATCAAATTTAATTAAAAAATGATTTAATACTAAACCTATTTTAAAATGGTATGGTATTAATAAGGATTAAAATTATTAACGGAAACAATTAGAATTGGAGAGTCATTTTCAAAAAGTGAAAAAATAGAGAGTAATATTAAGGAGCAATTAATGTGGATTAAAATTATAAACGGAAATAATTAGAATTTGAGTTCCAAATTTTGAAAATAGGGGAGAAAATAGGGGGAACGGAAATAATTATTGGAGCTATTAATAGGATAAAATAAAAATACGGAAATAATAAATTGAGAGAGTTATTTAAAGAAAGTTAGAAAGAGAAAATAGTCACAAATATTTATGCAAGTTTTCAATTTATGCTTATTTACGGCACAATTAAGTTAAGTTCCAAATTTTGAAAATAGGGAGAAAATAGGGGAAACATAAATAATTATAGAGCAATTAATAAGGAAAATTAAAAGAAATAATTAGAATTTAAGTTCCAAATTTCGAAAAAGGAAAAACGAAATAATTATGGGAGCTATTAATAAAGATTAAAATTAAAAACGGAAATAATTAGAATTAAGAGAGTTATTTAAAGAAACGAAAAAATAAGAATTAATTAGGAGAGTAATGATGAGACATGTCAAAGCTCACAAAGAAAGTGAGCAATTTTGTGTAGATTGTAGGCATTTTGAAAAATAATATTGAATCAAATTTAATTAAAAAAGAATTTAAATACTAAACCTATTTTAAAATGGTAGGGTATTAATAATTAAAATTATAAACGGAAACAATTAGAATTGGAGAGTCATTTTTAAAAAAAAGTGAAAAAATAGAGAGTAATAATTATAAGCCAATTAATTGGATTAAAATTATAAACGGAAATAATTAGAATTTGATTCCAAATTTTTGAAAATAGGGAGGAAATAGGGGAAACGGAAATAATTATTGGAGCTATTAATAAGGATTAAAATAAAAAAAACGGAAATAATTAGAATTGAGAGAGTTATTTAAAGAAAGTTAGAAAGAGAAAATAGTCACAATATTATGCAAGTTTTCAATTTATGCTTATTTACGGCACAATTAAGTTAAGTTCCAAATTTTGAAAATAGGGGAGAAAATAGGGAAACATAAATAATTATAGGAGCAATTAATAAGATTTAAATTATAAAGGAAATAATTAGAATTTAAGTTCCAAATTTCGAAAATAGGGGAAAACGGAAATAATTATGGGAGCTATTAAATAAAGATTAAAATTAAAAACGGAAATAATTAGAATTAAGAGAGTTATTTAAAGAAACGAAAAAATAAGAATTAATTAGGAGAGTAATGATGACACATGTCAAGCTCACAAAGAAAGTGAGCAATTTTGTGTAGAATTGTAGGCATTATTGAAAAATAATATTGAATCAAATTTAATTAAAAAATGAATTTAATACTAAACCTATTTAAAATGGTATGTATTAATAAGGATTAAAATTATAAACGGAAACAATTAGAATTGGGAGAGTCATTTTAAAAAAGTGAAAAAATAGAGAGTAATAATTATAGGAGCAATAAATGTGGATTAAAATTATAAACGGAAATAATTAGAATTTGAGTTCCAAATTTTGAAAATAGGGGAGGAAATAGGGGAAACGGAAATAATTATTGGAGCTATTAATAAGGATTAAAATAAAAAACGGAAATAATTAGAATTGAGAGAGTTATTTAAAGAAAGTTAGAAAGAGAAAATAGTCACAATATTATGCAAGTTTTCAATTTGTGCTTATTTACGGCACAATTAAGTTAAGTTCCAAATTTTGAAAATAGGGAGAAAATAGGGGGAAACATAAATAATTATAGGAGCAATTAATAAAGATTTAAATTAAAAGGAAATAATTAGAATTTAAGTTCCAATTTCGAAAATAGGGAAAACGGAAATAATTATGGGAGCTATTAATAAAGATTAAAATTAAAAACGGAAATAATTAGAATTAAGAGAGTTATTTAAAGAAACGAAAAAATAAGAATTAATTAGGAGAGTAATGATGAGACATGTCAAGCTCACAAAGAAAGTGAGCAATTTTGTGTAGAATTGTAGGCATTATTGAAAAATAATATTGAATCAAATTAATTAAAAAATGAATTTAATACTAAACCTATTTTAAAATGGTATGGTATTAATAAGGATTAAAATTATAAACGGAAACAATTAGAATTGGGAGTCATTTCAAAAAGTGAAAAAATAGAGAGTAATAATTATAGGAGCAATTAATGTGGATTAAAATTATAAACGGAAATAATTAGAATTTGAGTTCCAAATTTTGAAAATAGGGAGGAAATAGGGGAAACGGAAATAATTATTGGAGCTATTAATAAGGATTAAAATAAAAAACGGAAATAATTAGAATTGAGAGAGTTATTTAAAGAAAGTTAGAAAGAGAAAATAGTCACAATATTATGCAAGTTTTCAATTTATGCTTATTACGGCACAATTAAGTTAAGTTCCAAATTTTGAAAATAGGGGGAAAATAGGGGAAACATAAATAATTATAGGAGCAATTAATAAGGATTTAAATTATAAAGGAAATAATTAGAATTTAAGTTCCAAATTTCGAAAATAGGGAAAACGGAAATAATTATGGGAGCTATTAATAAAGATTAAAATTAAAAACGGAAATAATTAGAATTAAGAGAGTTATTTAAAGAAACGAAAAAATAAGAATTAATTAGGAGAGTAATGATGACACATGTCAAGCTCACAAAGAAAGTGAGCAATTTTGTGTAGAATTGTAGGCATTATTGAAAAATAATATTGAATCAAATTTAATTAAAAAATGAATTTAATACTAAACCTATTTTAAAATGGTATGGTATTAATAAGGATTAAAATTATAAACGGAAACAATTAGAATTGGGAGAGTCATTTTAAAAAAGTGAAAAAATAGAGAGTAATAATTATAGGAGCAATTAATGTGGATTAAAATTATAAACGGAAATAATTAGAATTTGAGTTCCAAATTTTGAAAATAGGGGAGGAAATAGGGGGAAACGGAAATAATTATTGGAGCTATTAATAAGGATTAAAATAAAAAACGGAAATAATTAGAATTGAGAGAGTTATTTAAAGAAAGTTAGAAAGAGAAAATAGTCACAATATTATGCAAGTTTTCAATTTATGCTTATTTACGGCACAATTAAGTTAAGTTCCAAATTTTGAAAATAGGGGAGAAAATAGGGGGAAACATAAATAATTATAGGAGCAATTAATAAAGATTTAAATTATAAAGGAAATAATTAGAATTTAAGTTCCAAATTTCGAAAATAGGGGAAAACGGAAATAATTATGGGAGCTATTAATAAAGATTAAAATTAAAAACGGAAATAATTAGAATTAAGAGAGTTATTTAAAGAAACGAAAAAATAAGAATTAATTAGGAGAGTAATGATGAGACATGTCAAGCTCACAAAGAAAGTGAGCAATTTTGTGTAGAATTGTAGGCATTATTGAAAAATAATATTGAATCAAATTTAATTAAAAAATGAATTTAATACTAAACCTATTTTAAAATGGTATGGTATTAATAAGGATTAAAATTATAAACGGAAACAATTAGAATTGGAGAGTCATTTTAAAAAAGTGAAAAAATAGAGAGTAATAATTATAGGAGCAATTAATGTGGATTAAAAATTATAAACGGAAATAATTAGAATTTGAGTTCCAAATTTTGAAAATAGGGAGGAAATAGGGGAAACGGAAATAATTATTGGAGCTATTAATAAGGATTAAAATAAAAAACGGAAATAATTAGAATTGAGAGAGTTATTTAAAGAAAGTTAGAAAGAGAAAATAGTCACAATATTATGCAAGTTTTCAATTTATGCTTATTTACGGCACAATTAAGTTAAGTTCCAAATTTTGAAAATAGGGGAGAAAATAGGGGGAAACATAAATAATTATAGGAGCAATTAATAAGGATTTAAATTATAAAGGAAATAATTAGAATTTAAGTTCCAAATTTCGAAAATAGGGGAAAACGGAAATAATTATGGGAGCTATTAATAAAGATTAAAATTAAAAACGGAAATAATTAGAATTAAGAGAGTTATTTAAAGAAACGAAAAAATAAGAATTAATTAGGAGAGTAATGATGAGACATGTCAAGCTCACAAAGAAAGTGAGCAATTTTGTGTAGAATTGTAGGCATTATTGAAAAATAATATTGAATCAAATTTAATTAAAAAATGAATTTAATACTAAACCTATTTTAAAATGGTATGGTATTAATAAGGATTAAAATTATAAACGGAAACAATTAGAATTGGGAGAGTCATTTTAAAAAAGTGAAAAAATAGAGAGTAATAACTATAGGAGCAATTAATGTGGATTAAAATTATAAACGGAAATAATTAGAATTTGAGTTCCAAATTTTGAAAATAGGGGAGGAAATAGGGGGAAACGGAAATAATTATTGGAGCTATTAATAAGGATTAAAATAAAAAACGGAAATAATTAGAATTGAGAGAGTTATTTAAAGCAAGTTAGAAAGAGAAAATAGTCACAATATTATGCAAGTTTTCAATTTATGCTTATTTACGGCACAATTAAGTTAAGTTCCAAATTTTGAAAATAGGGGAGAAAATAGGGGGAAACATAAATAATTATAGGAGCAATTAATAAGGATTTAAATTATAAAGGAAATAATTAGAATTTAAGTTCCAAATTTCGAAAATAGGGGAAAACGGAAATAATTATGGGAGCTATTAATAAAGATTAAAATTAAAAACGGAAATAATTAGAATTAAGAGAGTTATTTAAAGAAACGAAAAAATAAGAATTAATTAGGAGAGTAATGATGACACATGTCAAGCTCACAAAGAAAGTGAGCAATTTTGTGTAGAATTGTAGGCATTATTGAAAAATAATATTGAATCAAATTTAATTAAAAAATGAATTTAATACTAAACCTATTTTAAAATGGTATGGTATTAATAAGGATTAAAATTATAAACGGAAACAATTAGAATTGGGAGAGTCATTTTAAAAAAGTGAAAAAATAGAGAGTAATAATTATAGGAGCAATTAATGTGGATTAAAATTATAAACGGAAATAATTAGAATTTGAGTTCCAAATTTTGAAAATAGGGAGGAAATAGGGGAAACGGAAATAATTATTGGAGCTATTAATAAGGATTAAAATAAAAAACGAAAATTTAGAATTGAGAGAGTTATTTAAAGAAAGTTAGAAAGAGAAAATAGTCACAATATTATGCAAGTTTTCAATTTATGCTTATTTACGGCACAATTAAGTTAAGTTCCAAATTTTGAAAATAGGAGAAAATAGGGGGAAACATAAATAATTATAGGAGCAATTAATAAGGATTTAAATTATAAAGGAAATAATTAGAATTTAAGTTCCAAATTTCGAAAATAGGGGAAAACGGAAATAATTATGGGAGCTATTAATAAAGATTAAAATTAAAAACGGAAATAATTAGAATTAAGAGAGTTATTTAAAGAAACGAAAAAATAAGAATTAATTAGGAGAGTAATGATGAGACATGTCAACTCACAAAGAAAGTGAGCAATTTTGTGTAGAATTGTAGGCATTATTGAAAAATAATATTGAATCAAATTTAATTAAAAAATGAATTTAATACTAAACCTATTTTAAAATGGTATGGTATTAATAAGGATTAAAATTATAAACGGAAACAATTAGAATTGGGAGAGTCATTTTAAAAAAGTGAAAAAATAGAGAGTAATAATTATAGGAGCAATTAATGTGGATTAAAATTATAAACGGAAATAATTAGAATTTGAGTTCCAAATTTTGAAAATAGGGGAGGAAATAGGGAAACGGAAATAATTATTGGAGCTATTAATAAGGATTAAAATAAAAAACGGAAATAATTAGAATTGAGAGAGTTATTTAAAGAAAGTTAGAAAGAGAAAATAGTCACAATATTATGCAAGTTTTCAATTTATGCTTATTTACGGCACAATTAAGTTAAGTTCCAAATTTTGAAAATAGGGGAGAAAATAGGGGGAAACATAAATAATTATAGGAGCAATTAATAAGGATTTAAATTATAAAGGAAATAATTAGAATTTAAGTTCCAAATTTCGAAAATAGGGAAAACGGAAATAATTATGGGAGCTATTAATAAAGATTAAAATTAAAAACGGAAATAATTAGAATTAGAGAGTTATTTAAAGAAACGAAAAATAAGAATTAATTAGGAGAGTAATGATGACACATGTCAAGCTCACAAAGAAAGTGAGCAATTTTGTGTAGAATTGTAGGCATTATTGAAAAATAATATTGAATCAAATTTAATTAAAAAATGAATTTAATACTAAACCTATTTTAAAATGGTATGGTATTAATAAGGATTAAAATTATAAACGAAACAATTAGAATTGGAGAGTCATTTTAAAAAAGTGAAAAAATAGAGAGTAATAATTATAGGAGCAATTAATGTGGATTAAAATTATAAACGGAAATAATTAGAATTTGAGTTCCAAATTTTGAAAATAGGGGAGGAAATAGGGGGAAACGGAAATAATTATTGGAGCTATTAATAAGGATTAAAATAAAAAACGGAAATAATTAGAATTGAGAGAGTTATTTAAAGAAAGTTAGAAAGAGAAAATAGTCACAATATTATGCAAGTTTTCAATTTATGCTTATTTACGGCACAATTAAGTTAAGTTCCAAATCTTGAAAATAGGGGAGAAAATAAATAATTATAGGAGCAATTAATAAGGATTTAAATTATAAAGGAAATAATTAGAATTTAAGTTCCAAATTTCGAAAATAGGGGAAAACGGAAATAATTATGGGAGCTATTAATAAAGATTAAAATTAAAAACGGAAATAATTAGAATTAAGAGAGTTATTTAAAGAAACGAAAAAATAAGAATTAATTAGAGAGTAATGATGACACATGTCAAGCTCACAAAGAAAGTGAGCAATTTTGTGTAGAATTGTAGGCATTATTGAAAAATAATATTGAATCAAATTTAATTAAAAAATGAATTTAATACTAAACCTATTTTAAAATGGTATGGTATTAATAAGGATTAAAATTATAAACGGAAACAATTAGAATTGGGAGTCATTTAAAAAAGTGAAAAAATAGAGAGTAATAATTATAGGAGCAATTAATGTGGATTAAAATTATAAACGGAAATAATTAGAATTTGAGTTCCAAATTTTGAAAATAGGGGAGGAAATAGGGGGAAACGGAAATAATTATTGGAGCTATTAATAAGGATTAAAATAAAAAACGGAAATAATTAGAATTGAGAGAGTTATTTAAAGAAAGTTAAAAAGAGAAATAGTCACAATTTTATGCAAGTTTTCAATTTATGCTTATTTACGGCACAATTAAGTTAAGTTCCAAATTTTGAAAATAGGGGAGAAAATAGGGGGAAACATAAATAATTATAGGAGCAATTAATAAGGATTTAAATTATAAAGGAAATAATTAGAATTTAAGTTCCAAATTTCGAAAATAGGGGAAAACGGAAATAATTATGGGAGCTATTAATAAAGATTAAAATTAAAAACGGAAATAATTAGAATTAAGAGAGTTATTTAAATAAACGAAAAAATAAGAATTAATTAGGAGAGTAATGATGAGACATGTCAAGCTCACAAAGAAAGTGAGCAATTTTGTGTAGAATTGTAGGCATTATTGAAAAATAATATTGAATCAAATTTAATTAAAAAATGAATTTAATACTAAACCTATTTTAAAATGGTATGGTATTAATAAGGATTAAAATTATAAACGAAACAATTAGAATTGGGAGAGTCATTTTAAAAAATGAAAAAATAGAGAGTAATAATATAGGAGCAATTAATGTGGATTAAAATTATAAACGGAAATAATTAGAATTTGAGTTCCAAATTTTGAAAATAGGGGAGGAAATAGGGGAAACGGAAATAATTATTGGAGCTAATAAGGATTAAAATAAAAAACGGAAATAATTAGAATTGAGAGAGTTATTTAAAGAAAGTTAGAAAGAGAAAATAGTCACAATATTATGCAAGTTTTCAATTTATGCTTATTTACGGCACAATTAAGTTAAGTTCCAAATTTTGAAAATAGGGGAGAAAATAGGGGGAAACATAAATAATTATAGGAGCAATTAATAAGGATTTAAATTATAAAGGAAATAATTAGAATTTAAGTTCCAAATTTCGAAAATAGGGGAAAACGGAAATAATTATGGGAGCTATTAATAAAGATTAAAATTAAAAACGGAAATAATTAGAATTAAGAGAGTTATTTAAGAAACGAAAAAATAAGAATTAATTAGGAGAGTAATGATGACACATGTCAAGCTCACAAAGAAAGTGAGCAATTTTGTGTAGAATTGTAGGCATTATTGAAAAATAATATTGAATCAAATTTAATTAAAAAATGAATTTAATACTAAACCTATTTTAAAATGGTATGGTATTAATAAGGATTAAAATTATAAACGGAAACAATTAGAATTGGGAGAGTCATTTTAAAAAAGTGAAAAAATAGAGAGTAATAACTATAGGAGCAATTAATGGGATTAAAATTATAAACGAAATAATTAGAATTTGAGTTCCAAATTTTGAAAATAGGGGAGAAATAGGGGGAAACGGAAATAATTATTGGAGCTATTAAAAGGATTAAAATAAAAAACGGAAATATTAGGAGAATTGCAGAGTTATTTAAAGCAAGTTAGAAAGAGAAAATACACAATATTTGCAAGTTTTCAATTTATGCTTTTTACGGCACAATTTAAGTTAAGTTCCAAATTTTGAAATAGGGGAGAAATTAGGGGGAACATAAAAATTATAGAGCAATTAATAAGGTATTTATTTAAAAGAAATAATTAGAATTTAAGTCCAAATTTCGAAAATGAGGTAAAAGGAAATAATTATGGGAGCTATTAATAATTAAAAGATTTCGGAAATAATTAGAATTAAGAGAGTTATTTAAAGAAACGAAAAAATAAGTTTAATTAGGAGAGTAATGATGACACATGTCAAGCTCACAAAGAAAGTGAGCAATTTTGTGTAGAATTGTAGGCATTATTAAAATAATATTGAATCAAATTTAATTAAAAAATGAATTTAATACTAAACCTATTTTAAAATGGTATGGTATTAATAAGGATTAAAATTATAAACGGAAACAATTAGAATTGGAGAGTCATTTTAAAAAAAGTGAAAAAATAGAGAGTAATATTTTTAGCAATTAATGTGGATTAAAATTATAAACGGAAATAATTAGAATTTGAGTTCCAAATTTTGAAAATAGGGGAGGAAATAGGGGAAACGGAAATAATTATTGGAGCTATTAATAAGGATTAAAATAAAAAACGGAAATAATTAGAATTGAGAGAGTTATTTAAAGAAAGTTTAGAAAGTAAAATAGTCACAATATTATGCAAGTTTTCAATTTATGCTTATTTACGGCACAATTAAGTTAAGTTCCAAATTTTGAAAATAGGGGAGAAAATAGGGGGAAACATAAATAATTATAGGAGCAATTAATAAGGATTTAAATTATAAAGGAAATAATTAGAATTTAAGTTCCAAATTTCGAAAAATAGGAAAAACGGAAATAATTATGGGAGCTATTAATAAAGATTAAAATTAAAAACGGAAATAATTAGAATTAAGAGAGTTATTTAAAGAAACGAAAAATAAGAATTAATTAGGAGAGTAATGATGACACATGTCAAGCTCACAAAGAAAGTGAGCAATTTTGTGTAGAATTGTAGGCATTATTGAAAAATAATATTGAATCAAATTTAATTAAAAAAATGAATTTAATACTAAACCTATTTTAAAATGGTATGGTATTAATAAGGATTAAAATTATAAACGGAAACAATTAGAATTGGGAGAGTCATTTTAAAAAAGTGAAAAAATAGAGAGTAATAATTATAGGAGCAATTAATGTGGATTAAAATTATAAACGGAAATAATTAGAATTTAAGTTCCAAATTTTGAAAATAGGGGAGGAAATAGGGGGAAATGGAAATAATTATTGTAGCTATTAATAAGGATTAAAATAAAAAACGGAAATAATTAGAATTGAGAGAGTTATTTAAAGAAAGTTAGAATGAGAAAATAGACACAATATTATGCAAGTTTTCAATTTATGCTTATTTACGGCACAATTAAGTTAAGTTCCAAATTTTGAAAATAGGGGAGAAAATAGGGGGAAACATAAATAATTATAGGAGCAATTAATAAGGATTTAAATTATAAAGGAAATAATTAGAATTTAAGTTCCAAATTTCGAAAATAGGGGAAAACGGAAATAATTATGGGATCTATTAATAAAGATTAAAATTAAAAACGGAAATAATTAGAATTGAGAGAGTTATTTAAAGAAACGAAAAAATAAGAATTAATTAGGAGAGTAATGATGACACGTGTCAAGCTCACAAAGAAAGTGAGCATGTTGATATGAACAATTATTCAACTAGAAATTAAAAGCAATAATTTTGTTTCGGTGATAAATTTATATAGAAGGAAATTGAGTATTGCATTGATATATCTTTCGGTGATGATTTTACTTATATATTTAATTATGTTATAACCAATTTTTAAATTAAGTTTCCACCAGTATCTTAAATTTAACATTAATTTACTCTACATAAATACAACCAAAACATCATAAGAAAAACTATACACACCTAAGTTTTGAAATACCTTAGCTTTGAAAAAAAAAAAACTACCATGATAATGCGAACACGATTAAGAAAGTATGACTACAATTGTTTTGAAAATTTTGCTAGAGGAATAACATTGCATAACTTCACACGTACGAGCATAGCACCATATCAACGCTTGCATAACTCCATCACAGCGTCGCACACTATGTACATCAAAATAATTGTTCAGTGATGAATTTTTTTAATTTTTTCTTTTGTTGCTAAAATTATGTTTGTTCCACATTCAGGAAACATCCTTAGCGACAAAACTATGACTTTTAACACCGATCTATTGACTATCGTAAATTTGTGACGAATTCTATGCTTTGTTATTAAAGGAATACATTACGTGATGAAACACAAATATTTCTCGTTGAATGAGTATATCTTCTGATGAAAAATATGTTTTATAACAAATACTAAATTGGTTGCTAATTAAACAACTCTTGGTTCTCTAGTTTTTTTGGATAATACTAATTAATCTATACAAATTGAAAAAATATAATAAGCTTAATTAGCCTTTTTTTGTGTGTTTTAGTACTAATTTGTCTCTGCAATATTAAAAAAAAAAGGCTTAATGACAAACGCGTAATATTGTCATTAATATGCTCTTTTTTCGGAGTCGTTTGATGCGTTTAACTCTCTAAAACCATTTGGTTTGCTAATTTATCTCGCGATTAGTCTCGTAACATATTTTGTATTTAACATTGCTTGGAAAGACATTGTTGTGTTTATTTTGTTGCCTTTAGATCTTGAGAAATTTATTGAGTAAAAGAAGAATGATCAACCGAGCAATTTTTGGCCTTTAAAGCAAAAAAGTGAAGGAAAAGTCAAATAGTTGGATCAATCAAGCTCATTCCTTGATCTATCAAGAGTTGACAACAAGAGTTAGATCTATCTAGCTTTTTGTTAGATCAATCAAAGAATTTTTCCCATCACTTGGATCCATCTAGCTCAAGCCAAAATTAATCTAGATAGTTTACTTTGTCTTTTATGACACCTCCCCTATTTTGATAGCTAGCTTGGAGACTAAATAGTGGCTCATATCACTATCTCCTAGAATATTGTATTTTATATAAAAGTGGCTATTTTTCAAATGGACAAAGGGGATAGTTTCTTTTGGGTCTTTAGTAGAGAAAGGAGAGGGAGACAACACACCCATCTATATATATAGTCTCCATTATTGTATTGAAAAAAGACTTAGACTCTTGGATTATTAATAGTTTTTTTTACTTGTCTTGAATATCACTCTCTCTCTAGAATTTGTAATTTATTATCTTCATTGAAGAAAAATGGAATACACTTCTATAATTCTTGTCTCTATATTTATTATGGAGTAAATTTCTTTGCTAAGGCTAAAAGATGAAGTTTGCAATGCATTAATTATGTAAGTTCATTTCTCATTCCATTGTTAGTATTGTTAAATACTTGTTGAATTCTTCATCTTCTCCATTTAATCAACCATCCATAAGCTAGTAAGATAATCTTCATAAGATGATTTGACTTTGTATGCCATGTATACCTAGTGCTCAAGCATTAATGAAGAGATGATACACTTGTGTATTTCTTACTAGCCTATGTTCATTCCTTGTATGAATGAGATACTTTTCATTGCCAAGTATGATTAGTCTTTGATATTCATGGAAATACCATAATTTTGAGATTCCAATCCTTGAATGCTTTAATGATATGTTGAGTGCTTTCTACACTTTATGTGATTTTGTGATTCAATATTTTCTTAGTTAAGGTGTTGCCAAAGAGGATCTCTGAAGTTTATGTCATAAACAACTCCACTAATCACTCTAAGGATTCAATTTGTATTTATCAAATATGTCTATACTGGATGGTTTATCCACCACCTAGACCTCCCAATCTTAGGCAAAGGAAATGTTATGATTTATTGTGTTTAACTCTTTAAGTGGCCAATTTCATAATCAAGTCAATTGCCTAGGAGAAACTAACAATGAGTTCTCAAATGCCTAGTTTAAGTTTATGCCTTATATTTTGGTGTATCATAAATTTGTATCTTGGTTGAGCATTATATGGGAATGGGTTGCACTTGCTTCACACCCTTTGATTACAAGATACAAAGGAAAGATACACTTGTGTTAAGTTTTGCTTACACTCTTTCTTTATGTGGCATTTATATGGGAATGGGTTGCTTTTGCTTCACACCTTTTTGCTTAGAAAAGTGTAAGATACTTGACACTTAAGAATTGCATTGAAAACTTTGAATGAGATTGATTCTACATAATGTTGCAAAGCAAATGAATTCTATAATGCCTTAGCCTTTTCTCATCATTTGATACATTACTTTAATTTTTATTGCATAACTTTAAAATCAACAATTAAAATCAACCAATCCACTTCTTTAAACAAAGCCTTGGACTCGTAATCGTTTCATTGTCTTTTCGACTATCCTTGTGGTTCGACACTTGGACTTACCAAGTATTATAACTTGACAACCTACACTTGGGTTCATAAGCGCGGAAGTATTTCGGCCATGTCACTTAATTAGCTATTTTTGTCCCTTCTTTAATTTTGAAAAAATATTACTACTTGTAATTTTGTGCGCCACCGGCCCCTAATTTGAAAAAACAATTAATACTAAAATTTGCCCCCACCTCTTTAGTAATTTTTTTTACTCTGCCCCATCTTATATGTATGGTAAAACATAAAATTTAAAATCCATGGTAGCTTCAAGTCAATTATCTCTATCAATCGTTTTTTCAACAATTCATCTTTTATACCACACCACCTCATACTATTCTCATATATTAAGGCCCATGCATTTTTATATCAAGCATGGTTAACTTGCTAATAAACGGATAATATCATGTTTGGTACTGCCTGGTGAGTACGTTAGTCAGCTGATCTTCCAAATATACATGAGGCACAACGACTACATTTTCTTCCAATTTATATTTCATAAAGAATCGATCCATTTCAACATGTTTTGTTATATTATATTGACCTGGATTTTGTACAATATGACATTATGCTGCTTTGTTATCAAAATATAATATCATAGGTCCTCTTTGTGGATGACATTTATCGATCAAGAATAAATCTAACCATAACAATTCTTAGACTCCAATTGCCATTGCTCGATAGTCTGATTTATAGCTTGAACGGGAAGCGACATTTTGTTTCTTACTTCTCATTATGATAAGGTTGCCACTAACAAATGTAAAGTAGCATCCCTAAAAGTTTGTGCTCATGCTCCCTATCTTGGTCGGCTCGATAGTTGTTCTCTAGCAATATGGTTGGGCCTTTAAGTCTTCAAACTACTGGACCTTGGTCAAAAGCAAGTACTTGAGGAATTTTAGGATTTCATACCCCACGTGTGGTTCCCAAATGCCCCCGGAAAGGCAGACTACCAAAGATCGAGTTGGAGCTTGGAGCCAAAGCCCCTTAACTTACTTACTGGGGCTGGGTTTTACCAGAACCCGACTGCCAATCTATTAATTAAGGGTAACACATTATTTGCTTAGAGATGCAGGTCATAATGAGAAATAAATTCATCTTCCAAAGCCAAATTTAGCAAAGAAGTTAAACGCCAAAAAAACTTCTAACATAAATTAAAAGACAAATATAACATTATAACATTAAGAATGAATTTGTTTCCAATTTTAACATGCCCACATGTACAACAAACTACATAGCTATATGTAGCTATTGATATAGATGCAAGTATGGTACTCAACCAAAAACTGCACGCAGTAATTTTGTTTTATTGATAAACTTTTATAAAATCATCTTGAGAGTTATCGAGTTGATGTATCTTTAAATGATGATTTTCTTTAAATATTTTTATATATTATAACAGATTTCTAAATTTAGTTTTCAACAATATTTCAAATATAAGATATTGAAAATTTGATTGTTATTATAAAAACTCATATGGCAAGTTTTCTTCTCCTAAAATCACAACCAAAACATTATAAGAAAAACTATATATGGTTCTCACTTGCTTAATTTTATAAATACCTTAACTTTGAAAAAAAATAACTTCATTGATCACGAAAATAAGCTTAAGAAATATACTTAATAACTTATGACTGCAATTGTCATGCAAATATGGCTAGAGAAATAAGATTGCATAACTTCAACACACACTAGCATAACTGTGAGAATCCGCAAATCCGACCCCGTGTCTCTTTCCCGTGTGTGGGGGTCTGAAACATCGAAAAGGATTCTATTATTTTATTTGTTTCTATCGTGTTGATAATTTATATTGGGTGTCCCTTTATCCTATTTCTATATGCAAGAGGGTTCGTTCAGAGTCGACAGTACGTTTTACGAGAAAATGGACAAAAAGGGTCATGTAAGAGGAAAAGCTATAGACAAGCCTTTCTTTACACGTTTGTCTGCGAAACCATGATTCTATAGGGTTTATAAACTATGTTACAGATTGGGAAGGTGTTAAGCACCCGTTCCGCCCTTTCAGTCTCTAGTGGTCTTTATATGTATATTCTATATTGAAAAGTTTGGAAGCTTTTACTGACAGTCTACTAGTTTCCGAATGAAAAACCCTAATTTTGGAGAAAACGGAAAAAGGGATGAAAACCTTTGTGTTCCGAGATCCGATGTTTTGTTTTGAAAGATGCAAATACAAATGACAAAGCCTTTTATTTAAGATAGAGTTTTCCGTATTTTTTTCTCAGATAATAATGTCGGTTTTCTCCTATTTTGATTACTTTGAAAAAGTTTGGATCTTGTATCAGGACTAATTTAATATGGAATTAGAATTCTTTGAGGATAGCCTTAACAAACACGTCACAGTCTATGGGAAAGACGGGAGATGCCTTTTTTTAATTCCTAAGTAATTTTTATCGGTCCGGGTTTTGAAAACCTAGTTTTATCCAGGCGATAACGTTCTTACTTTTCTAGTTTTGCAAATGATTTTATTAGGGTCTTTGTTTTGAAAACAGTAGACTATTTTATAACTTCGGAATAAGTTTATTCAAATAAAACGTGGACAGAACAACATGAGTAAAACAAGTACACATATATCTAATTTTAAATACTGGAAGAGATTTTCTTTACTTTCCCAACGAGAATAATAATAAAAAAGAAAATATAATACTGCAGAGAGATCTCCGGCGATAATAGTCTTTTCCTTCTTCAGATATTTTTGAGAATTCGATTCCAGAAGCAGGACACGTCGAGTGCTGAGAATAGATTCGATAATTCTTCATAAATAAGACGATCGTAGAAAATACTTGATAGAATAGTAGAAAATACTTGATAGAATAGTAGAAAATCAGATATAAACTCAGAATTCTTAGATCCCCAGTTCCTCTCAAACCCTTGGGGGTGTTGGCCTATTTATAGTGCTGGGAGAGGATTGTTGCGTGACATTTTTCCAGAAAGGGCAATTATCACACGCGACATGTTGGACAATGTCGTGCGACAAACGGCTGAAGTGACCCTTCTAACAGACTGATTTGTTAGGAAGTGGTTGGTCTATGTTCGGGGAACTTGTTGCACGATATAAGAGAGTTTTTCGCGCGACATACTGGTTTGTTGCGCAATAATCCCCCTTAAAAACATGCTTGTTTGGCCAACAAACCCTTTCGGGGCAGTTTCGGGTTCTCGGGTGGGTCCCGAACTCCAAAAATTGTACTTCTTGATAGTTTAGGGTTCTTGCGGGGGTCACGGATCCGGTGTCTATAGACCCTTTCGACTCAAGCTCTTTGCTTGCAAGGAATTAAGGCGACTGGAAGAGACCGTGGTCCATGGCTCCCGCAAGAACTCTAAAGAAGTATGCGTATGCAAAAGTGTTTGTGGATGCCTCCAAAGAGGGCTTGTGTTACCTCGTTGCCTCTTTCGAGGGCTTTTTATTTGCTCCACTTGCCTCAGATGGGAGGACTGCTATTGCTCCACTTTGCCTTTCTAAAAGGGCTTGCTCTTCTCGCCTCATGTGGGAGGACTACTGTTGCTCCACTTTGCCTCTCTGAGAGGGCTTTTGATCTTTTCGCCTCATGTGGGAGGACTACCATTGTTCCACTCTGCCTGTGGGAGGGCTTTTGATCTTCTCGCCTCATGTGGGAGGACTACCATTGTTCCACTCTGCGTCTTTGGGAGGGCTTTTGATCTTCTTAACCTCATGTGGGAAGACTACCATTGCTCCACTTTGCCACTCTGGGAGGGCTTTTGATCTTCTTCGCCTCATGTGGGAGGACTACCATTACTCCACTTTGCCTCTCTGGGTGGGCTTTTGATCTTCTCGCCTCATGTGGGAAGACTACTATTGTTCCACTCTGCCTCTCTGGGATGGCTTTTGATCTTCTCGCCTCATGTGGGAGGACTACCATTGTTCCACTCTGCTTCTCTGGGAAGGCTTTTGACCTATAAAAAAGAAATGAAAAATTGCCTCTGGGAAGGTTTTTGTAAGTGTTTTGCCTCTGGCGAGGGCTTTGTGTGCGTGTTTTGCCTCTAGCGAGGGCTTGTGATTTGGATTTGCCTATAAGAAGGGCTTACTCTGCCTCTGAAGAGGGCTTTTGATTTTGGTGAAATCGGTTATCTTTCTTCAACTGCTAGAGTGAGAGAGAAATTATGCGGGTGAATAGAACTCATTGGGAATTTTTATCAAAAAAAGTTCTTCGTCTCCCTGGATCTTTCTGAAATTTTACTCTTATTTGTTTCTCGAGCAAGAACACTTCTCTTTTAGAAAGCAGTTTTCGAATTTCTTCTGTTCTTCGCAGAGTGATGATTCGAAGGTTTATTTCCACATCATTTTTTTCTGGATCGTGCTGAAAAGAAAATTTGTTTGAAAGGGCAATCTCTGATCCCTGATCTCTGAGTTCTCATCTTTTCATTTTGTGGGCCCACATCATTTTCTGTTTTTCGATGTCCTTGTTTCTCCCTCCCTCTTTGGGGAAAGACTTTTCCTGGCCTTTCTCTGTTTTTGACCAAGAGTATTTTTATCCCGTTTGACGTGATCAGAAGCCTTACTCACACCAAAACGAAGCCCTGGGCCGATTTTGGCTCTGCTATCACTTTTGGTATGGCTCTCCCTGTCACTCTAAATTTCTGTTTCTCTCGCTCACTCTGGGCGCTCATGCAGGTTTTTTCTTTTTTCTCTCTTTCAATTTTTTCTAAATTTCTGTTTCTCTCGCTCACTCTGGGCTCTCCCTCTCCATTATTTTACCTATATACCGATGGATCCTGCGCAGCCAAATCGACTAAAGGGTGACCAAGAGGAGGTCACCTTTACTGATGCTCAGGGAGTTCTCTGCTACAGCCCTCACCATGATGATTGGGCTGACCTTGACTGGTACGGCGAGGACGGGGTGGACCGCGGTCGTGCTGTGGTCTACCGAGATGTTACCCGGGCTGCTCCAGTCCCGGACATTCCTTGGCTCCTGATGGAGCCTGTCTCACATGAGATCTGTCGACGATCTCTGGTATGTTTTCTCGAAATCCTTCCTTTTGTGTATTTATATCTGTTTATTTTATTATCTTTGTTGTTTCCTGCATTTTTTTAAACAATTCTTATGTTAGTACACATGCCTCCCTGATAATAATATTCGATTAGAGAACACATACTTTACTTGTGATACCTTTAGATTTCTTAGGAAATTACATAATTTATCCCTATAGCTCTATAACTCCTATAATTACACTAAAGTACCCTCAGGTTTTAGAAAATCACATAATTTACCCTCATAAACCCTATAACTCTCATAATTACACCAAAGTACCCTCAGGTTTGGAAAATTACATAATTTACCCTCATAAACCCTATAACTCTCATAATCACACTAAAGTACCCTCAGGTTTTAGAAAATCACATAATTTACCCTCATAAACCCTATAACTCTCATAATTACACTAAAGTACCCTCAGGTTTGGAAAATTAAATAATTTACCCTCATAAACCCTATAACTCGCATAATCACACTAAAGTACCCTCAGGTTTGAAAAATTACATAATTTTTACCCTTATAAACCCTATAACTCTCATAATTACACAAAAGTACCCTCAAGTTGAAAAATTACATAATTTACCCTTATAAATCCTATAAATCTCATAATTACACAAAAATACCCTCAGATTTTGAAAAATTACATAATTTACCCTCATAAACCCTATAACTCTCATAATTACACAAAAGTACCCTCAGGTTTTGAAAAATTTATATAATTTACCCTCATAAACCCTATAACTCTAATAATTCCACAAAAGTACCCTCAGGTTTGGAAAATTATATAATTTACCCTTATAAACCATATATTTCTCATAATTACACAAAAGTACCCCCAGGTTTGGAAAATTACATAATTTACCCTTAAAACGCTATATTTACTTATATATATATATCTGTTGTTGTCTGCAGTGGGTTGGCAGAGGTTGGGGTTCTCTCAACACCATTTCTCTAGAGTGGCGACAAGCACCGGCCCCTGTCTAGGCATTGGTCTTTGCGACTTATTTTGGTTCCCTTTTTGATGCCCTTCCGGAGCGGGTGTCTAGGGCAGCAGTTCTAGTGTCGGTGCTGGCCTCTCATTGGTGAGATACCACCCATACCTTTCACTGGAGCTGGGGAGAGATGACGATGACCCCCCTAGACTTGTTTGCTTTGACCGGGATACCTTTCCTATCCAAATCGATGTTCCCTTGCATTTTACTTCGGAGGGTATTCTCGGTGCCTTAGGGTGGCTTCCAGAGCGACGAAGTTCGGGTGACACGATCCCCCGGGCTATTTTGGTTACGTTCTTGGCGGCAGAGAGAGCTCGACTGGTGGGGGGGACTGCGCCGATGACCAAACAGGAGGCGTGCCAGTATGCTCTCGTTCTTCTCTAACTGATGTTCCATGACTTGCTCGAGGCCCGTGGGGGGGACACGGCCCATCTCTGGTGGCTGCCTTACATCCGGGACTTCAGTATCATGTTCGATTATGACTAGGGCGACTTTATTCTGGCTGTCCTCTATGACGCTATAGACCAGGTTTCTCGTCATTTGGCCCTGAACCTCAAGGACTTTTCTTTGCTGTGGGAGGTATACATCTCCGCCCCTTATCTTTGCTTTTAGTTCTTTCATTTATCTGCCGATTATTGCTAATATCCTCTATCTATGTTCTTCTTCTTTTTTCAGAGTTGTTTTGGGCCTACACCCACCTAGGTCGCGCCCAGGTAGATCTTCTCGTTGAGAACGAGGATTAGTTTTCCTTTCTCTTTTAGTTCATAGCGGGAACTACAGGGCTCCTTACGTATATCGAACCCAAGAGACTAGAGCTACTATGGTCCATGACCTGTTAGAGGAGCACGTAAGTATTTTGGTACTTTGTTTATTTTTTCTTGATAAATAATAATAATAATAAATAAATAAAAATAACTGAATGAATTTTATTTTCTTTTCAGATTGAGTGGGCCCCTTAGGGTGATATGGGTCTCCATTTCGGGTATGCCCGTGCTTTGACCGCCTCGAGGACCAGGCGATTGATTAGGGACGAGTACGGTCTTCATTTCTATCTGGGCGAGAGGGTTATCCGCCAGCACACACCGGCCCAGTGGCCTCGGGTTCTGTTCTTTCCACTGGTCTTGATGAGACGGACGGGTGAGATTGATCCGGTGACGGTACAGGCTCTAGTGGACGGCCTCGATTTTTAGACCTTTATTGAGGAGGGTGATTATGCTGCCTTTGCTACCCGCTACTTGATGAGGGAGCGGAAGGAGACTCAAGGTCGGGTCTTTTATAAGCAATATCGGGCATTGGGCGGCGACTCCAACTACATACGAGGGCAGTCCCATCTAGCTAGGACAGTCCTGGGACACTTGCCACCTATCCCCGATCAGAGGGACAACATTTTAGATTCCGATGACAAGGACCCTGAGGGAGAGAGGGGTGTTTCGGCTTCTGCCGAAGGTGGTGGTGTTGATAGACCTGAGGGCGGCGAGACGTTGGCGGTTCCCGAGCAGCCACCTTGGACGACGCCTATGGAGGAGCAGCGCACCGAGGCTGAGGGCTTCGAGTTTCCCATGGGTCCTTCGGTATCTTCGGGGGTTATCTTTGATGAGGCTGATACTGCGGCAAGAGGGGGCACTGATTTTTCAGAGGGTCGTGGGAGCCTGAGGACTTTGAGGCTGACTACGAGCAGTTCGGGCGGACCCCTCCTACTGCACCGGTTACCCCTTTTAGTGGGGTCCCGCCTTTGAGGGAGACAGCGGTTGCAGATCGTCCAGGTGTTCGAATATATGATACCCTGACTCCTCTTCCACCGATGATCATGGGCCCTCCGGCCCGATCTCCAGGACTCGGTGGCTCATCTTTTCGGCCTCCTCAGTTCTTTATCCACGAGGTGGGTGAGTTCACTTCTGCTGTTGTCCCGATGGGCTCGTCGGTTTTTGTGGTTGATATATCGCCACTTCCTCGGGACATCTCCTATGTTGGCGCTTGTTTATGTCGATATACGGTGCTTGAGTATCCCCTCCTAAGGACATTTTTGATTACTTGGGTGGTTGTGCAGGCGATGAGGTGAGAACTTTACTTTCCATTGATGCTCCTCTATATTTATTTATCCTGACTGTGCTAATTTTCTTTTCTTATGTCTTTCACAGTGGGTGAGCATTCGTATGGTGGACCTGAGAGCCTTACATGCCCAGTACCTCTACAACTGGAACCTTTTCCAGTTCGTCGATCGAGACCCTACGGCATACATGCATGACTACCAGAGGGCAATCGATATTACTCTACGGGCGGATGACCCTCTAACTTCTTCTCGTGCCCAGACGGAGTCTCGAATGAGTAGTAGTCGGACTTTCAAGCGCTCTCGGTCCTCGGTGATCTGCCCCACGGCTCCTGTTCAGTCGACGGGGCCTTCTCAGGCTGTAGTTCCTCCTCATTCGATTGTCCCAACAGTGGATCTTACTCTCGAGGAGGGCTCGGGTGATAGTGGGAGCGTGTCGAAGCGCGCTCGAGTAGATTAGTTTCTTTTCCTGTATTGTACTGTTAGTTTTTGGACAAACATTTAGTTTTTTAGACAAGAATGTTAGTAGTTTCTTAGTTTTGAAAATTGTTTTTGTTTTGATCATAAATCTCTTACTTATGATGATATATATATTCTTCTCTTATATGCTTGCGACAAAAGATTTTAATCATATTATATATATACATAAAATCAGGGGGGCTTAGGAATCATACTGCGTGTTACGGCGATTTTTTAGGCCTCCTGTAAAAGAACAAAGTAAGTATAATGCATACAAAAGTGGTTCTTTTGGCAAGAATGATTTTACGTGTCTCAAAAGGGGAGTAAAAGAGGGACAGAAATGGTTTGTCACGCGATAATCCTCCCAGGATATGGGTTTGTCGCTCGACAAACAGGTACATGAACCTTCTTTTTACTATAAATATACCCATCTTCCTTCCTTCATCCCCACACCTTTCTCAAATGTCTTCTTACCGAACAAATTCTGATTTTTCTTATATCGAAGCCCGAGATGCTTTGGTATCTTTCGAGAATGGTTTGAATTTCGGTGTGTTCAGCCCTTTAACCGCATGGTTTTATCGTCTTGTAGGTTTCTCTTTTTTGTTAGGCGCTTCGTATTTCTGGAGTTTTGCAGATCATCTTTTCCATTTTGGATTAAATGAGCTTTGTCCGACTTATGAAGAGTTTTCCTGGTTGTTGCGCTCTGACACCCATCTTTCGATGGTTGTTTTTATAGAGGAACTCGGTCCCTGAGATATGATGATTGCTTTATTATCTATCCCCCCGCAGCGTGCGATGGTTTTATTGTCGACGGGCTTCTCGATCTTCACAAAATGATGAGGTTTTTTCATCATTATAAAGATATAGTCTCTTATAGTGTGGGGCATATTGCGGCGGCCCTGATCTGCTTTGTTTCTGATATGCTACTGGTGACGGGCTCTTCCCGTGTTGATCCGATTATCCTGAGTTTGATATATCAGGTCAGAAATGGAGAGTACATAGTGCCTATCGTTCTTGCAAAGACTTTAAATGGTCTGGATGACCTCCAAAGGGGGGCCTCGCCCTTTTTTAGAGGGAGTCCGCGTTTGTTATATATGTGGTTGCTGGAGCATTTTTGATCGGTGGGTTTCAACAGGATTCGGCTAGACAATCTGACACACTTCTTTCGCCATCCCCTTTTCAGTGCTTTGACCATGTCTTCTTCTGATTGGATGGTGTGTAGTTCTTGGAGAATTTTTGCGCTATTCGGTGGAACATTCCTTGGTGGAAGCTAAGGGCAATAGTGCTTGGTACAGGTGGTCAGAACTATATACGGCTCCGAGGACTCTGGTTTACCTCTTTCTATCTCCCAAGACGTCTTCTTCGGCAATTCAACGTACCTCAGAACATTCCCCTTGGTTTGAACAACTTCTCTTCTGAGTCCAAATTAGTAACTCCGCATGTTTCCCTATCAGTGGAGAGAAGAATGTGGTGTGCTCGAATGACTCGACAGTTCAACTATGCTCGTTTTGGTATTACCCAGCCTCTCCGGGCTGACATTATCCGCTCTTACTGACAGTCTCTGGAAGAAGAGCTGATTGATGACCCCTTTCAAAATGAAGTGGTTCCAATTCATGGATTGTGGGGCTACTAAGGATAACATTGTCTTCGCGTACCAAATCTTGGACGAGGCTCGAATTGATTTGGCCACGGAGGACCCTGCTTGGCCAACCCCTAGGGCTTAGGTTTTCCTGTTATGTTTGCATTTAGCAGTCTTCTTTGTAACCTTCGATGTTCTGAACCACCTTTTAAATAATATACGAGGGACTGTTTATGGAAAATAATTTTCTTTATGATGATTAAACCGAGCCTGAAGTTACTTCTCAGGTTGCCTATGTTCTTCGTTTGATTTTAAAAAACAAAAGTTTGAATTGGGGCTCAGGTTTACGTAGTTCTTATTTATACATGATACATCTATTGGTAATACTTCTTCGAACAATCTATGTTGACTGGTGAATGCAGTAACTGTTCGTCTACGTCCGTGAGTATAACGGTACCCCCTGTATCAATTTCTTTGACGATATATGGCCCCGTCCATTTCTGTCCAAACATTCCCCTCGGATCCCTGGCTGGTTCTCGAATCTCTTTCAACACGATGTCGTTCTCATTGATACCCCGAGTCTTTACTTTCTGGTTGAAGGCTCGAATGATTCTCTTCTGATACCCTTGATGGTGATACGCGGCTTTCAATCTCTTTTCATCTAGCAGTGCCAGCTCATTATAACCTGCCTGGACCCACTCCAACTCATTGACTTGGTTTTCGAGCATTACTATGGGGAAGGGGACTTCTAACTCAACAGGGAGGAACTGCTTCCATCCCGTATATAAGGAAAAACAGGGTTGCCCCAGTATAAACTCTCTTGGTGGTGCGATACCTCCACAGTGCATATGATAATTTTTTTGGCCAGTCCCGGCAGGTGTCGGTCATCTTACTAGAATATTCTTCAAGTTTTTGTTGGCGGCCTCAACAGCCCCATTGGTTTGTGGTCTATATGGCGAAGATCTGTGCCTGGTGATGCCATATTCTTTCATGACCGCGTTAGCCTCTCCTTCAAAGTGGGTGCCATTGTCCTAGATGATCTCGTGTGGGACTCCATATCGACAGATGATGTTCCGTCTAATGAATTGGGCAACTTTCTTGGCATCAAGGGTCTTGAAGGATTTGACCTCTGCCCACTTGGTGAAGTAGTCGATGGCTACTAGTATAAACGCGTGGCCGTTGATTGCCTTGGGTGAGATCTTCCCAATGATGTTGATTCCCCAGGTTGCGAAAGGCCAGGGGGCAGTCATGTTGTACAACTATTTCGGGGGGAGCTTTTGAGACTTGGCATAGATTTGACATTTGTGACAACGGCGTACGTGATTAACGCAGTCGTTCTGCTGGGTAGACCAGTAGTAATCTTGTCTGATAATTTTGCGGGCCAACGTATGACCGCTCATATAGGGTCCGCAATCCCCCCATGTATCTGATTCATCATCTTGACAGATTCTTTTTCAGTGAGACATTGTAGATGAGTCAAGTCGTAATTCTCTTATACAGCCTTCCAGCGCAGAGTATGAATCTTGATGCTAATCTTCTGAACGTAACCCGCGTCCTCTTGTCCGTTTGCTCGGGATACTGATGGTTCTTCAGTAAGTTTAAGACGTCATAAAACCAGGTGGATGAGTCCCCGCTCTCTTCATCTTCTATCTCAAGGGCCATGCAGTGAGCCAGACCTAATCTCATTTGTACCGTAAGAGTGATTTCTTCCATCCCCTCCGGGATATCGATCATAGACGCCAAAGTTGCTAGTGCATCAGCAAAACTATTTTGTGACCGAGGAACAAATAAAACTCTGAGTGTTCGAATCTCCCTGCGACATCCTTCAACCGGGCGAGGTATGGGACTAACTTCTCATCCCCGATCTTCTATTATTTCAGAACCTGATGGACTACCAGTGCCGAATCTCCGTACACTTGTATTCTCTTTATACCTTTTGGAGTGCGATCTCTAATCCGACTATACAGGCTTCATATTCGGCCATGTTGTTGGTGCAGAAGAAGTCTAGACGATAAGATACCGAGGAGTGAGTTTGATTTGAGGATACTAACAGGATGCCTATCCCGTTTCCATTTCGATTGGCGGCCCCGTCAAAGTACAATTTTCAGTTTTCATCCGTCTCAAGATTCATGATATATTCATCTACGAACTCGGCTTTTTTAGCATGTCCCCCAATATTGGATTGTGGGCTAGGTAGTCAGCTATGATCTTGCCTTTTACTTCCTTTTGGGTAATATAGGTGATGTCGAACTTGGAGAGTAAGAATAACCATTTTGCCATACGGTTTGAGATAGCCGATTTCTCGAAGAGGTATTTCAGCGGATTAATTCGCGATGCTAGGATGACCGAAAAAACCAGCATGTAATGACGTAATTTTTGCGTTACCCAGACAAGAGCGGTGCATGATTTCTCCAAAGGCGTGTAGTTTACCACAAACTGGCACAATTTCTTGCTTACATAGTAAATGGCATGTTCCTTTCGCGTATCGGTCAGATGTTGGGCTAGCATGGCTCCCATAGCCGTATCGATGACTGTTAGGTATAGGATTAATGGCAACCCGATCTAGGGTGGGGGTAAGATTGCGGGGTTGGAGAAGTAGTCTTTGATTTTATCGAAAGCCTCCTGGCACTGATCGTCCTAATATCCTGGTGAGGATTTCCTCAGGAGCTTGAAGATGGGTTCACACGTCTGAGTGAGTTGAGAGATGAACCTGATGATGTACTACAAATTACCCAAAAATCCATAGACTTCTTTCTCGGTACGAGGCTCGGGCATATCTCAGATAGCTTTAACCTTGGTGGGGTTTACCTCGATTCCTTTTTTACTGACGACATAGCCCAGAGTTTTCCTTTGGTTACCCCGAAAATACACTTCTGTGGATTGAGCCTCATCTGATATTGGCAGAGCCAGTCAAAAAAGTCCCGTAAGGCTGGGACATGGCCTTCCCTTTCTTTTGACTTGATAATCATATCGTCCACATATACTTCTACTTCTTTGTGGATCATGTCGTGAAAAATGGCTGTAGCTGCCCTTTGATATGTCGCCCCGGCATTCTTCAGCCCAAATGGCATAACGGTGTAGTAATACGTTCCCCACGGTATGATGAATGCTGTTTTTTCTTGGTGGTCTGGGTGCATCTTGATCTGATTATACTAGACGAAACCGTCCACAAATGACTTCAAGGCATGGTTGGCAGTATTATCCACTATCAAATCAATGTTGGGTAACGGGAAATCATCTTTCGAGCAAGCCTTGTTGAGATCTCGATAATCCACACACGTGCGGACTTTCGCATTTGCCTTTAGAACATGCACAATGTTGGCTAACCACGAGGGGTACTCAATCACTCATAAGAACCCCACACTCAACTGTTTCATCACTTTTTCTTTTACTTTCAAGGACCATTTCGGCGTAAGTTTTCTCAGTTTCTGTTTAACGGGTCTGGATTTTGGCTTGGTGTATCTCTCATGCATGACTATCTGGATGTTTAACCCGGCATATCGGCATAGGACCAGGCAAAGACATCCACGTACTCATTCAGAGTTTGTGTGAGTTCTTCTCTCTCAGTTTTGTCTAAATTTGCCCCAATACGCACCTCTTTCCTTTCTTCTTTGGTCCCGAGATTAACCACAAGAGTGTCTCCCTCTTTGCTTTGTATATGCTACTCCTCCCGCTCGGGTGTCGTTTAGTCTTTCCATTTCCATAGAGGCAATCACAAAATCAAAATTAACAGGATACTGCAAAATATAATCTACTTCATTGATAACAATGTTTATAGGTACAAGTTTAAAAGGCAAATCTAGGAGTGACTCCTCCCTAGTCCTACCCTCACTTTCTCTTTTATCTCTCACCCTTACAATTTCACTTTCTCCTTCCCCTTCCCGGTACTGTGGATAGGTGTGAATTAAGTGCACAGGGTCAGCTCTGGGTTCATCATTTTCTAGGGCTATGACGTAAAAGAGATCTCCGATCATTTCTTCCTCGTTTTCACTTTCTTTTTTCTGCCCAATCGTTAATTTGGTGGAGAAGGTGTGTATGACATTCTCTTTAAGGTAAAGGTCCTCTTCGTAGAAGATTTTTTCTATCCTGGAAGGTTATCTCCATCGCTATTTCTCCAAGGCTCCTGAAAGCCGCAAAAAGGGAAGTCCTCTCATTCCTTGACAAAAAACCTATTTAGTGAGCTGAAACTCAAATACCGATGCCCTCGACCCATTTTCTTCTGGTTGTGTTCATCGGTGTGTTGGTACCCCAAACCATCTCTCTCGAATCTTGTTATTGGTTCCAAAGCCTGAAGTAGTCCATGCTGCCCTATTCCTAAACTGGTTCCGGGCAAGTATTTCATCATTCTCAGTATATTCATGATCTTGGCACTGAGATTAGGGATATTATCAGGGGGTAGATACTCAATCCTCTGGGTGGTAAGAGCTTGCACTTAAGGCTCGTAAGAAAAGCCTCCTAACTGTATACTCTGGCTCCCAATGCCTAGGATGGGTAATTTCAGATCCGCCAAGGTCCTTTTAGGATCTCATTGGACGGTGATTATCTTCCCTTCAAACTGTATCTTGATCTTCTGGTGCAAGGAGGAGGGGAGCGCTCCTATGTCGTGTAGCCATGCTCTGCCCAACAGAAGGTTAAAACTGGAGGGGATATCTATAATTTAAAAATTAGCCAAAAAGTTTCCAGGACTGACCATGAGATCAAGCTTTAAAGAGTCTAGAACAGCCCCTCTAGTGTTGTCATAAGCTCTAACGGTTATAGCTGACGGAGAGAGCTTTGTATCCAAAATACCCAAACATCTAGCGGTCTTCAGAGGGCAAACATTTATAGTTGACCCTTTGTCGATGAAAACTTGCGGCATGATCTTTCCTCAGGTTCGGACTGTAATATAGAGTGCTAGACTATGTTTCTTTCCCAGTGGAGACAGGTCTTCATCTAAGAATGACAGACTTCTTTGCACCGTAAGCGACCCAATCATGCTTGGAAGCTGTTCAGGAGTTTGATGAAGGTAGTCCTATGAGGTTTGGAGGAAACCAGGAGGCCCCAAATGGTGATGTGTGCCTGGGTTTTCTTTAATTGTTCCAGTACTCGGTCATCCCCTATTTTCTTAAGGGGTTGTTTCTCGACATCTATTGGTGGTGGCTGATATACCCTTCTCGAACGGGTGAACTGTTGTATCTAAAGGGATGCTGGGTCTGATTCTTCTGAGGCTTCTAGTGGATCTGGTTCTACCGACCAACTGAAAGTCTTGGAGGAGGTCT
Organism: Lonicera japonica; assembly: GCA_021464415.1. Lineage (NCBI taxonomy): Eukaryota > Viridiplantae > Streptophyta > Magnoliopsida > Dipsacales > Caprifoliaceae > Lonicera > Lonicera japonica. Next base: position 11,275,320 of record CM038469.1, read on the forward strand.
CTGTCATACAGATTGCCTCCTTAAGAGGGCCTCTATGGTTGTTTCTTCTTATCCTGGGTCCATCCTATCCTAGATTTTTCGGGGATTGGTCTTGATTGTAAGTAGGTGGGAGATCCCTTAGTTTGCCTTTCCTAAACACTGCCCAGGTATGAAGTTCATCTTAGCCATCTACTGATCAATTATTGGATTGAGGCCTGGGGCAACTTAGGTTTTCTTAAGCGGCAGGGGGGTGATTTCTTCTCATTGCAAGCTGGGTCATCTTGGATGAGTCCAACGGGATCAAAACCTTCTTCATCAGTAGCCAAGGCATTAATTCTAGCAGATGGAGCGTGGTTGGGAAAGGGGTTGCTAGTAACATTGGGCCCGCCGGGTGCGGGGATGGTTCCAGCATCGATTAGGTCCTGGATACGGTGACGGAGTGCCAGACAATGTTCCATGTCATGGCCAGCAGCTTGATGATACGCATAATTTTTATTCATTCTCCAAGTGCTGGGAATAGGGTTTGGTGGGGGTCGTGGGTTGAGCGGGGTGATTAGTACGGCATTCCGGAGTAATTCTAGACTTTTGACCAGGGTAGAGGGAAGGGTGCAGAAATTCCTCCTCGTTTTGACTTCTATGTTTGAAGAGTCTCCTTGTGTAGGCCAACTCATCGAAGGTGTTTATTGCGGCTGCTGAAATAGGTTTTGTTGATATGGGTATGAGCTCAGTTGGTTCACGACTGGGGTAGCTGTCTTCTTCCTGGCATACGAGGCTTTCTTGGTATCGATCTCTGCCTTCTTGGCCAGTTCTTCCTCTACTTGTGATCCCATGCTTAATAGAGCCCTGAAGTGTGGGAAGACATGCTTTCATATGCAACTCAATGCAGCCGGAGTGAAATTCTTTTACATGATCTCTAACTGTTCTTCTTCATCAGGCCGTTTGGACATTTGGGAGGCCATTTCTCTCCAGCGTGTGACAAAATCGCTGAAGCTTTCCTTCTCGCCTTGCTTTGCTATCTCTAATTACTTACGGGTAATCTCTAAATCCTCATTGGACCCGTACTTAGTAATAAACTCCTTGACGATGTCTCCCCAAGTCTTCGTGTGATGCCTCTCTAAATAAAAAAACCATCTCAAGGCGGCCCCTATGAGAGTCATATGAAAGGCCTGAGCCAGCTCGGGTTCTCCACAACCAGACACTTGCATGGATCTTATGTATGATTGGAGGTAAGTCTTCGAGGGTGTGGTTCCAATAGATTTGGTGATAGAGGGGAGCTTGAATCCCTGGGGCAATCTTGCTTCTGGGTAGAGGGAGAAGGCATTCATGTTTGTAATCTCGTCTGCTTCTTTTATTAGGGAAACTCCCTTCTGCAGGACCCTCATTTGTTCCTTCAATTTCTTCATTTCTTCGCTCTCTTTTGACACTACGTCGGGCTGTTCCTGGGTTATAACTGATTCTGCATATGTGTTGAAGAAGGCATTTCCACCAAGGTAGATTCCCGACATAGTCAATGAAGTGGCGACATAGGTCGTTACAGGTTTCCAATGGACTAGGGATGATGAAGCTTGGACCATAATAGCAGGGATTTAATTATTCTTATTATTGAATGGTTTAATGATTTGTGTGATTGTGTGTTGGTCATATGTGTTTAATTATTACAGGTTTCCTTATAATTTTGAACAACATGAATACATGATCATACCTAGATCACCTTTTATTTTATGTTTAGTTCTTGTCAAATTTTTAAAAAAAGGGTATATAAATATAAATTTTGTGTAATTGAAAAATATAAGTTTTCTTTTTAAAAAGCAGCAAAATAATTTTATTGCATATGTCTTTTATATTTCATACCCTTGTATTTTAATTGACTAGAATTTAATATAAATTTTTCTTAACCCTTAAAAAATAATGTTTTAAATACTTAGTGGGTGAGGGATTTTTTCACATAAAAATCCCACGGTCTCCATCATTGGTTTGTAAATGATGTAATTTATTCTTCGTGTGTGTTATAGTGCTCACCTCCATATCGGAAATAATAAATTGCAGAATCATTGTACAAATTTCACTGACTGATAATTTTAAATGATGTGATTTATTTTCCGTGTGGGTTTTAGTGCTCACCTCCATATCGGAAAGAATAAATTACAGAATCATTGGACTAAATTAAATGATGGTATACACTTAGATATAAATAATAGTATGCTCTCCAACTGAGTCTCTATTATTATTTGTATGACCAAAAGAAGTCGGCTATTTAAATTTAACTTGACAATAAAGGATTATCTAGATAGTATATTAAAAGATTGTCTAGATAGTATGTATTGCTTGATGATAAAGGATTGTCTAAATAGTAAAATTTAATAGGTTTACATCTGTCTAAAAAATAATGAATAATAGACGACCTCACTAACGGGGCAAATTGTTCAAAGTCTTAGGCTGCTGGCGAACGCTTTTTGAAATGGTAGAGGGCACCATATTTAAAATATATGTTCAAAGTTATTATTGTCCATCATAATTTGTATGTGATTCTCAAGTTTTAAAATGGCAAACTCTTTTGATCCACTTTGAATTATTCTCAACTAAAACAAATTGATTATACCTAATTATATTGACTGAAAAAGGGAACTTGATCATTGTGCTTACTGTTAAAGAGTACAAGTTTGTGCTCACTGAGTCTTGTCCAGCAGAACCTGGTAAGGGAGCGGCCGATGAGGAAACTCAGGCTTGCCGGAGGTGGAAAAAGGCTAATGAGATGGCGTGGTTTTACATTCTAGCATGTTTTATCAAATGTGCTACAACATTAGCATTAGTTTTTTTCCACCGCCTACGACATAATGCTAAACCTCAAAGATATTTTTGGGATCATGATTGTGCCGCAAGGTAGGTTTCAATGAAAGGCCTCATGAACACGACTATTGCTGAAGGAACCCAAGTTAAGGATCTTGTTTGGAAGATGATTGGTCTTCTGAATGAACTAAGAGATCTTTGGAGCTGAAATCGATGGGCAAACTTGGATCGATATCGTTCTCTAGTCGCTGCTGGACTTATTTAAGGGATTTTGACAGAATTACAACATGAATAAGCTTTATTCATTGAGGAACTCCTTAAAGAATTCCAAGCAGCTGAGGAACTCCTTGGTAAGCTGGCTAGTACTCTAGTGACTGAGAAAGCTTCAACTTCTATGCTCAAAAGCAAGAAAGGAATAAGAAGAATGCATAAGCTATAGTCCTACAAGGAGCAGTGCGTGCAGCAGTTGCTGAACCTCTAGGAGGAGTGAAAAAGCCTATGGGCTAATGTTTTCACTGTCAATAGAAAGTGCATTTGAAGAAATATTGTCCCAGTTTCCTAAATCGTTATAACAACATATGTAAATTTCATCTATTTGTTGTTGTATCTTGTTTAGTGATCCGATCTACCAGTACCTGGTGTGTAGATTCGGGAGCCACTAATCATGTCTGCAATACTTTGCAGGGGTTCCAGGAAACCAAACAACTTAAAAATAAAGAAAATTTACATATGGGCAGCTATGAATGTGGCAACAGTTGCAGTAGAAGATATTTATCTTCAATCTAGTCAGAATAGGATATTAATGATTAAGGAATGTCTATATGTATCTTCCACTAGAAGGAATTTGATTTCTATTTCTAGATTGGTTAAGGACAATTTTGTTGTTTATTTTAATGATAAATCAGTTATCATTAGAAAAAACAAATAGTTTGTTTGTTCTGGTACATTAGTGATTGGTCATTACATTAATAATCTTGACTTATCAGTACTACAACTGAGTGAATTGAATAGCATTAATAGTGTATCAATTAAGAGAAAGAAACCTTCAAAATGAACCAAATGTATTTTTGGCACTTACACCTTGGTCATATTAATCTAAAAAGAATTCAAAAACTGGTCGAAAATGGACCATTAGGTTCATTGGAAGTGGAGGCACTTCCAGTTTGTGAATCCTGTTTAGAAGGTAAAATGACTAAGAGATCATTCTCGGCAAAAGGTTATAGCGCTAAAGAACAGTCAAAACTGGTTCACTCTGATTTGTATGGTCACATGAATGTCTAGACTAGAGGAGGCTTTGAGTATTTCATCACATTTGTAGATGATTATTTAAAGTATAAATACATTTACTTAATGCGACGTAAGTCTGAAGTCTTTGAAAAATTCAAAGAATTCAAGGCAGAAACGGAGAAGCGTCTAGGAAAATGTATCAAATCACTACGATTATATCGTAGTGGTGAATACCTCTTGGGAGAGTTCAAAGAATACTTATTAGAGAATGGGATTACATCCCAGTTGTCTGCACCGAGGATGCCACAGCATGATGGTGTAGGAGAAAGAAGGAATAAAACTCTTATAGAAATGGTAAGATCTATAATGAGTTATTCAGACCTACCTGATTCTTTTTGGGGATATGCTTTAGAAATAGCTGCATATATTCTGAACTTGGTACCATCAAAGTCAGTACCTACTACACCCATAGAATTGCAGATTGGGTGTAAGCCTAGTTTGTGGCATATTCAGGTATGGGGTAGTCCAGCACATGTGCTAAAAGGTCATACGGATAAGTTGGAATCAAGAACGAAAATGTGTTTCTTTGTTGCATATCCAAAAGGAACTAAACGTGGTTTATTTAATAATCCTCAAGAATATAATGTTATTATCATCAATGCCAGATTCTTAGAAGAGGATTATATCATAGACCATAAGCCCAGGAGTAGTGTTGTTGTAGTGGAAATGAGAGGAGAGAAAAATAGGGTACAATTCGTCTATACCTTTAGTATAAGAGGAAATACCACAGTAAATGGATATCGACATTCCATTACCTCATTGTAGTGGGAGGATTGCCAATACTTGTGCACATCTTGAACAGATCACTAATACGTAGGTTCTTGAACCAGCATAACATGTGGATAGTGAGTTAGTATGTTCAATATTTGCACAATGTACACAAACACAAGTAGTGCCTCATCGTAGTGGGAGGGTTGTTCGTCAACCTGGTCGTTTTATGTTCTTGGGAGAGTCTTATGACAAGTTCCCTGATGAATAAGAAACGAACCATTTTTAACTACAATGAGTACTTCAAGATAAAGATATAGAAAATGGCAAAGGGTTATGAAATCTGAAATGGAGTCCATGTACTCTAACAAAGTCTGGGATCTTGTAAAACCACCCGAATGGATAAAATCTATCGAATTCAAGTGGGTATATAAAAGATAGAGAGGATTAGACGAGCTTAAATCAAGGCTTGTTGCTAAAAGGGTTCAATTAGAAAGAAGGGGATCGATTATGATGTAACCTTTTCGTCGGTAGCCATGCCAAAGTCTATTCGGATTCTCTTATCCATTGCGGCTCATCTTGATTATAAGATTTGACAAGTGGATGTCAAGACATATTTCTTTAATGGAAGTCTTGATAAAAGCATCTATATGATGAAACCAGATGGATTCATAGTAAAGGGCCAAGATCACATGTTGTGCAAGCTCAAGAAACCCATTTATGGGCTTAAGCAAATGTCTAGATCTTGGAACATCTTTTTTGACCATGTAATCAAATCTTTTGGTTTTGATCAATGTTCGGATGAGTCTTGTGTGTACAAAAAGCGCAGCCGAAGCGCGGTGGTATTCTAGGTATTGTATGTGGATAATATCTTACTAATTGGAAGCGATATGTGAATATTATCTTCAATGAGGGTATGGTTAACGAGTTAGTTCGATATGAAGGGCTTAGGAGAAGCCAATCACATCCTTGGTATTAAGCTTATACGAAATTGGAAAAATAGGATGATAGGCTTATCCAAAGTACTTACGTCGATAAAATTCTTGCCAGAGTTAGTATACAAGATTCCAAGAGAGGGTTTTTCCCTTTTTTAGGTATGGAATCACTCTATCCAAGATCAATGTCATAAGACACATGATGAGATAAAGAGGATGAGGGGAGTTCCTTATGCTTCGGCAGTGGGAAGCCTCGTGTATGCTATATTGTGTACTAAACCAGACATTTACTTTACCGTTGGTATGGTTAGCAGATTTCAGTCTAATCCAGGGAAAGAACACTGGACTGTGGTAAAACATATACTTAAGTACCTTAAAAGGACTCAAGATTTTATGTTGGTCTACCAGGCAAACAGTCTAGTACCTGTTGGATACACAAACAAGGATTTTTAATTAGAAGTTAGGATTCCAGAAAGTCAACTTCAAGTTATGTATTTACTATAAGAGGTGGAGTCATTGGTTGGAGGAGTATCACTTTGTGCTAGTACACTTTGTGTGTATTGAATAGGACCAGTTTGGTTGTTTTTATACTGACTATATAAAACAATTTAAAATCTCATGGTTATTATGATTACTTATGCTCTTAATCTTGAAATAATTAATAGACATATATATGTAGTGTTTGTTGTTTTGACTCATTAAGAGTGATATTCATTTATGGATCAATAATCTTCATGAATTGGATGACGACACTATATGTATGGTGAATATTAATTATTGACGGAATTCACGTCCCGGTATAAGGATTGATGATAGCCCCTTGAGAAGCTTATAAGTTTGGATCATGTCAAACTTGTAGGTGGATTATGTTAATCCGACATGTCAAATAAGTTAAGTGGTAGGCTCAAGGATTAAACAAGTCATTTAAATATAATTGTCAGTAATTTAATTTAAATGACGGTTATCTATAATCTTAACGTGGGGAGAATAATAAGTATTTAATAACAAGGAGCTCGAAATTAAATTTTGAGATAAGGACGAGAGTGCAATTATAATTCTTTAGTGGTGCGAATTATAATTTATGGAAGGAACTAATTTATAATGGAATTGGGATTCCAACTTTCCATAGGAAGCCCAAACACTTATTTCTCCTTAAGGTCCCTATCGTAGCCTTATATATACGCCGACCTTGTCCTTTTTTTTATAACAATAATTCTCATGAGTTAGGGTTTGTTCTATTAAGAGAGGAGAAAATCTTGGTGATACCATAGCTCACACTCGGTGCAAGATTTGATGGCGAAAGGAATACGATAGAAGATCTTTAGGTTTTCAGTACTGCAGTCGTAAATCAATCATAACTTTTGATCGCACTGTTGGATCAGGCTAATTTTTGGATATGTCGTTCGGAACGCAAAGTTACGAATACGATCAGAAGTCGTTTTGGTGGCAAAAACAATCGATTTTTGCAGCCCAGCGAGAATTAAAAAATCTGACCAAATCGCAATCTGATACTTTCAAACCTTAGTCTCCTCATATGGATCCTCTACATGATCCACAAAGGTGAAATCCCTTTATTCTTATAGGGTTTTAGCAAAAGTATTTTGTTTAACCTATACGCAATATTAAACGATCCTGTATTTATGTCTCCATCAGCTGGGATGGGACCTGTTTGTGGGTTAGTTCATTGAACTGGGGGGAGTACTTGTGATGACTACCCTTGATTCGGATCTCGATTTGGTGGTAGTCATTCAAACCCCGGTGGTGCAGTTCGCTCTGCTGATAACTCTTCTATTCAAATTCGGGTACCCTGTTGCTCGGTCATGAGGCTCGCTAAATTCTTGCTAACGGTCATTAGTAAGCGATGCATCTCGGCTAGGGTCGGCTGGACTGCTGATGCGTTGGCTAGGCTCTGATCTATTTCTTGATTCTTACCTCCATCGACCATTGTGGATATGCTTGGTCTTACTAATCTTCCGGTGTGATCTCGACCGGCCCAACCTTCCAGACTGTCGTCATTTATGGCTGTAGATGAAACCACGTGGCGGAGATGAAGGAAGACTACGGCGCAACTAGATTTTTTCCAAAAGAACAACTAAAAAATATCATCAAGAAAAGACTCGGGTTTTAAAGGAGTGGTGTAAAGGAAGCCGTAAGGTGGTACATCCCTTACGGCTGTTTGACAAGTGTTTTAGCTTACTCGATCTTATATGCAGCGTAGGTGTACGAACGGTTAAGGCTTCAGGCTCCCTCCTATTTGGCAAGACCTTGCAATATACCCTAGGGGCGGGTACGTGCAAGAATCTTTTGATATACTTCCCAGGTACGTGAGTGTTCTCGTCACTCGATATACCTCGGCGGCGTACTTGGCCAAGGAGAGTGAAAGTAAATACTTTCGGTTTATGTTGGCCCAAGCAAGCCAACTCCCTACTCACTTATAATACTTCCGAGGGTTTGGGGTAATATCACACTCGTAGAACCAATGCATGATTTGTGAAGTGCGTGCAACATTCGAAAGGTTCGATTTACAAATATCATTATCTTTATTACGTATTTTTGGAAAACTTGCATTTTCATTAGAAAAAGGTTTCTTTGCAATCAATTAACACAGAAAAGAAGTAGGGAAAGCAGTAAAAGAAGATATTCAACAAATAAACAAAAGTCCACATATAAAAGCCAAGTTTTCTAGTGTCCCCGGCAAAGTCGCCACTGTGAGAATCCGCAAATGCGGCCCCCCGGGTCTCGTTCCCGTGTTTGGGGGTCTGAAACATCAGAAAGGATTCCGTCGTTCCATTTGCTTCTGTAGTGTTTTGATAATTTGTATCGGGTGTCCCTTTATCTTATTTCTAGATACAAAAGGGTTCGTTCAGAGTCGCCAGTATGTTTTACGAGAAAACGGACAAAAGTTGTATAAGAGGAAATGCTACAGATGAGCCTTTCTTTACATGTTTGTCTACGAAACCAGGATTCTATAGGGTTTGAAAACTATGTTACGGATTGGGAAGGTGTTAAGCACCCGTTCCGCCCTTTCGGTCTCTAGTGATCTTTGTATGTTTATTTTATGTTGAAAAACTTTGATGCTTTTACTGACAATCTACTACTTCCCAAATGAAAAACCTTAATTTTGGGGAAAACAGGGAAAGGGATGAAAACCTTTGTGTTCCAAGATTCAATATTTTGTTTTGAAATATGCAAATACAAATGACAAAGCCTTTTATTTAAGATAGAGTTTCCCGTATTTATTTCCTCAGATAATAATGTCGGTTTTCTCGTATTTTAATTACTTTGAAAAAGTTTGGATCTGGTATCGGGACTAATTTAATATGGAATTAGAACTCTTTGAGGAGGGCTTTATCAGACACATCGCAGTCTATTGGGAAAGATGGGATATGCCTGATTTTTGATTCCTAAGTAAGTTTTATCGGCCCGAGTTTTGAAAACCTAGTTTTATCCGGGTAATAATGTTCTTACTTTTCTGGTTTTTGTAAATGGTTTTATCAGGGTTTTTGTTTTGAAAACAGTAGACTATTTTATAACTTGGCAATAAGTTTATTCAAATAGAATGTGGACCGAAAAACAGAATTAAAACAAGTACACATATATCTAATTTTAAATACTATAAGAGACTTTCTTTACCTTCTCGACGAGAATAATAATAATAAAGAAAATATAATATGGCAGAGAGATCTCCGGCGATAATAATCCTTTCCTTCTTTAGATATTTCTGAGAATACGATTCCAGAAACAAGACACGTAGAGTGTCGAGAATAGATTCAATAATTCCTTAGAAATAAGACGATCGTAGAATATACTTGATAGGACCAGAAAATCAGATATAAAACTCAAAATTTTTAGATCCCGAGTTGCTCTCATAAACCCTTCAGGGTGTTGGCCTATTTACAGTGTTGGGAGAGGATTGTCACGCAACATTTCCCTAGAAAAGGTAAGTGTCACGCGACATGTTCGCCAATGTCACGTGACAGATAGCTAAAGTGACCCTTCTGACAGACTGATTTGTCAGGAAGTGGTTGGTCTGTTTTCGCAAAACTTGTCGCGCGATATAAGAGAGATTGTCGCGCGATAATCCCCCTTAAAAATAGGTTTGTTTGGCCAACAAACCCTTTCGGGGTAGTTTTGGGTGCTCGAGTGGGTCCCGGACCCTAAAAACTCTACTTCTCCATAGTCGTTAGGGTTCTTGTAGGGGTCACGGATCGGGGTGTCTACAATGTGTATCAACCAAAATCGATAATGCTCATAAAGAGCTCTCACCATGGAGAAATCACAATAAAGAAAGAATGTCATACGTTCTAACTTCTTATTAACCTTAATACAATGGAACACGGGCAACATTTAATTAAATTGCCTCTCCAAGATTTTAGAATCATCAAGTTCGGGGTACACCCTCCGGAACTAAAATTAAACAAATAAGGTGAACACATAGAATAGGACTTACCCTCACCCTTAACTGTACCGCTTTCTAGCTCCCATTAGTGACAGGAGACTGGTGATTTATAAAATGTTCAACCATTGCGTTGTGTCTAAATAAAATAACCCATCGGTCACTCATAGCTAATCTTGAAGCAAAACTTGTCCCAAGTACGAAAATGCATCATTTGAGAAGGGTAGTGAATTCGTAAGAAAACATAACATATCACAATAGGAATTTCAATGAAGCAACATATAAGAATAAATGACATGAATAAGATAATGCAAAAAAAGTATACCCTCTTCCTAGGGCTCGTATATAACCCACTAATGAAACAACCTCATATCAGAAACTCATGTTTCCCATGGAAAAAGGAAAAATGACACCTATGTCGTTAAAAGGTGACATTTTGAAAAAAATAACACATAATAAACAAGAAAGGTGCATTTAATAAGCAAGTAAAAGATTTGTAACACGGAACAACATGGGATTCGATAGAATTAGAACCATAATAAGCGCTCTAAACGTACATCTACCCATGAACCCAATAAAGAAAAATGAACCAAACCTTTTATACCTACTTGTGACGCCCCGAATCTCATTAAGAGGTTTACACCTTAGGGATTCGGTTAATCACAGTGCTGTACACCGACGGCAGGTGAAATGTATGAAAAATACAACTGTCAAAAACTTTTTCTTAGAAAACATTAATAAAGTTGTACTACGTTTAAAAAATCCTTTTAAGAAAATTTTGGCATATGGAGTTCATATCAGTGGTAATCCATTAAGTGAAAATAAAAATGATTTCATATAAATCTTTTCACATCCAAACACACTGTAAAATCCACTCCACATATAAAACTTAATACAAAACTTTGCTTAAAAGTTATTTACAAATTAAGGTCTTAATGTCTAGTATTAAACAATTATTTATATATAATACAAGTAAAATCAAATCCGATTAAAACATAGTCCTTAACTTGAGGACTCGAAACTGACTCGGTACATTAGAGGCTTTTAAGAAGTTTGAACTGTGTACCACCCGAAGCCTATGCTACAAAACTGTTAGAAAAGGGAATGAACCAAATCTGGGCTCAATGGAAAATATATAAGTTTTTGTGGAAAGTATACATTGCCATCATACATGCGCTTGCCTTTATAACAAAATATGATGCGCACTTTTTAATAATGCCAATAGTACAATGCAGCCGCATACATGCACGCCGAACCCCACTAGGATACTCATCCTAGACTCCAAAAGCTAACTCACTTAACAAGCCATATTCACCCCTAAATTCCCTAGATGTGCCACTATAAGATTTGTTGCAAATCTAGGGGTTAATGAACTTATTTCTACCTGACCGGTCACTCACTTCATACGGTTCGTCTTGCTAAGTATGCTCACATCCCACAATGTAATCAACACCGTTTATTCCACGTTCTAAACTATTCCATGGCTAATTCATAAATATAAGATATATTGATAACACTAAGAGAAGTTCTTAGTATTTCCACTTAGGTTATAGTTTATTATGTATTATGTACTTGGTTAGGTATAATGTTTTACCCTAAAGGAACCCATCTTGTATTGCGTATTGATTTACCTATATGCCACCTATAAAGCCAATGATCATTAATATTATCCTTCCACTTTGTATATTAATATGGTATGGAATAGGCCAAATGTTCCTCTATGTATATTATGAATATGTCCTCCTTAATGAACTCGCACATACAACGCTAGCCACTTAATAATTATAACATAATGACATGAGGAGTGAATATAATAACAACAAAAGATACGATACAACAACCATAACAGTTATAAGCAATTAAACATCAATCAATCATATCTTTTGCATAAAGCCTCAAGCTTACCCCGGTGATCGACTAAGCTTAAATGACAACGCGCAAAAAGTGAGACTTATTACACCCAAGTGCAGGCGGTCAAGTTATAGTATACTTGGGGAAGTCCAAGGTCGAACCACAGGGAAGGCAAGGAATTTATTTCTTCTAGGTATCTCTCTCAGAGGGAAGAAAGGAAATGAAAAGAAAAGATGATTTAATTAAGGAATAAGGAAGGAAATGAAACTAAATTAAAAACTAATAATTAGCTAAATTAAAACTCAAGGCAATTCTAGTCCTAGGGTGCAAAAATAAAGGGAATCCACAAGCACAAGTTATCTACTTAAAAGGCTTCCTAAATGCACTAAGGGAACATGCAAATAAACTAAAAATAAATAAATTAATTAAAAAGTGCACTAATTAAATAAATCAGAATATTAAATAAAATTAAAATGATGGAAAACAAACGTTAAGGGTATCTATACTTAAGGAGTACAAAACTAGTCCAATCGGGTAATCCAAATATAAGTTTAAACAAGATTTTTCTCTAAAGTTAAGCTCCTAGACTCTCCAACCATCCAATTATATTTCTACTACAAGTATATGATAGCCCATGCGTGACAAAGACTATATGGACTAACTTTGAGCAATAGAATTCGATAGTGACGCTTTTTTACTTTGAAAAAGTGTAATTTAAAACCTAGTTTTGCTAGTGCGTGACAAAAATAATCCAAGTTGACTAAACTTCTCAAAAATTAGAAGCTTGACACTCCTATAAGGTTTGAATATGTTTGAACGTGATTCAAAGCAAATACGTCTTAAAAAGAATGCCGAAAGTCAAAACTAGCACTTTTTCGGCACTTACATGAATAAATACCAAAACAGCGCCAAATGAACCAATTGACTTAAGAAACTAACCCAACTAATTATAGGATAAAGACCATCCTTAAATCAGCCACGTGAAGGTTTTGGTGCAAAAATCCATGAATCGACGTTTTTACGGTTCTTAATCAAATGTAACTTTTGGGCTAATTTATGAAAACATATTTTTAACACATGAAAAGATAATAAAATACTCATACATTCAGTAAGTGATCTATAACCAATGGAAAAATCAAATCCAAACCTAAATTGGATTACATTCAAGGGTTATTTAAGAATTTTCACTACTGACCCCTAACAAAGGATTTAGCTAGACATAATCAAACCAGACATGCAAATAAGCTTAGAAATCATGAAAAATAGTAGACACATACCTAATAATGCATAAAATCATATTTGAAAACTTTTGGCTTTGGAATTTCTCAATTCCGATTTAAAACGAAGATTTTATGGCAGAAACAATAAACAAACTCAAAACCGACAAAAACTAATAAAAATTGACTTAAACCCTAAAAATTCTAGAAAATCAAATTTTTAATGATGAACAATTAATCATAGATTAATAACATGGAATAACTATAAACTATTTGAATATAAAGCGAGAATCAAGAATTAATCGACAAAAAAACTGACAAAACTAATCTATAAACCCTAGAACCAGCTCCTAAAACGAGGGTTTAAGGTTGATTCCAGAATATATATGATATCAAACAACTAATCTATGAATAAAAAATCAAACGAACAATCAATGGCAATTATATTAAAAGAAAACGAAAAACTAGGGTTTACCCAGTACGCGATTGAAACTTGAATTGAAACTGAATTGAACGATGAATTAATATTGAATACACTGATGTTTCAGCTTTAAAATATCATAAATAAACTAAGCTAGCAATTGTTTTGAAGAAATAAACAAGAAATCACTCAAAGATTGATCTTTAGATAAGCGCAAAAGCTCCTAAGAAAGTCACGGTGCTCTTAGCCTCTCTGTTAATCGATTCTAAATTGTACCCACCTTAAAATATAGATATATGACCTTATATGGTACACAGGTGTCTCTGGCCATGGGTTGAATAATCCTTGAAGAAACAGGCCGAAAAGAACTAAAAACTAAAATCGGGCCAAAACATAGGGTGGGGATCGATCTTGGTGTGGGGATCGATCCTCATTATTTTATTATTATTTATTCTTTTGGCTACTTCTTTTTTTGCTTATAACTTTTTTCTCCGAACTTTGATTGATGCACCGTTTTCTCTTACGCGTAGATATTTCAAAGATCTACAACTTCTATTTCTGGAGATTTTTTCAAATTCTCAATGAAGAAAAACTTTGATCAGCTACAATTTCGGACTTTTTACGACAGTTCTCGGTTTTACTCGGAAACTTCCATAATTTATTCGATTGAGCTTCTTTCCTTTTGGAATCTCTTGGACACTTGCATTCACTTCATTCATGCTTGGGGACTTGCTATTCTCATTTTGGTAGCGCTTTAAGGGTAGTTTGCGGAGTTTTCCTCGCCTCAAGCCTTAGAATGGATATTGACTTCTTCGGGCTTTCTTCTTGCACTTTTTCAAAATCAACCTTCTTTCTTGCATCCAACCTCAGTTGTTTAACAACTTTAGGCCTACAAAATGGCTTAGTAACACAGAAATACAATGCAATGCCTTCTTTTCATGCTTAAACTGAATTTACATGCAATTTCCAATTTTAGGCAGTAACTAGAAGCTAATTGAGCCTTGTTTAAGGGAATATAAATGCAATTTCTGGGCTTAATCACCTCCCCCAACTAACATATTGCTAGTCCCTAGCATTAGAGTGACAAAATAACATATATCTCTAAAAACAAACACAGAAAATAAAGAAATAAAAACACAATCCTAAACTAAACAGTTGCATTAAGCAGATCCAATAAGCCTTTAAACCCCTAGGTCTTCCCTAGTAGGAATAGTTGTGTCTCGTGAGGGTTTCCAGTGAATATACCAAAAAAATTCCTGATTGCAGTTCAAGTTGATGGAGACATAAATACAGGATCGTTTAATATTGCGTATAGATTGAACAAAGAAATTTTGTTAAAACCCTAAAAGAATAAAGGGATTTCACCTTTGTGGATCAGGTAGAGGATCCATATGAGGAGACTAGGGTTTGAAAGCATCAGATTGCGATTTGGTCAGATTTTTTAATTCTCCCTGGGCTGCGAAAATCGATTATTTTGTCCACCGAAACAACTTCTGATCGTCCTGATTTTTTGTTATAAGTAATAACTTTGCGTTCCGAACGACATATCCAAAAATCAGCCCGATCCAACGGTGCGATCAAAAGTTACGATTGATTTATGACTGCTGTGCCAAAAAAACCTAAAGATCTTCTATCGTATTCCTACCACCATCAAATCTTGCACCGAGTGTGGGCTACGGTATCACCAAGATTTTATCCTCTCTCAATAGAACAAACCCTAACTCATGAGAATTATTATTATAATGAGAAGAGACAAGGCCGGCATATATATAAGGCTACGATAGGAACATTAAGGAGAAATAAGTGTTTGGGCTTCTTATGTAAAGTTGAAATCCTAATTCCACTATGAATTAGTTCCTTTCATAAATTATAATTCACACCACTAAAGAATTATAATTGCACTCCCATCTTTATCTTAAAGTTATATTTCGAGCTCCTTATTATTAAATACTTATTATTCTCCCCACGTTAAGATTACAGATAACCGTCATTTAAATTAAATTACTGACAATTATATTTAAATGACTTCTTAATCCTTGAGCCTACCACTTAACTTATTTGATATATCGGATTAACATAATCCACCTGCAGGGTTTGACATGATCAAAACTTACAAGCTTCTCAAGGGGCTATCATCAATTCCTATACCAAGACGTGGATTCTGTCAATAATTAATATTCATCATACATATAGTGTCGTCATCCAATTCACTAAGATTATTGATCCATAAATGAATCTCACTTTTAATGACTCAAAACAACAAACACTACATATATATGTCTATTTATTATTTCAAGATTACGAGCATAAGTAATCATAATAACCATGGGATTTTAAATTATTTTATATAGTCAGTATAAAAACAATTAACCCAAACTGGTCCTATTCAATACACACAAAGTGTACTAGCACAACAAGTTAAAACTATACCGTTTTCTGTTGTGAGAACCCGCGTTCTCGATGCCCGGGGGTCCTCGTGGGCGGCGATTCCGTTGTTGCTTTGAAAATCGATTTTGAAAGAATAAGAGTCGTCCGTTTGTTTTACTAAACAAACAAAAAAAGTTTATGTAAAAGAGACGTATTTATGGACTAAATATCCTCCTATACACAATATATGTGAAACCAGTTGATTCGAAGGTTCGGGGATTAAGTTACGAATCGGGAAGGTGTTGGGCACCCAATTCGCCCTTTCGGTCTCTTGAGTATGATATGCGTGTGTCATAATTCAATTCTTGCATGCTATTGCTATTACTTTACAGCTTTACATGCTTACCTTAGAAATCAGAATTTTGGGGTTGGGATGAAAACGATGTGTTTCCTAGTTCGACCATGATTTTGAAAATAAGTGTGTGTGTGTGTGATTTGAAAAAGAGAGTTTGATAATAATAGATGCAAAGAAACAAGTGATTTTGTAAAGTATTGGGCTTTTTGGAAATTGATTCAATGTGGAATCTTATACTCGATATGATATGAGGTGACTTTACCGATTGTGTACCATAGTCTATTGATTAAAACGATATAGATGGCAGTAGTGCTTTCATAATATAGTGTTTATCACATACACACCGCAATCTATGAGTTAGATTGGATATATAGCGATTATCGATTCATTCGTATAACAATGCCGCTAATCCGAGCTTTTGGAAAAGTAAGAAAGTAATAATACTATTTTGGAATTGGATTAGGGTTTATTATACGCCTTTGGTTTTGAAAAACAATTTGAAAAAGGGTTTTGAAAAGCTATCAAGTGATAGAAATTATGTAGACAAGAATATAAATTATAAAACTACCGAATAAATAAAAGAAGAGAGAGAAAATTATACCTGAGCCTCCTTGGAGGGAGAGAATAAGGATTTCTTAGTGTGTACCACGAAATCCCCTTGATTGTTGATGATAAAATATGAATGGAGGGGGGTCTATTTATAGTTGTCAAAATACTTGGAGAGCAAGAAAAGAGATTTCAACTAGTACTCTTGGAACTTATCGCAAAGCCTTCCCACTGTTGGATCATCCTGATTTTTGGATATATGTTGAAAATAGAAGTTTTATAGATCGTGTAAAAATTTCAGGTCATTCAGAATTCGGGAAGGTCTCCTTTTGTTCTGATTGGTACTAAGAGTTTGTTTCCGCGTAGGAAAGGTACTTGTTGTAGACAAGGTCCCTTGTTTGCACGACAAGTCAGGTTCTCACGGTTGGATAATGCTGAATTTTTGATATATACTGAAAATATAGTTATTTTAGATCCTGTAAAAATTTCAAGACGATTGGAGTTCGGGAAGGACTCGATCTTCTCAAATTAGTGCAAAGAGTTTGTTCCCGCGTAGGAAACGCAAGAACCTCAAGAACTAAACTTCTAGCCATTGGATTATGCTGAATTTTGGATATGTTTTCCCTCAAAATGTTTTCTATCTTGTATCAAAATTTGAGGTTGATTAGATGTCGGGAAGGCCTATATTTATTTTAGTTTTCTACAAAGGACATTTCAACTAGAATTGCACGGCAGACAAATTAATTCTTGAGGATCCCATATCCGACAAAGCTGAAATTTTAATATGTTCTTCCTCATGATAAGAAATATATACTAACCAAATTTTAGTCCATTTTAACTTCAAGAAGACCTCCATTTGATCACCTGAAACATACTTATGATTTTTTGAATTTTCGGAGATCCGACTGTCGAATTGAGCTGATTTTTGATTATGCTACTCCTTATGGTAATATCTAATAACTCTCAAAGTTTTAGGATGATCCGAAATGTGTAACTCTCCTTTCACAAGTTTCCAGGAGTTTTGACGGTTTTCGATTCCGGCAATTTTCGATAATTTTGTAACTTCTCATCCGGGGTCCTTTCGGCTTTCTTCTTTGACCTGTATTATATGTACAAAGTATGTGTGCATCTAATAATGCTCATGCATGCATGTGTGTTCATTTCTTTGGAAATTAGGATTCTTGCAGGGGTCGCAAAATGAGGTGTTCACACATATAATTAAGATAAACTACTAAAACTTGTGCTATAATCCTATCGATGGGTGTCCAATTACATCTAAGACTGTGAACCATTAAACTTATATTCCACAAGAACCGATGATATGATCTTTTGTGTGTAAGCTATACTCTACACATCAAATCATCTACTATATGGAATAAAAGACACACATGCACAATATTTAAATAAATAATATAATGCAACCATTGTCCATAAAGATTCTCATTAAAATAGCAAAACTAAGTTTATAACATATCCAAACCAACAAGAAAATTATGGCTTTTAGTATATCACTCTAACAATCTCCCACTTAGACTCAAAGCCTTGCAACTATGCATCTCACTCCTATTCCCTCAACATGAACACTCTATGTGTTTTCCCTTCTTATGAATCCTCAGCTCTTTCGAATTCGCAACTGTTTCACTATTATCAAAATAAAGTGAAATAACTTATATAACACTGAAGGTGCCACATCTAGATTCATATGGAAGTTCCTGAGCCAAACCGCTGCCTTAGCTGCTTCTAAGGCAGCCACATATTCAGCTTTCATGGTGGAGTCAGCAATGCATGACTGCTTGATACTCCTCCAACTAATGACTCCACCTCTTAGAGTAAACACATAACCTGAAGTTGACTTTATGGAATCCTAACTTCTTACTAAAAATCCTTGTCTGTGTATCCAACAGGTACTAGACTGTTTGCCTGATAAACCAACATAAAATCTTGAGTCCTTTTAAGGTACTTAAGTATATGTTTTATCACAGTACAGTGTTATTTCTTTGGATTATACTGATATCTGCTAACCATACCAACGGTAAAGCAAATGTCTGGCCTAGTACACAATATAGCATACATGAGGCTTCCCACTGCCAAAGCATAAGGAACTCCCCTCATCCTCTCTGTAGGTCGAAAAATACCCTAGAGGGGGGTGAATAGGGATTTTAAAACTTAATAGGATTTTTATAATAAATTTGAAAATATTATGTCTATATTTATCAAGCAATCAACAACAAAGTTAATTCCAAACGCAATGAATAAATAACACAAAATAATAGAGCAAGAGATAGAAAGATTGAACCAATCAAAGTCGAAGATTTTTTGTCCACACGGTTCGGCTTGTTCCCCCTACTCCGCGCCCGGTTAGTTTCCCGAGAATTTCCACTATAACCGATCTCCTTCCGGGTGAAGATCAAACCTTTACAAGTGTATTCTTATCACACACTCTCACAAGTATTAAAAACACCTTCAATACTTTCACAAGAAATTCCTTTTGCTAATTTATGAGATACACCTCTCACAAAAATGATTTGAACAAGTTTTGGTGGCTAACACCAATGTACAATAGCTCTTGTGTATAATAAATTACAAATAAAGCTCACACTAAGAGATATCAAAATTCATCAATGAATATAAGCTCAAAGAATGAAAAGATTGATCAATGCCTTAGCTTTTATACTTGAATAATATGAATATATGTAAAATGAGTTTATATGATCATTCAAGTTATTTAAAATGAGTCTAAGAACTCATATTTATAGCTTGAGAAAGCTTGTAGCCGTTTGTAGTGGAGATATAAATTAATGGGGAAAAATTGCACATTTAGCGAAGTTCCAACGGCTATTTTTTGGCCTTGTAGTCGACTCCCTTGGGGTCCATGTAGTTGACTACATGGTGTAGTCGACTCCCACAATTCCATGTAGTCGACTACATGGTTCTGGTTTTGGGGGCTTTTGTAAAATTTTCCAACTTTTGCATTTTGGCTCCAAAATTGATTTTAATGCTTGGAGAATGTTAAAAATAAGTTTCCAAGACTTCTAATATAGTTTTTGTACCAAAAATCATTCATATAAAATTATAGTGAATTTTTCAAGACGACTAGTTTTCGGTAAAAATATGTTTTCAAAGATAAAACTAGTTTTGATCAATCTTGACATGGTTAAATCATTTCATGAGATATATAATTGAACAATGATATCTTTTACATAAAATCTAAGCACTCACTCAATTTACAAATGCTTCGAGTCTTTGTGATGCTTGATTTTCTTGTGCGTATCTTCACTTGATAGATGTTCTTGATCATTTCTTGACTTTGTGTAGCACATGCAGATCTCTTGAGTTCATTTCTTGTGAGTAGAGGCAATTGTAAAGCTTGTGTGAGATTTTGAATGCTTCGGTTTGAAGTTACACTTGGTCGAAAGATATATCGGTTAAACTGGCTATCATCATTGGAACAACCAAGTTAAATAACACTTTATTAACTTATTGTAATTATCAAAATAAGATTAATTGACTTTAAGGTCAACACTCTCTATCTCATCATGTGTCTTATGACATTGATCTTGGATAAAGTGATTCCATATCTAAAAAGGGAGAAACCCTTTCTTGGAATCTTGCATACTAATTCTGGCAAGAATTGTATCGACGTAAGTACTTTGGATAAGCCCAACATCCTATTTTTCCAATCTCGCATAAGCTTAATACCAAGGATGTGACTGGCTTCTCCTAAGCCCTTCATATCGAACTGACTTGTTAACCATACCCTCACTGAAGATAATATTCACATATCGCTTCCAATAAGTAAGATATTATCCACATACAATACTTAGAATACCACCGCACTTCTGCTGCGCCATTTGTACACACAAGACTCATCCGAACATTGATCAAAACCAAAATATTTGATTGGATGGTCAATAAAGATGTTCCAAGATCTAGACACATGATTAAGCCCATAAATGGGCTTCTTGAGCTTGCACAACATGTGCTCTTGGGCCTTTGCTATGAATCCTTTTGGTTGCATCATATAGATGCTTTTATCAAGACTTCCATTAAGAAAACCCGTCTTGACATCTACTTGCCAAATCTCATAATCAAGATGAGCCGCAATGGATAAGAGAATCCGAATAGACTTTGGCATGGCTACCGGCAAAAAGGTTTCATCATAATCCATCCCTTTCTTTCTGAGTGAAATCTTTTAGCAACAAGCCTTGATTTAAGCCCATCTAATCCTCTCTATCTCTTATATACCCACTTGCATCCGATAGGTTTTATCTCTTCGGGTGGTTTTACAAGATCCCAGACTTTGTTAGAGTACATGGACTCCATTTCAGATTTCATAACCCTTTGCCATTTTCTGTATCTTTATCTTGAAGTACTTCATTGTAGTTAAAAATGGTTCGTTTCTTATTCATCAGGGACCTTGTCATAAGACTCTCCCAAGAACATAAAACGACCAGGTTGATGAACAACCCTCCCGCTACGACGAGGCACTACTTGTGTTTATGTACATTGTGAAAATATTGAACATACTAACTCACTATCCACACGTTGTGCTGGTTCAAGAACCTACGTATTAGTGATTTGTTCAAGATATGCACAAGTATCGGCAATCCTCCCACTACGACGATGTGATGGAATGTCGATATCCATTTACTGTGGTATTTCCTTTTATACTAAAGGTATAGACGAATTGTGCCCTGTTTGTCTCTCCTCTCATTTCCGCTACAATAACACTACTCCTGGGCTTATGGTCTAAGATATAATCCTCTTCTAAGAATCTGGCATTAATAATAATAACATTACATTCTTGAGGATTATTAAATAAACCACGCTTAGTTCCTTTTGGATATGCAACAAAGAAACACATTTTCGTTCTTGATTCCAACTTATCCGCATTACCTTTCAGCACATGTGCTGGATTACCCCATACCCAAATATGCCGCAGACTAGGCTTACGCCCACTCCGCAATTCTATGGGTGTAGTAGGTACTGACTTTGATGGTACCAAGTTTAGAATATATGCAGCTATTTCTAAAGCATATCCCCAAAAAGAATCAGGTAGGTCTGAATAACTCATCATAAATCTTTACCATTTCTATAAGAGTCTTATTCCTTCTTTCTGCTACATCATCATGCTGTGGCATCCCTGGTGCAGACAACTGGGATGTAATCCCATTCTCTAATAAGTATTCCTTGAACTATCCCAAGAGGTATTCACTACCATGATCTGATCGTAGTGACTTGATACATTTTTCTAGACGCTTCTTCGTTTCTGTCTTGAATTCTTTGAATTTCTCAAAGACTTCAGACATACGTCGCTTTAAGTAAATGTATCTATACTTTAAACAATCATATACAAATGTGATGAAATACGCAAAGCCTCCTCTACTCTGGACATTCATGTGACCATACAAATCAGAGTGAACCGGTTTCAACTGTTCTATAGCACTATAGCCTTTTGCAGAGAATGATCTCTTAGTCATTTTACCTTCTAAACAGGATTCACAAACTGGAAGTGCCTCCATTTCCAATGAACCTAATGGTCCATTTTCAACCAATTTTTGAATTCTTTTTAGATTAATATGACCAAGGCGTAAGTGCCAAAAATACATTTGGTTCATTTCTCTTAATTGGTAAACTATTAATGCTATTCAATTCACTCAGTTGTAGTACTGACAAGTCAGGATTATTAATGTAAAGATCAATCACTAATGTACCAGAACAAACAAAATATTTATTTTTTCTAATGATAACTGATTTATCATTAAAATAAACAAAATATTTGTTCTCAACCAATCTAGAAATAGAAATCAAATTCCTTCCAATGGAAGATACATATAGACATTCCTTAATCATTAATATCATATTCTAACTAAACTACAACTATTGCAACATTTCTAGCTACCCATCTGTAAATTTTCTCTATTTTTAAATTGTCTGGTTTCCTGGAACCCCTGCATGACATGATTAGTGGCTCCCGAATCTACACACCAGGTACAGATAGATCGGAGCACTAAACAAGATACAACAACAAATAGATGAAATTTACATATGTTGTTATAACGGTTTAGGAAATTGGGACAATCTTTCTTCAAATGCACTTTCTACTGATAGTGAAAACACTAGCCCATAGGCTTTTTCACTCCTCCTAGAGGTTCAGCGACAGCTGCATGCACTGCTCCTTGTGGGACTGCAGCTTATGCATTCTTCTTCTTCTTCCTTTCTTGCTTTTGGGCATAGAAGTTGAAGCTTTCTCAGCCACTAGAGTACTAGCCAGCTTACCAAGGAGTTCCTCAATTGCTTGGAATTCTTTAAGAAGTTCCAACAATGAATAAAGCTTATTCATGTTGTAATTCTGTCGGAATCCCTTAAATAAATCCAGCAGTAACTGGAGAACGATATCGACTTGAGTTTCCCCATCGATTTCAGCCCCAAAGATCTCTTAGTTCATTCAGAAGACCGATCATTTTCAAAATAAGATCCTTAACTCGGGTTCCTTCAGCAATAGTCGTGTTCGTGAGGCCTTTCATAGAAACCTACCTTGCGGCATGATCCTAATCCCCAAAAATATCTTTGAGGTTCAGCATTATGTCGTAGGCCTTGGCAAAAGACTAATGCTAATGTTGTAGCACATTTGACAAAAATGCCAGAATGTAAAACCATGCTATCTCATCAACCCTTTTCCACCTCCGCCAAGCCTGGGTTTTCTCATTGATCGCCCCCTTACCAGGTTATGCTGGACAAGACTCAGTGAGAACAAACTTGTACTCTTTAATAGTAAGCACAATGTTCAAGTTCCCTTTTTCAGTCAATATAATTAGGTCCAATCAATTTGTTTTAGTTGTGAATAATTAAAAGTGGATCGTAAGTGTTTGCCATTTTAAAACTGGAGAATCACATACAAATTATGATGGAGAAAAATAATTTTGAACACATATTTTAAATATGGTACCCTCTATCATTTCAAAAAGCATTCACCAGCAGCCTAAGACTTTGAACAATATGCCCTGTTAGTGAGGTTGTCAATTATTCATTATTTTTTAGACAGATGTAAACCTATTAAATTTGACAATGCCTTATTGTCAAGCAATACATACTATCTAGATAATCCTTTATTGTCAAGTAAAATTTATATAGCTGTCTTCCTTTGGTCCTACAAATAATAGTTGAGACTAAGTGTATACCATCATTTAATTTAGTCCAATGATTCTGCAATTTATTCTTTTCGATATGGAGGTGAGCACTAAAACCCACACGAAAAATAAATCCCATCATTTAAAATTATCAGTCAGTGAAATTTGTACAATGATTCTGCAATCTATTCTTTACGATATGGAGGTGAGCACTATAACACACACGAAGAATAAATTACATCATCTACAAACAAATGATGGAGACCGTGGAATTTTTATGTGAAAAAATCCCTCACCCACTTAGTATTTAAAAAATTATTTTCTGAGGGTTAAGAAAATTTTATATTAAATTCTAGTCAATTAAAATACAAGGGTTTGAAATATAAAAGACATGTGTAATAAAATTATTTTGCTGTTTTTTTTTTAAAAAAACCTTATATTTTTTAATTATGCAAAATTTATATTTATATACCCTTTTTTAATTTGATAAGAACTAAACATAAAATAAAAGGTGATCTAGGAATGGTCATGTATCCATGTTGTCCAAAATTATAAGGAAACTTAATAATTAAACATATATGACCAACACACAATCACACAAAGCATTAAACCATTCAATAATAAGAATAATTAAATTCCTGCTATTGTGGTCCAAGCTTCATCATCCCTAATCCATTGGAAACCTGTAACGACCTATGTCGCCACTTCATTGACTATGTTGGGAATTAACCTTGGTGGAAACGCCTTCTTCAACGTTCTTCGTTAAAGAAACTGCAATCTTAGATACAAATGTCCTATGCTTCCATTTAAGGAGTTCAGACATAAACTATTATATCTAAACTGTAAATAAAATTACATAGATCCTATGCCTCCTTTTAAGGAGTTCACAAATCTGATCTAAATTAATTTACAACCATGAATAAAACCCAAATCATCATGCACATTAAAATTAACCACGAATAAAAACATCGTGGGATCCAATCACAAAAAACATAATTATGTGACCATAATAGCGGGACAAGAATACTGCAAAACAAGGGTTAGCGAGTTCTATGTTCTATCCAACAACGGCATGCATGAATAGATTAAACTGAACAACATGGCTAGTTCAATCCGTACGCAGTATCAAAGAAAATCAATCCCTCTGATACCAATTGATGGAGACATAAATACTTGATCGTTTGATATTGCGTATAGATTGAATAAAAAACTTTTGCTAAAACCCTATAAGAATAAAGGGATTTCACCTTTGTGGATCATGTAGAGGATCCATATGAGGAGACTAGGGTTTGAAAGCATCAGATTGTGATTTGGTCAGATTTTTTAATTATCGCTGGGCTGCGAAAATCAATTGTTTTTCCACCGAAACGACTTCTGATCGTCCTGATTTTTCGTGTAATAAATGTATCTTTGCGTTCCGCACGACTTATCCAAAAATCAGCCTGATCCAACGGTGCGATCAAAAGTTACGATTGATTTACGACTGCTGTGCCGAAAAAATCTAAAGATCTTTTATCGTATTCCTACCGCCATCAAATCTTGCACCGAGTGTAGGCTACGGTATCACCAAGATTTTATCCTCTCTCAATAGAACAAACCCTAACTCATGAGAATTATTATTATTATAATGAGAAGAGACAAGACCGGCATATATATAAGGCTACGATAGGAACATTAAGGAGAAATAAGAGTTTGGGCTTCCTATGGAAAGTTGAAATCCTAATTCCACTATGAATTAGTTCCTTCCATAAATTATAATTCACAACACTAAAGAATTATAATTGCACTCCCATCTTTATCTTAAAATTATATTTCGAGCTCCTTATTATTAAATACTTATTATTCTCCCCACGTTAAGATTACAGATAACCGTCATTTAAATTAAATTACTGAAAATTATATTTAAATGACTTCTTAATCCTTGAGCCTACCACTTAACTTATTTGATATATCGGATTTACATAATCCACCTGCAGGGTTTGACATGATCAAAACTTACAAGCTTCTCAAGGGGCTATCATCAATTCCTATACCGGGACGTGGATTCTGTCAATAATTAATATTCATCATACATATAGTGTCGTCATCCAATTCACTAAGATTATTGATCCATAAATGAATCTCACTTTTAATGACTCAAAACAACAAACACTACATATATATGTCTATTAATTATTTCAAGATTACAAGCATAAGTAATCGTAATAACCATGGGATTTTAAATTGTTTTATATAGTCAGTATAAAAACAATTAACCCAAACTGGTCCTATTCAATACACACAAAGTGTACTAGCACAACGAGTTAAAACTATATCGTTTCCTGTAGTTAAGATAAACTACTAAAACTTGTGCTACAATCCTACTGATGGGTGTCCAATTCCATCTAAGACTGTGAACCATTAAACTTATATTCCACAAGAACCGATAATATGATCTTCTGTGTGTAAGCTATACTCTACACACCAAATCATCTACTATATGGAATAAAAGACACACATGCACAATATTTAAATAAATAATATATTGCAACCATTGTCCATAAAGATTCTCATTAAAACAGCAAAACCAAGTTTATGACATATCCAAACCAACAAGAAAATTATGGCTTTTAGTATATCACTCTAACACAAGTCTTTTCCCAAAGTCGCCTATCATGCATAAGTTCTCTGTAAAATGGCTCAGCAAGGACCTAAACCAACTTAGTGCTACATTAGCAAGAGATATACAAGAGAAATAGCAGTCTTAATGCATTGAAAGTATGATATACCATAAGTATAAATTATCAATGCGTGTGCATGGGCACATGCATTGACTTTCAACTTTTAATATTAATCATAGATCCATACTCCGCTCATGCTAAGCTTTGACTCAAACTCTTACCGAGCATACACTCAACAAATGAATCATTCCGAATCAGGTGTATCTCTCCACATACGGGCTGAATGGAATGTTTGTAATCAAAAGCAAATGCCTCACGTATGTTTAAATGAAAATGCACTAAAATTGAAAAAACATGAGCCTCTAGGAAAGATATTCAAGTTTTTAAAAGGCAAGAATGCTTTTGTATACCTTCTCGTTATCTAAACCTTGAAACTAAGCCACTAAGGATCAAGTAGGACTTTATGAGGTTGTAATAGGGATGGGGGTAATGGCAACGAAACAAACGGGTCAACTGAGGATTCAAAAGACTCGTTTGCTTGTTTTTGTAATGTTCAGAGGCTTTTCAGCTCTTTCTTTTACTTTCATACCCACATTCTCATTCTATTGCATACAACCTTCAATTTGCATTTTCAGTAAACATCATCATTCATGCATATTCATTTTTCAATGCAAACATTTCATTCTTTGCTTTTGCTGCTTATATTTTTTTTAGATAAGCATACTTCACTATGCCTCTATACTTTTGAGCCTTCTACGCAAACGAGCCAAGGGATGTGAAATTTATGGTACTGGCTCGGGTTTAACTTTGGGTATAACTATAAAAATAAGACTTCAAGCTTCCAACGAGCTACTACGGATAAAATTTAAGGATACGCCAAGGCTAGTGGCTAAAATAAAGAAGGCCTATATCATTTCCTTAGCTTCTAAATTCAGACAACTACAAGGCATTTTATGATTTAGCATCTCTTTTCAATAATCAGAGTTTGTATATATATCTCTTTTCAATAATCAGAGTTTGTATATATATCTCTCAGATATGAAAGAATTGTTCAAAAACTCAAAGCTATATAGTCTTCACTTTAATTTTGAACAGAGTATTTCACTAGTCAAGATCTATTAGTCTAATATCAAGCAATCCCAAAAAATGCACTGACAAATAGATTCAACTTAGCATGCATCTTTTGAACTACAAGAAGATTAAGAAATTTCTTTAGTTTATCTAATACTACACCATATACTAAATCAATTCAAGAATGCGTCATCGCCCAATGAGATAAAACAAAACATAACTAGATGGGACGACTTAAACTTGTAATCTCAGGTTTTTTTTTAATTGAAAGAAATAAAAAAAAATAATGCAAAAAGACTATCCTGAGTTACTTTCATACAGGCTTTTTGAAAAATTTTGACCACAAGTCTCTCTCCCTCAACTAAAATCCAACATTATCCCCAATGTTACAAAATAAGCACAAAAGTATAGATGCAAGGGACTGAAATAAATGAATAAGAGTAAAGATATACCTGAGAATGGCCTAATCTCTCTAAAATCTGCATGTTAGCAACAACAAATCTACGAAAAAATAAAAATAAATAAAAAAGAAAAAGAAAGAAAAAGAGAAAAATCCTAAACTACTTACCTTGCTTACCTTCAGTTCTACGTATGATCCAGGTAGAGGCTGAGCCAGACGAAAATTATGATACCCCAGATCTCGAAAGATCCAACCAAATTTCTCTTGCCTTCATCATGTAAATCAAAAACCCACAATATAGGCCATATGATTCTCAGCTAGCCTTTACGGAATGTCGAACAAACCATTCTACCCGCCATCTTCCTTTAGTGAGCCTCGATGTCCATTTCTGGATATCAGAACAAGTGTATCTCATCTTGCATAAACTTCTGATCTTGTGGATGTAAGTGGTATGGAGTCTCTACATTAATGGTGTCTTCAAGTAAATAGAATGCTTTTTTTGCTTTCTTGTATAGCACCATTTGATCTTCATCAAATGAATCAGACCACCAGTATGAATTGCTACAACTAACACTCTCCTTGTCAGACTCATCAGAATCGTCACTATTACTTTCGAAATCGGAGTCTTCAGATTCATTGTTACTGCTTTTCGAATCATAATCTTCAGATGAATTAGATTTCTCTTCATATTCCTCTACCATGGATGGGTCAGACTCTTCTTCTGGAGATAGCTTCATTTTCTTAACCTTAGCCACTTCGGTAAATTTAGTGGGCCAAGAACATTTTACTTCAACTTGCAAAGGGACTCCTGCAGGTGAGTTAGATTGCTCTTTCTTAGACTAATTAATTTTCTTCATAGAATTATCAGGCTCCCAATCCGATGGCTCAGTAGGATCATAGTCAGATTGATCCTCAATAGCAACTGATGTAGATTGACTTGAATTCCACACACTAGTAGCTTCTTCACCTGATTCAGTATCCTCAGTCATCTCAACATCAATGTCAATGTAATTATGCTCATCTTAGACTGATGCAGCTTCTCTCGAAATGTGAATGGATCACAAGTAAACTGATTACCACCCACCGAGCTCTCAAACGAATTCAAGGCCGGTGAAGTGTTTAGTTTACCGTGGTCAGGGGCATCTGTATCTGGCCCTAACATAGACAAATCTTCCAGACTCCTATCTTGAGATGATGTCTTATGTGCAGGAGAGGAATAATTAGACAACACTGGTGTCATGTGCGGGATATGCATCTATATAGCTTCACAAAATGGACCTAGATAAACAATTAGTGCATATAAAATATAGATAAGCAGATAATTCTATAAATTAAATAAACAACAACAACAGGAGCATCACATTTCATTCGAACAAAACATATATATATATAATGCAAACAAGTTCAAAATGATATACATAATATGAAAACAAATCCCTAACAGCAAAAACCTAGGCCTATGGGATTTAAACATAGAACACAAAAAATCCTAATCCTTAGCCTAACTAGTCGATGGGCTAGTGGAGTCATCAGCTGTCTCTTGGTAATCTCCTCCATCACTATCTGACTCATCATCACTACTCTCCTCAAAACCCTCGGACTCATCAGCATCTTGGCCTCCTGGCGTCTTAGCTAAGAGCTCGGCCAATGATCTATCCATGCGAGAGATAGACTGGTCAATGCGGTTGACTGCAGTCAACAGCTTCGTGTATCTACTCTTCATAGCTCGATGTTTGTCATCATCTATCTCCACTCGCCTCTTAAATTGAATCCAGAGCTCGCCCTGCTCCTTGAGCATACGCTCCATCATGTGCATCAAACCATCCATAGTCGGGGCCTCACCGCCTATATAGGTCTGGGATGGGCCAGCCTATGATGTACCGGATGATGGTGGTGGAAGATCAGTAGCAAGAGTGTTAAAAGTGTCCTCCTCCTCAACTTCCTCACCTATCGACCCATATGCAGTCGCGTTTCAATGCCTCTTCTGCGCTCTCAATCTCGTGGCAGAAGCAACGCCGATCAGGCTTCTAGGGAATAACATCTCATCATTCGCCGCCATCCGAATACCTCTATAAGTGCAAAGGCAGGTGATGAGAACTCCAAACAAAAATAATTTCCTAACGTCCTCCACCCTGGCTGCAATAGCCTCAATCCAACATCTACATAAATTTACATGCTTTTCGCTGACGATTGTGTAAAGGATACGAGCAGTCCACAAATAGATCTTTGTCTTCTGGCTCATACAAAAAATGCAACCAACCAAACCAAATGGAAATCCGACACAGAGTAGCGTTGACCTCACAAGTGACCCTCAGCGTAGCGTACTAGCCATGGTGCGCAAGAGTAATACGATAAAGTAGTGGGTCATCATACATAGGTCTCTTCTCTAAAGGACGCTCTATCAAGACCCCTCGTGTGCGAAATATGGACTCGTACTAATGGTGGTCCGTTGTAGATCTAAAACCTCTCTCAACTCCATCTGGGATCGCGGGTGTAACATGAGTTGGTTTAGGCGGCATTGCGAAAATATAGAGTAATGAAGCTTGGTGGTGTTGATAATGGAAGAATAAAAATGGAGGAAGAAATAATGGAGGAAGAAGGAAGAAGAAAGAAGAAGAAGAGAAGGAGAGAAATGGGGTGGGTGTGTTCGGCGGGAGAGAAAAGAAAGAAAGAAAGATTTTTTTTTCTTTTTTTAATTGAAACTTGTAAAATTCTCCCCAAGGCCACCTAAAAATATTATCAAGTATTTTTTTAAAGGGATAGTAGATTTTCTAAATTCCTTAGTTGATATTTTTAAAAATTAACCTTTTTGTGACCGGGTGATGCCCCAAAAAGCCAAAATTAATAAAAAAAAAATGAATTTTTTTCCTTGAATTCGTGAGAACGCTATGAAACAATTAAATGAACATAATTTAATGGTTTCTCGCTCCCCCAACTTAGAACGACATAGTCCCTGTGTTGCAAATCAATTTACACAGCGTTAAACAGAACGATTTATACGCGGTGTAAATTCGAAAGATAAGCGGTTCGAACTGGGATTTGAGATTACCAATAAAGAATGATAGCAAATGAATGAAACAAAGAAAACAAAAATGAATATACAAAAGTTGTATATAGAAATATAAAAATTATACAGAGTGCGATAGTTCTTCTCGATCATCCAGTAGCATCATAGTTGGGTTCCCCCAACTCAATACTCTCCTCACTGTCATCGAATTTTTCAAAAAATGGCTTTAATTGATGCCCATTGACTTTAAACGTATTACCATCTTTTGGATTCTCCAATTCCATAGCTCTATAAGGAAAGATTGTAGGAGTTTTGAATGGACCAGTCCATCTTGATCGAAATTTTCTGGAAAATAAATGGAGCCTTGAATCATAGAGTAAAACTTTCTATCCGGGCTTAAAAATTTTCCTCCAGACTTTTTGATCATGAAAACACTTCGTCTTTTCCTTGAAAATTCTAAAATTATCATACGCATCATGACGTAACTCTTCAAGTTCATTCAACTACAAGCTCCTCTCTTTACCATTCTCTCGATAATCGATGTTCATAGCTTTGATATCCTAAAATGCCTTATGTTCAATCTCCAGAGGGAGATGACATGCCTTACCGTAAACCAACCGGTAAGGGGACATATTCAAACTCGTCTTATAGGCAGTGTGATAGCCCCGTAAAGCATCTGTCAAACGAATAGACCAATCTCTCAGATTAAGATTGACTGTTTTCTCGAGGATTCTCTTGATCTCTCTGTTGGCTAATTCAGCTTGCCCATTTGTCTG
This sequence comes from Lonicera japonica, assembly GCA_021464415.1. NCBI lineage: Eukaryota > Viridiplantae > Streptophyta > Magnoliopsida > Dipsacales > Caprifoliaceae > Lonicera > Lonicera japonica. Next base: position 11,307,213 of record CM038469.1, read on the forward strand.
TGGGTGATACGCCAAAAAGACTGGTGATTCACTCCGTAACGCTGCATCAATTTCTCAAACGATTGGTAACAAAGTGACTGCCTTGATCACTTATTATAACTTTTGGCGTGCTAAACCTAGAAATGATATTTTGTTTAAGGACTGTAAAATGATCATTATTTATAGTGGAAATGGCTTCAACCCATTTAGACTCATATTCGACAGTGACAAGAATGTATTGGTGCCCAAACAAATGAGAAAATGGCCTCATGAAATCTATACCGCAACAGTAAAAAAATTCAACTAATATGATATTAGTTAGAGGCATCATATTCCTTCTGGAATTAGCACCTAACATTTAACAACGAGTGCACATTCTATAGTGGTTCTTCACATCCTTGAAAATAGTAGGCCAGTATAAACCATATTACAGACTTTTGTCAGCCGTCATGCAAAAAGAGAAATGGCCCCCGCATGCTGCTTCATGACAAGCATACATGATGGATTTAGCTTCCTTTGTCGGGACACATCTTCGGAATATCTGATTAGGACAGTACTTGTACAAGTACGGGTCATGAAAATAAAAATTCTTCAGTAAAGTAAAGAACCAATTTCACTCTTGCCGAGGCCAATCAGGAACCTTTCCTGTGGCCAGATAATTCACGATATCCGCATACCATGGCAAATTACGAACAGCCATCGTTGTTCATCTGAAAGACTTTTTTGAATAAATAAATCATTCGTGTCTCGAACTTTGCTAATGAGCCTAGATAAATTATCGGCTACCACATTCTCTACTCTTTTCTTATCTTTGATAATCAAGTCAAATTCTTGGAGTAGTAGGATCCACCTAATTAATCTTGCTTTTGCATCTTTCTTCGTAAGAAGATAGTTAATTGCTGTGTGATCAGTAAAGCACACAATTGGTGATCCAATAAGGTAAGATTAAAACTTATCTAAAGTGAATACAATTGTTAGCAACTTTTTTTCAGTAGTGGAATAGTTCAACTGAGCATCATCTAAAGTCCAAATAGCATAGTAAATGACATAGGGCTTCTTGTCCTTCCTTTGACCTAAGACAGCTCCAATGGCATAATCACTAGCGTAGCACATAAGCTCGAATGGTAAACTCCAATTAGGTGGTTGCATAATGGGTGCAATTGTGAGCATTTCCTTAAGCTTGTTGTCACGCTGAAGTCCATTCAAATTGTGCCTCATTGGCAAGCAAGTTACATAGAGGTCGAGAGATAGAACTAAAGTCTTTCATAAGCCTCCTATAGAAACCAGCATGGCCTAGAAATGATCGAACCTCTTTAACAGTTTTGGGACAATATGACCTAAAACAATTTTAGCCTTATCTACTTGGATTCCTTCAACTAAGACAGTATGACTTAAAACAATTCCTTTGGTTACCATGAAATGGCATTTTTTCCAATTCAGAACAAGATTATTGTCTTTGTAACAAACCAGGAGTTTCTTCAGGTTCTACAGACAATCTTCAAAAGAATCACCAAAAAAAGAGAAATCATCCATGAAAACTTCAAGAAACTTTTCCACCATATCACTAAAGATACTCATCATGCACCTTTGAATGGTGCATTGTACAAGCCAAATGGCATTCTCTTGTAAGCAAAAGTACCAAAAGGACAAGTGAAAATGGTTTTCTCATGATCCTCATGAGCGATCTCTATTTGATTGTAACCATGTAACCATCTAGACAGCAATTGAAAGAATGAGCAACCACTCTCTCCAAAGTCTGATTAAGAAATGGGAGTGGAAAATGATCTTTCCTGGTTGCAGAGTTAAGCTTGCGATAATCAATAGACATGCGCCATCCAGTGGTAACACGTGTGGAAACTAGTTCACCATTAGCATTAGGAACAACAGTTATGCTAGATTTCTTAGGTACAACCTGAGTAGGACTTTCCCATTTACTATCAGAGATAGGGTAAATGATACCAACATCTAAGAGTTTAAGAACTTCCTTGCGGACAACTTCTTTCATGTTGGGAATTAACTTCCTCTACATCTGTCGAGAGGGCTTAGCATCTTCTTCAAGGTATCTTATGAGTACAGATATCAGGGCTTATACCTTTCAGATTAGCTAGAGTCCATCCTTGTAACACCCCATTTTTTAGTTTAGAATGCTTCCTGTGAGAATCCGGATCCACAACCCTTGGAATTCTCTCTTACTTTTTGTTTTAAAGGAAAAACTTGTTTTGTAGAGTCTCCAGTTTGTTTTACAAAAAAACAAACAAAAGATAGTTTGAAAACAAACCATCTTTCATACTTTTGAAACCAGAGATTGATTGAAAACTTACTTTGCTGGGGTTTGGGAACTACGTTACGAATTGGGAAGGTGTTAGGCACCTAATTCGCCCTTTCGGTCTCTTAATGGATCATGTATTTAATTCCTATTTTAGACTTCTTGCACGTAGTTTGAATAGTTTTCAGAATAGTCCTTTCCAGATAAATTTAGTTTAAAATTGTATTTTGAAATCATACTCGAGCTTTGTGAGTGCCTACGTATTCATTCATAGAATGAAATCAAAATCTCGTAGTTCCATTTATTTGGACACTATTTTTGTGTTTTTGTTTTGTTTTGAAAACGTGTCAAAAAGGATTTTAGTTTTCTTGCAAAACTTATAAAACACTAGTTTTGAAAGTAATAAACTTCTTTGCAAGTTATCTAATATTCTGTATTAAAACTCGTAATTAAATGCAGTACTGAAATTTAGAAAAGTTGTAAAAAGACGTACCTGATGCGCTTGAAAAAGAACGTGGACCGCTTGCTTGCTCCTTTCTCTCTTTAGAACTTTCTCTCTCTAAAACCTTATCTCTCTAAAACTTTCTTTCTCTAAGAATTTCTCTTTCTAAAACTTTCTCTCTCTAAAAAGATTCTCTAATAATCTTGACAGAGTTTCTCCTTACTAAAAACTCTATTGAGTGTTCATGCTCCCAAATGAGACCCCAAGGGTCCTATTTATAGAGAAATTTCCGCCAAAAATGCTCCAAAAGAGGCCAGCCGCAAGGGCAAGTGGGTTTGTGCTAATCAAGTGAATAGCTTCAATTCTTTGTTGAGACATGTATTTTGTTCCATATATAGACTAATTGGATCATTAATTTAAATATCAACACAATATCTCAACATAAGTTCCAAACCCACGTATACGAACTATGTATTTATATATATACATGGTAGAATTGTAATCCACCGGTAACAAGTTGAAAAATAGAGTTTAATAGTTGAAACAAGTATTTTTAACATATCTATATATACATATATAGGCTATTTAAACCATTGGGGAAAGTATGAACTTCATATCAAAAGTTACCTTTCATGGAAATTGGGTTTCAAGTGGGTTTTGCTTAAAACAAGTGATTCATTGCAAATAGCTTATTGAACCAAGTTCTTTTAACAATATGTAAGCAACTAGGTGCATCAATTCCAACATTTCATCACCCTTTCATCATATACCCAAAATATGTATGTGTATATATATACAACCTAGGGTGTATATGCTAACATTTGCTAAAACTAGAACATAATCAATAGTAATGTAAGAAAATAGGTTTTAGTATAGATTCTCACCTCAATAAGTCGATATCTTCGAGTTAGAAGCAACTAATCGAGTTGGAAGGAGCTGAACCGCAAGACCCCGCCAGTCGAGCTTGAAGCTTCTTCAATGGACGAATGGAGGAGATGAAGATGAATAGTGATTGTAGAATGATGTTTTGGTGTGGGTTTGATGTATTTTTAAGTGGGGAAGAAAAGGAGGTGAATGGTTTCTCAAATCCCTCACAAGATTGCACTTCATCTATCTCTAGGAGCTCTTAGCAGTGGTGATAAAAATGAGGAGAAATGGAGCTGAACATGTATTTGTTAATTTCCGCCACTGTTCACATGCGTATCTTTTGGGACCTGCAGCACTGAACTTTGAATAGCCATAACTTCTCGCTCGGGACTCCCATTTTTGTGATCTTTATGTCCACAAAAATCTTATTCAAAGCTCTACAAGTTTCTAAAAGGAAGCTTTTCCAAATTCCCTATAGATTATTCCCAGAAATACGTCGAAGTCAGAGCGTTGCTACAATGTTACCAAATGAACAACTATTAGCGATCGGCTTACTTCGCGCTCAATTTTGACCAAGTAGGACTTTGAATTGGCTTTCAGTCAAAACAAAAAAGTTGTAGATTGCATAAAAATCTAGACATTTGAGCAAAAGAAAAGTCAATCAGGCGAGGAACGAAATTGCTACGCTTCCTCAAAGTTGGCCAAAATTATGAAATTGCGTAAATTGAAAACTTGCAATTGACATCCCGATTTTAATTCAAACTACCCGAATTTCGAAACAATCATTCTCACAAACTTAATACCTCTAATATGACATGTTGTAAATGTTGGACTGACTAGAAAAGGTCCAAAAGAAAGAATTCAAGCCCTAACGGGCTTTAAGCATTAATCGGGCTCATAAAGAGTACTAGCTTGCAATTCAAAACACGGGGTATTACATTATAACACCAAAGAGAATGCGAGTTAAGTTTGCTGCTACTAGACTCTCTGGGAATGCTCATAAATGGTGGCGACTTATCAAGCAAGCCGAGGGAATCCGTAAGTGGCAAGAGTTTGAGAATGCTTTTCGACTGCAATTTATTTCTGACTCCTACCGCCGAGCTAGGAGAGATGAACTCCGCAATCTAACCCAGGGGGATATGTCAGTGGAATACTAACACCTCAAGTTTGAAGAAATTAGTGTGTACATGGACACTTTTACCATCAGCGACCAAGAGAAGAAATAAATGTTCTTTCAAGGCCTTAAGGAAGAGTGTTGATATGCTATGGGTTTCTATGAGTTCTCTTCCTACAAGCAGTTAGTTGAGGCTGCTCTAAACCTTGACAGTCAATACGCTCAAGCTTGTCATTTCTCAACTTCATCTAATTCGGGCCGAAAAAGGGGCAATGAAGGAAATCGACGCAGTAGGTGGGGGCAGAGACAAGAAATCTCGTTCTAGCTCCGAATCCTCAGGTGGAAACTATGGCAGGAGTGGCAGTAGTAGTGGACATTCCAGTGGCTACTATATCTGTGGTGACCCAGGCCATCTTAGCCGACCCTGCCCAAGAGGCCAACAAACCCAAGGCAAGTCCAACAATCAAAGCAACAGGGGTGGTAGAGGATGAGATAATTGTGTTAGAGTGATATACTAAAAGTCATAATTTTGTTGTTGGTTTGGATATGTTATAAACTCGATTTTTCTATTTTAACGAGAATCTTTATGGGCAATGGTTGCATTATATTATTTATTTAAATATTGTGCTTGTGTGCGTCTTTTATTCGATATAGTAGATGATTTGGTGTATAGAGTATAGCTTACACACAAAAGATCGTATCATCGGTTCTTGTGGAATATAAGTTTAATGGTTCACAGTCTTAGATGGAATTGGACACCTATCGGTAGGATTGTAGCACAAGTTTTAGTAGTTTATCTTAATTAGAAGAAACGGTATAGTTTTAATTCGTTGTGCTAGTACACTTTGTGTGTATTGAATAGGACCAGTCTGGGTTAATTATTTTTATACTGACTATATAAAACAATTTAAAATCTCATGGTTATTATGATTACTTATGCTCTTAATCTTGAAATAATTAATAGACATATATATGTAGTGTTTGTTGTTTTGACTCATTAAGAGTGAGATTCATTTATGGATCAATAATCTTCATGAATTGGATGATGACACTATATGTATGATGAATATTAATTATTGACAGAATCCACGTCCCGGTATAGGGATTGATGATAGCCCCTTGAGAAGCTAGTAAGTTTTGATCATGTCAAACCCTGCAGGTGGATTATGCTAATTCGACATGTCAAATAAGTTAAGTGGTACGCTCAAGGATTAAGAAGTCATTTAAATATAATTGTCAGTAATTGAATTCATAGTAAAATTAGGATTCCAACTTTCCATAGGAAGCCCAAACACTTATTTCTCCTTAAGATCCCTATCGTAGCCTTATATACGCCGGCCTTGTCTCTTCTCATTATAACAATAACTCTCATGAGTTAGGGTTTTTTTTATTGAGAGATGAGAAAATCTTGGTAATACCATAGCCCACACTCGGTGCAAGATTTGATGGCAGAAGGAATACAATAGAAGATCTGTAGGTTTTCAGTACTGTAGTCGTAAATCAATCGTAACTTTTGATCGCATCTTTGGATCGAGCTGATTTTTGGATATGTCGTTCGGAACGTAAAATTACTATCATATGCAAAAAAATAGCACGATCAGAAGTTGTTTCAGTGGCAAAAATAAATTAATTTTTGCAGCCCAGCGAGAATTAAAAAAATCTGACCAAATCGCAATCTAATGCTTTCAAACCCTAGTCTCCTCATATAATGTGAACACCCCAATCCACGACTCTCGTGTGAACACTGGTTTTTCATAAAATAAGCATTTCACATTAAATCTTGAGTCATCATGCGTATAGAAGACTGTTAGGAAAGATTATGACTTTGAATTCATCAAGAGTCTGACACGACCAATGTTGCCACTTTGCTTACTAGGTGTTCCGAGGCATTTTTGAAAAGCCTGTTGTAACCCCCCAACCGGACGGCTACCTGCCAACTGTACGGCTGGGCCCCAACCGCAGCCTCCCAACTGTACAGCTACCAGCCAGCCGTACAAGTAGCCTGCACGTACCAACCGCATGCCCCAACCGCAGGTCCCAGCCACACCCCCTGCGGCTAGCCTCTTTTAGAGCGTTTTTGGCAGAAATTTCTCTATAAATAGGATCCTTGGGGTCTCATTTGGAGGTATCAACACTCAATAGAGTTTTTAAAAAGGAGAAACTCTGTCAAGATTATTAGAGAGTCTTTTTTAGAGAATTTCTAGAGAGGGAAAGTTTCAGAGAGAGAAAGTCTTAGAGAAAGAAAGTTTTAAAGAGAGAAAGTCTAGAGAGTGAAAGTCTTAGAGAGAGAAAGTTTTAGAGAGAGAAAGGAGCAAGCAAGCAACCCTCGTTCTTCTTCAAGCGCATCAGGTATATTTCTCTACAACTCTCCAGAATTTCAATACTACATTTAAATATGAGTTTTAATACAAAAAATTAGATAACTTGCAAAGAAGTCCACTGTTTTCAAAACAAGTCCTTTCTAAATTTTACAAAAAAACTAAAATATGTTTTGACATATTTCGAAAACAGAATAAAAATACAAAAATAGTTTCCAAACATACGGAACTACGAGACTCTGATTTCATTCTACAAATGAATACGTAGGCGCTCGCAAAGCTCGAGTCTGATTTCAAAATATTATTTTATACTGAATTTATCCGAAAAGGACTATTTGAAATACAATTCAAGCTACTTGCAAGATATCTAAAACAGGAATTCAATACATGATCCATTAAAAGACCGAAAGGGCGAATTGGGTGCCTAACACCTTCCCAATTCGTAACGTAGTTCCCGAACCCTAGCAAAGTAAGTTTTCAATCAATCTCTGGTTTCAAACGTATGAAAGATGATTTGTTTTCAAATTATCTTTTGTACAATCTTTTGTTTGTTTTCTTGTAAAACAAACTAGCAACTCTAAAAATACGTTTTCCTTCGAAACGAGAAAAACAAAGAAACCCGAAGAAAGACGGGTCGAAAGCCCGAATTCTCACAGTGGCGACTCTGCTGGGGATGTCGAGAACTAAGCTCTTGTTTAATGGATCATATATTTAATTTCTGTTATTTATTAGACTAGGGTATACCCGTGCCATCCGGCACGGTAAATTAAATAATAATTGATAATAAGATAAAAAGGAATAACGTTTGATGAATTTAAATCGACAAACTTAGGTTCAATATATCTTCATGCTAGAAAAACTAAAAGTAGACCGGATGTGAAAATATTTTAATCATACTTTTAGATAAACTAAAAGTAGACAAACTTAGGTTCATATTTTAATCATATTTTTTGATCTCGACAAAATAAGTTTTTTAACAAATTAAACTCAAGGCCATATGTGAAAATAATTCAATCACGTCTATTGGTATAATTTGAAAATAATTCAAAAATTTGACCGGTATATTGTGAACACTTTTAAAAACGACATACTTAGATGACTAATAATGTACGAACACATAAAGTTCGTCTTTAAATGTTACTCAATAATTTTTATTATTTTTTTACATAATTCTATAGTCACGATGGATCTCGTTTAATTGATCTTAATTAGTATATTTTAAATATTAAATTTTGAATTTTTTATTTAAGTTATGATATTTTTAATGTAGAAAAAATGATTGGCTTGTGAAATTTTATTGTACGTATATTATTGGTGTTAAATGTTACTCAATAATTTTTCTTAATTAATTAAGAACTGATAATAAGAAAAAAATGAGTAACGTGTTATGAATCTAAATTGACAAACTTAGGTTTAATATATCTTCATTTTAGAACATCTAAAAGTAGACTGAATTGGACCGACTTGTTTTTTATTTTTAAAGAATCTTTAATCATATTTTTTGATCTTATTTTGATTTCGACAAAATAAGTTTTTAACAAATTGATAACATAGTCATGATGGATCTTGCTTAATTAATCTTGATTAGTAGATTTAAATATTAATTTTTTTTTATTTCTTGATTAGTTATTTTAAATATTATATATTTTTTATTTTAAGATGAATATTGTTTAATTGGTCTTGATTAGTGTAATTAAATATTAAATTTTTTGTATATTATGTTATGGCATTTTTAATGTAAAAAAAATTATTGGTGTGGGAGAGTTTACCGTGTATATTATTGGTGTTAAATGTTATAATTTGTTTTTTTTAAAAATAATTCTATAGTCATGATGGATCTTGTTTAATTGATCTTGATTAGTAGATTTTAAATATTAAATTTTTATTAAATTTTGAATTTTTTTTATTTTAAGTTATGGCATTTTTAATATAGAAAATATTATTGGTGTGTGAGAATTTGTTGTGTGTATATTATTGGTGTGAGTGTTTTAACTTTGATGTGACATCTTGATGTGTGTATAAAACTCATCCAATGGTGTAAAGTTAATGCACACCATAACATGTATATTTTTAACCATTAGATTTTTATACTTTTTGAAAATAAATTTAGTCAAACTTGATGTTTTATAATATAGATATAGGTTTTGCGAGCCTTAGTCCTAAGGTAACATAGAAGCGATATAGGTGGATAGCCTAATACTATTATTTGCTAATTATGTGAGGAAAATATTTTTCTTAAATTAAAATTGTGTAAAATACCATAACAAACCCTAAAGCACTGATCAATAATAAACCGCCATATTGTTATCTTGCATGCACTCACGTACAATCATGCATTTTCGCGAGTGTGAATTTACCCTATCAACCTCGAGACCAGAGTCGAGACTAGGCCGCGGACTTGCGGGTCTGCACTAGCCAAAAGCGCCTGGGACCACTTTCTTTGGCCAAGTACTTACCGAGGTATATAGAGTGACGAGAACACTCACGTACCCGGGATGTATATCAAACGTTCCTTAGACGTACCTGCGCTCTTGAGGTATATCGTAAGACCTGCCAAATAGGAGGGAGCCTTAAACCTTACCCTATTCAACCACGCTTGCATATAAGGGACTCAGCTTAGAACACAAAGATTTTCTGCATTATTTTAATGACCGACAATCGTGAGGATCTAATGAGCAAAGGCACTGTCAATTATATGGTCATAGTTTTGGCAGGTACAGCCGGAGGCTGCCCAACCTCCCCCGTAAAAATTAACGAAGACTGAAAATCTTCCTAATTTTCCTAGCACTGATTCCATGAATAAAGCAACTCATGAGGAGAGAAAATCCCGTGTTTTCAAACAATTTTCCTAAAAACTCTTTTCAAAAATGATTTTTCAAACTATAGACGGTCAGGGAACCCATGGAATTTTGTTCCTACCCTACTTCTATACGAGTCTCTCAAGTTGTCACTTTTGGTCTGTTTTTGATCTCACATAAAGAAAACTTTTTGTGTGCTAAGTGTCGTCCCGATCGATGTATTTCTGGATAATGTCCGGCAATTTCTAAATGATATATTGTTTTTTATTTTCTGGGGAAATACGCGCGAATGGATTTGTCCTTCTCTCCTGCTTCAGATACCCATTTAGTCTGGCCTCAACGTGGGCCGGAAGAGACAGTACTGGACGACTCGTTAGACTAAATTCTTTTGACTCCATGGATCAGAATACGCCGAATCAGAATACGAACAATCAGTTGAACCATGCAGTGGATCCGCCGCCCGGTCCTTTCTACCCAAACCAAGGTATGACACAGAATAATGCTATGGGAGGCTTATCATCGCATCTGAATACTGATCCGAATTTAGCAGGTGCGAGTGGAAGAGGAACGATTTCGGTACCCAATCCCGAGGACATGTACCTAATGCTAATGAACCCGAATCAAAGTTTGACCATGCTCTCAACTGACAATCAAAACACTCGCGCAGTATTAGACGAGTTGGTCAAAGGACGCACAGCTGAACCGCTAAAAAGGGCTACCAAAGAAGAACTTTAGAGACCTTTACTGAAATCGGAACGAAAGAATCAAGACCAGATTATTGAGCAACTGAGAAAGGAGAAAGGTTCTATGGAAATTTAGAGGGATTATTTTGCTAAAGAGAGAGTAAAACTGCATGAGGAAATCTTTCGCCTAGAAAAGGTGGTCTTTAAACTAAAGAATAAGTTGGAAGAGCTAGGGTATATCTCAGACGCCGATCAACCAGGTCCATACCTACGCATCAAACCTACCTCACCCACATCATCATGCTACTCATCAAGCCAAGAACAAATGAATGACTCCGAATCCATCTCAACCCATTCATCGAATCCAGAATATCTTTCCCAAGAAGCCAATGACAATCCAAAGTCGACACCAGAAAATTTCACTAACCTATTCGAAATCTCCTCTTTGACCGTGCACCCACATACATTAGGCTCGTCCATGATCAATTTGTCCTCACTCCAAATTCCACGTGACCCGAAAAGTCATTTGTTCATTCCTATCAGTTCTCGTGCCACGGAACATGTTCCAAGATATAAATGCACCAACAACAGGGGATTTAACCGAGTCAAATTCAGGAAAAGAAACTTCTCACAACTGCCAAGTCCGTTAAGCAAGGTATACAAGCAGCTAAAGGATATAGGGGTAATCTATCCACTAAACCCGCGACCTATACCAAATCCAGTCCCCTCTAATTGGAATCTCAATGAAAGATGTGAATACCACCAGAATGTAGGCCACACAACAGACGGTTGCATGGCTTTTCGGCATACTATTCAGGACCTTATCGAAGCAGGAAAGATACCAGACCCATCTTATCTAAACCATCGGGAATTGAAGATTGGTAACTAGAGATTGAAGATTTATAATTAGTGATTGAGAATTTGAAAATAGTCATTGAAGATTTGTCACTTGTAATCATGAACTACGGAGACCTGAGCCCCATGATAAAAGGAAAAGGAAAATGATCAATAATGTACTATTTGGGAAAACGTAGGCAACCTGAATAAGATATTCAGGCCCGGTCTATTATTCAAAAATAAACTTCATTTGTCAACTAAGAAGCACAAGGAAAAGAAAGATTTTCATCATGAAGCCAAACATACCTACCACTTCATTTTTCATCATTTTTTACCTACTCCCTACAAACATCAAACATACCTACCACTTATCCCACAACTGCTTTTAACATGAAGCTAATACAAAAATCCTAACTAACCATCAACCATCAACCATCAAAACCGTCAATCAGTCATAGCATACAAAATCCTCTCCCGCTCTAGAGCATGGTATGATGCCAAAATCGTCTCATCCGTCACTCGAGTATCTGCAACCCGAAACCACCTCATCAGCATCGGATCGTGCTCAACTGTCTGACGAACATGACGCCAAATGTGCAACACAACATCAGATCGAGTCACCTGGGTAATACCAACTTCTGTACCATGAAACCGTCGGGTGTAGCGGGTGGACCACAAACCTCGTAAAGTCGTCTCTAACCTCGGGGTGATAGGAAGAGCCACTGAAGAGAAGTCTCTCAATGGAAGGGGCACACTCAAGGGGACGCCAAACTATCTCGTCAACCGCCCGGGTATATAAAAAGATGTCTCCCTCAATCTACGAATTCGTACATAATTTTGCCCGCCCATACTCATAATCATCATCCTAATACGCCACCAGGGAATCTCGCAGTGAATCGAAGAGGCAGACTCATAAAAATGAATGGCCCAATGAAATGATGACAGTCGACGAATCAAAGCATAATTAGGACGAAGAAAGAAGTTCCGAGAATCCCAAGGAAAATGGGGCTCCAGAAATCGGAATCTCTCAGTCACCCACATATATAACAGATAAGGACTACCTCGAAAGTACTCAACCTGACACTGAAATAAGGCATCCAAGCCATTTAGTGTCTCCGCCAACAAAATGGGAGTCACTAAATGACCGCGCCTAGCCTCAGCTACGACCCGAATGATCAGAGGGTCTATAAGAATAGCATCTCCAGTAATTAAAACCATCTGAGAAAAAGCACAAATAAGACAAGCAGAAGTCTGACCTGAATAATATGCCGGATCATCACCGTGTTGAATGAAGAAGTCCACCATATGACGCAGATGAAACCGCCCGTCTACTATCATCGATCGGTAGTCACTCTCCCTCAAACCCAGCAACTCAGCCAACATAACTCGCGGGCTCCTAACATCTCTCAGGGACGCCAATGGCTAAGAAACATCCTGGCGCATCAGTAATGTGAACTCCTTAATCGTCGGGCATAGTTCATCCAATCCGATGCAAAAACAGTGATCCTCTGGATCCTAGAATTAAACAAGACCTAGGAGGAAAGACCAGTTGATATCATGAGAACACCATCGACGAAGATGGCTCAGGTCGCCCCAATTGAGGCCACAGTCAACCTCAGCTAAAGACACAAAATCGGACAGAATGGCAAAAGTAGAACTGGTACGAAAGGTAGACATGATGACAAAGAAAGAAGAAGTATTTTAGGCTAGAAAGATAGAATGGGTATTGAACACAATGAGAAAAAAAGGAAAAAATCGCGCTCTATTTATAGCAAAAGGTACAGGCCAACCGCACGGCTGGCTACTAACCTTACGGCTACCCCCTACGGGTGGGTCCTGCGGTTGGCACCTCCCATTTGATAAAAATTTTCATTTTCTTCAAACTTTTTCACAATATATCATAATGCGAATATTGCCAGACTTTATTCAGGAAGAACGATCCATCATTGCATGCATATAGATTTGATAATTACTTGTCAACACATGTACTTAATCGTTTTTGCAATCAAATTCACAATAATTTTGCCACATTCTCATATTTCAAAACACATGACATCACACACAAGAAAAATTTTCTTCGAAAAATATAAATACTTCATCAGTAATAAATTTAAAACCCAGTCACAATAATTTAAAACACAACAATAAACAAACTTATTTGTAAGGCAAAAATACCTAACTTATTCAAAACTAAAATGTTTTCCTCAAAAAACCTAAAACCAACACTAAAAACATCATAAACCATCAAAACTATCCTCACTAACGCTGTGGGGAAGGGGGAGGATCCATCATACGTGGGCGCTTTACTTCCGTCTTACCAACGCCCTCCGCCGAACTCTCTGAAGCTGTACGACCGCGGCCCTGAGGTGGAGGAGTAAGCTAGACGTCCGACCCGACTGCTGCCCGCCATGCACAAACTGTGACGGCACCGCTGACCGGGACCGCGAGCGTGAGAGATGGTAGGTAGCCATCACGTCACCCACTAAACGCCGGCTGTACTTTCCCATGTACTCCGTCGAGAAAGGAGCCACGAAGGTTAACAACCCGTAGGCATAGAAATAGCTCCTCAGGAACTCGGCCACCTCTTGAAGCCAGAATAAGCCCATCTGTAAAAAACAAGTCATGTAATCTATTACTATCTATAAATATCGCATATATACAAAACTTTTTATAAAATCATACCTCCTCATCCGGGACGTGTGCCAATGCACCCATCTGCTCATCGTCCACAGGCACGTCAGGAATTCGATATTGCTTCAGCCGGCCGAAATCCATGTAAGGAATCTCCCTCGGATACTCTGGAATCGAATACGATGTCGACACACCACCAGCCTGTGATGGACCTGCCTTAGCTCCACCGACCCCTCCACTCGCCGGAGGGGTATCCTCATTAGTCTCCTCCTTTTTCTCAGATTCCAGGGCCACCTCTTTCCCCTTTCCCTTGTCACCTCCCTCACCCGCCGAAACCTGACCTATACCCGTATCAGCCCCCAATCGCGCCGCAAACTCTCCTACCTCCCGAAACACAATACCACGCGCAGCGCCTGACGATGGAGTAGATAATGAATAGGGCCTCAGACCTACTGACCTGGCACCAGGAGACTCAACAAGAGTACGCAACAACGGCGAGAAGAAAACATGCTGAGCCCAATCCATATCTCCGGGCCCAAACATGGGTGATGAACCCGACACCGACCCACGTAACTTTGGTGTTTGAGCCGACCCAAACATCTACCTTATCGCCTCTGACGACAACTAGGGTGTCCTCCCCGACAAAACCAGTATGACGGGTGGTCCAGATACCGGACACTGGCCCCCAACTGGACTCTGACCCCCAACTGGGCTCCTACCCAGCCCCTAGGCCCCCTACCTCGTCCAAGAGATACCGCAACCGTCGGCCCTTCCCCTACTCCATCACTCGGCATAAATGGCGGTGTCCCGCCATTTCCTCTCCCTAAAGGCACCTCTTCTGACCCCTCATCGTCATCCTCCTCCACCTGCTGTGGGCCCGTATCCCTCTCACCATGAGGATCCTTACCGTCCAAATTCGCAATACCCTTTGCCCTCTTATTGGGCGCAGGAATGGGCTGATATGGGACTCGTTGAGCAATATAAAGCTGCCCCCAAATGAACATCGAATCTCCTCCAATGGCAGCATATATATCTCGCGTAGATCACCTGTCCACGCACTCCCCTCATCTCCCTCATCAAATAACGGTGCGCAAACGTCCTATACTCCCCCTCCATCAATAAACCCTCGATTGGGATACCGTCCAAAAAAGCTGTCCACTCATCCGAAGAAAGCAAACCCGGCCACCTCATCGCCACTGGAGGACACACCGGGACCTTAAATCCTAACCCTGGGGTATGCTGTCGCACTACACACTCACCTAGGTAGAAGGCCACCCCATACTCGTGCATAAATAACCGCCTCGAACGCGCAGCCGCTACAGCATCAGCATATCCCCATTGTTGTCCACGTACGCAGGCCACGGGCTCCACTGAACCTACCACATCGATATACGTAATAATTAAATATTTTTCTACAAAACTTATTCATTAACACAATTTTATACTTGATCTAGCTGTAGACCAGAGACGTCGCCAACACTCACATCCAGTGTCAAATACCGGTACTCTGCAACTATATTCCCGCTATAATATTGTCTGAAAAGCAGGAACTCATCCGCAAAAGTCGGGTGTAAGTTAATATGCCCTATACCGTGCTGGGTATGAGCTATAAACCACATCTGTCACAAACCATCACATTTTTATTAAAACCACATATTTTATTCATAAAGAAAAAATGCGGATATAATTTAATTCAATTACCTCGTAAAGCGTAACAAGCCCGCGATGGTTGAGCTCCATATGACGACAAACCAAATCCATCGACTCGTATAAGACTACCCGCCCCATGCAAACATGTACAGCTGATCGAAAAATCTCAGATACGGCAACCACCATAGCCGCAAGTTGTCCCCACCACGCGCGTAAAAGAAGTCGTGCAACACCAATAACAAAAAGCACCGTGACTGCTATCGCATCTCCTGACGTGTCATTGGCTCGTCTCTAAATCGCTCACTCTCGGCCTCGATATGCTGAACCATCGCTGTGTGGGGGATCCTATCCGCCACTATCCAACTCGGTCTCCATCCTAAGGCCGCTCCTATACCATCTAGAGTAATCCGCACTCGTGAGTTGGGTGCCAACGCCTCTCCACCAAAAGGCAACCCGGTCAAAACGAATACATCCTCTGGGGTCAACGTCATCTCCCCCCAACCCCAGTGGAAGATGTGCGTCGCATCCCACCATCTCTCCCCCAACACCGTCGGCAAGCTCACCGAACGCTAAAACTCCCCACCCGGCAACACCTCTATAAACTGTCCAAACGGGGTCGCACTCAGATAAGCCCTCACCAACGGAAGTAGCTGGTCCCGTAGCTCGGGCGCCGCACTTGTGATACCACGGCAACGGCCAATCCCCTGTTATATCAAAGTTTTCAAATAAGTTATATGGCTCATTTTCTAAACAGTTTTTAAGATAACACCGCGTAATATTTATTTTGAAAAAATATTTATGTTAAGTATATCCACTATGGCAAGTAATTATTAAATATATCCCATTCCATGCATGTCATGTCATTGCGCTTTTTCTAAAAAAATCACTGGAGTAGATAAGTACTTAAAATCAAAGTATACCCGAGTCTGGCGATGAATCTCGTGTGCTGCAGGCTCCATCAGCAGCCACTCCCGACCCTCTCCCGGTGAGATCAGTGGCACATCATGATACATCGCTCGCTGCAAAGACCCGTTCGCCCCCAGTGGCCCCTCCCATGGCACACCATCCCAGTCGTCGTGATGAGGCGCACATATCAGACGCCCATCCGTGGTCGTAATAATAGCCTCCACCTCATCGCCCGGAAGATGCTCCGATGCCTCCTCGCCCTTCGGTGGACCCCCCTATCATCATAATTACGAAAATTGATAATAGTCGCGAAAATGCCATCCCTAACGCTACTAAAGAACACTCGCTAAAAGTTTTTGAAAATCGAAAAATATATGCTAGAGAGAGAAACTACAAAGTGAAGTGAAGAGAAAGGAGGGAACAGGCCTCTATTTATAGAAATCTGGAGCTAGCCGCAGGCTAGCCAACCGTATGGCTGGCCCCTAACCGTGCGGTTGGTTGCCAACCGTACGGCTAGGGGGTATATACCCGGCGGCTACCCTCTCTATTTTGACCAAATTTGCCCAAAAAAAAAGGTTGAGAAATGATAGACTGTGAATCTATTTTTTCTAAAAAATGAAAGGACCAAGACTCATACACATGCACGAGATGGCTGATCAAAATTCGAGGTTTGGTACTCTAAAGTCTGTGGAGGAACCGAAATTCAAAAAGAAGGACCAATTTCCCAGAAGGCTTAAATCTGATAAATGGGGAAGATGTAAAAGAGGAATCAGGTACAAGAAAAAATTGAAAGAGTAGAAAAGGAAAAAATCCAGTTGGTCCAAGCGAAGAAAAAGTGAAAAACAAAAAGAAAAATCGACAGGGAGAGCCACACTAAGAGTGACAGCTGTGCCAAAAGGCAAAGGGCTATATCTTAGGTGAGTAAGGCTCCTATTTTGGAAAAAAAAGCAATCAAAATCCGAAAGCCAAAATAAGAGGCCGGATAATTAAAAAAGGGAGCAATAAGGGTATCAAAAAACAGAAAACGATATAGGATCAGCATCTTCCCTATGGAAAAAATTAGAGGGTAGCTCAAGGAGGATTGAGAATTCCAAGCGAAATTCTATCCCCATAACCAAAGAGAGGAAAACTAAGGGTAGAGAGATGTCAAATCCCAAAACCCATGCACAACGGTTCGAAAGTTTCTAGGAAAAGTTGATTCAAAAATTTGATTGTCGATAACACCAAAGGTCAAAACTGAGGGTGAAATGAAAGAAAAGAAAAATGGCTCTTCAAATTACAAGCAATTCTCTCTAGCATATCAATTTTTGAAAAATCTACAAAGCAGTGTTCGAATAATAAAACTGAGACAGCGAGATAGTCTCAGTATAATTTTTTCGGATTCCTCAGAGGTAGCAATTTTTCACATTCCCTACGATGGAAATTTTTTCGAAACCACTTTCCCCACGATGGGAAATAATGACTCCATGTATTCCCTATGATGGGAATTTTTTCGAATTCCTCAAGGCAGGAATTCTTCACATTCCCGATGATGGAAATTTTTTCGAAACCATTTTCTCCACGATGGGAAATAACGACTCCACGTATTCCCCACGATGGAAATTTTTTTGCATTCCTCAAGGTAGGAATTCTTCGCATTCCCCACAATGGAAATTTTTTCCAATCCCCTTTCCCCACGTTGGAAATAACCTTTACCACGTGTTCCCCACGATGGGAATTTTTTTGAATTCCGCAATGTAGGAATTCTTCGCATTCCCCACGATGGAAATTTTTTTCGATCCCCTTTTCCCACGATGGGAAATAACCTTTACTGTGTTTTCCCCAAGATGGGAATCTTTCTCAAATTCCTCATGATATGAATTATTCGCATTCCCCACGATGGGAATTTTTGTCGATCCCCTTTCCCCATGAAGGGAAATAACCTTTACCGCACATTCCCCACGATAGGAATCACTTTGTCCACATATTCCCCACGATGGGAATCTTTTTTTCACATTCCCCAAAAGATGGGAGTTTTCTCTTTCTTAGGACCAATCCCCACGAAGGGAAATATCAAAAGACAAGAATCATTTTTGACTTCTCCCCAAAAGATGGGAAATCTTCTTTGAAACACTTTTCTTGTAGTAATCATTAGGATTCTGTAAAACGCCAAAGCTCTTCGCATGAATAGCTGAAAAATCATATCTAGAGAGATATGCTGAGGGTAGAAAGGCGCCACTGAGGGTAGATGAAGGAAAAATACTGATATATCATGTAGCCCATCCGAGAGAAGGGACGACTGTGGGTCACATCGTTTAAGACATGACAAAATTCACATGCCAGAAGGGTATATTTTGGTTCAAGTATCAATAAGCTGAGATTCACACGAGAGTCGTGAATCGTCGTCTTCTTATCGTCCCAGAATTCTTGCAAGCAAGAATCCCGGGACGAGAGGGTCTGTGAATACCCCAATCCACAACTCTAGTGTGAACACTAGTTTTTCATAAAATAAGCATTTCACATTAGATCTTGAGTCATCATGCATATAGAATACTGCTAGGAAAGACTCTGACTTTGAATTCGTCAAGAGTCTGATACGACCAATATTGCCACTTCGCTTACTAGGTGTTCTGAGGCATTTTTGAAAAGCCAGTCGTAGCCCCCTAACTGCATGGCTACTTACCAACCGTACGGCTGGGCCCCAACCGCAGCCTCCCAACTGTACGACTACCAGCCAGCTGTACGACTGGCCAGCAAGTACCAACCGCATGCCCCAACCGCAAGTCCCAGTCGCACCCCCTGCGACTGGCATCTTTTGGAGCATTTTTGGCAGAAATTTCTCTATAAATAGGATCCTTGGGGTCTCATTTGGGGGCATCAACACTCAATAGAGTTTTTAGAAAGGAGAAACTCTGTCAAGATTATTAAAGAGTCTTTTTTAGAGAATTTCTAGAAAGGGAAAGTTTCAGAGAGAGAAAGTCTTAGAGAGGGAGTTTTAGAGAGAGAGAGTCTAGAGAGAGAAAGTTCTAGAGAGAGAAAGGAGCAAGCAAGCGACCCTCATTCTTCTTCAAGCGCATCAGGTATATTTCTCTACAACTCTCCTGAATTTTAATACTGCATTTAAATACGAGTTTTAATACAGAAAATTAGATAACTTGCAAAGAAGTCCATTGTTTTCAAAACAAGTCCTTTCTAAATTTTACAAGAAAACTAAAATCTGTTTTGACACGTTTCCAAAACAAAATAAAAATACAAAAATAGTTTCCAAACATACAGAACTACGAGACTCTGATTTCATTTTACGAATGAATACGTAGGCGCTCGCAAAGCTCGAGTCTGATTTCAAAATATCATTTTAAACTGAATTTATCTGAAAAGGACGATTTAAAATACAATTCAAGCTACTTGCTAGATATCTAAAACAAGAATTAAATACAGAATCCATTAAGAGACCGAAAGAGCGAATTGGGTGCCTAACACCTTCCCAATTCGTAACGTAGTTCCCAAACCCTAGCAAAGTAAGTTTTCAATCAATCTCTGGTTTCAAACGTAAGAAAGATGATTTGTTTTCGAATTATCTTTTGTACAGTCTTTTGTTTGTTTTCTTGTAAAACAAACTGGCGACTCTGAAAATATATTTTCCTTCAAAACGAGAAAAAGAAAGAAACCCCAAGAAGGATGGGTCAAAAGCCCAGATTCTCACATATGGATCCTCTACATGATCCACAAATGTGAAATCCCTTTATTCTTATAGGGTTTTAGCAAAAAATTTTTGTTCAATCTATACGCAATATCAAACGATCCTGTATTTATGTCTCCATCAATTGGTATCAGAGCGATTGGTTTTCTTTGATACTGCGTACGGATTGAACTAGCCATATTGTCTAGTTAAATCTATTCATTCATGTTGTTGTTGGTTAGAATGTAGAACTCGCTAACCCTTGTTTTGTAGTGTTCTTGTTCCGCTATTATAATAACGTAATTATGTTTTATGTGATTGAATCCCATGATGTTTTTATTCGTGGTTAATTTTAATATGCATGATGATTTGGGATTTATTCATGGTTGTAAATTAAATTTAGATTAGATTTATGAACTCCTTAAAAGGAGGCATACGATCTATGTAATTTTATTTACAGTTTAGATATAATAGTTTATGTGTGAACCCCTTAAATAGAGGTATAGGACCTTTGTATCTAAGATTGCAGCTTCTTTAACGAAGAACGTTGAAGAAGGCGTTTTCACCAAGGTTGATTCCCGACATAGTCAATGAAATGGCGACATAGGTCGTTGCAGGTTTCCAACGGACTAAGGAAGATGAAGCTTGGACCATAATAGCAGGGATTTAATTATTCTTATTATTGAATGGTTTAATGATTTGTGTGATTGTGTGTTGGTCATATGTGTTTAATTATTAGGTTTTCTTATAATTTTGGACAACATGGATACATGACCATACCTAGATCACCTTTTATTTTATATTTAGTTCTTGTCAAATTAAAAAAGGGTATATAAATATAAATTTTGCGTAATTGAAAAATATAAGTTTTTTTAAAAAAGAAAAGCAGCAAAATAATTTTATTGCACATGTCTTTTATATTTCATACTTTTGTATTTTAGTTGACTAGGATTTAATATAAACTTTTCTTAACCCTCAAAAAATAATGTTTTAAATACTAAGTGGGTGACGGATTTTTTCACATAAAAATCCCACGGTCTCCATCATTGGTTTGTAGATGATGTAATTTATTCTTCGTGTGTGTTATAGTGCTCACCTCCATATCAGAAAGAATAGATTGCGGAATGATTGTACAAATTTCACTTACTGCTAATTTTAAATGAAGTGATTTATTTTTTGTGTGGGTTTTAGCGCTCACCTCCATATCGGAAAGAATAAACTGCAGAATCATTGGACTAAATTAAATGATGGTATGCTTTCTAACTGAGTCTCTACTATTATTTGTAAGACCAAAGGAAGTCGTCTATTTAAATTTTACTTGACAATAGAGGATTGTCTAGATAGTATGTATTGCTTGACAATAAGGTATTGTCTCGATAGTAAAATTTAATAGGTTTGTATCTGTCCAAAAAATAATGAATAATAGACGACCTCACTAACGAGGCATATTGTTCAAAGTCTTAGGCAGCTGGCGAATGCTTTTTGAAATGGTAGAGGGTACCATATTTAAAATATGTGTTCAAAGTAATTATTGTCCATCATAATTTGTATGTGATTCTCAAGTTTTAAAATGGCAAACTCTGTTGATCCACTTTTAATTGTTCTCAATTAAAATAAATTGATTGGACGTAAATATATTGACTGAAAAAGGGAACTTGAACATTGTGCTTACTGTTAAAGAATACAAGTTTGTGCTCACCGAGTCTTGTCCAGCAGAACCTGGTAAGGGGGCGACCGATGAGGAAACCCAGGCTTGCCGGAGGTGGAAAAAGGCTGATGAGATGGCGTGGTTTTACATTCTGACATTTTTGTCAAATGTGCTACAACATTAGCATTAGTCTTTTGCCACCGCCTACGACATAATGCTGAACCTCAAAGATATTTTTGGGGATCAGGATCATGCTGCAAGGTAGGTTTCGATGAAAGGCCTCATGAACACGACTATTACTGAAGGAACCCAAGTTAAGGATCTTGTTTTGAAGATGATCGGTCTTCTTAATGAACTAAGAGATCTTTGGAGCTGAAATCGATAGGGAAACTCAGGTCGATATCGTTCTCCAGTCGTTGCTGGACTTATTTAAGGGACTCTAACATAATTACAATATGAATAAGCTTTATTCATTGTTGGAACTTCTTAAAGAATTCCAAGCAGCTGAGGAACTCCTTAGTAAGCTAGCTAGTACTCTAGTGGCTGAGAAAGCTTCAACTTCTACGCCCAAAAGCAAGAAAGGAATAAGAAGAATGCATAAGCTGTAGTCCCACAAGGAGCAGTGCATGCAGTAGTCGCTGAACCTCTAGGAGGAGTGAAAAAGCCTATGGGCCAGTGTTTTCACTGTCAGTAGAAAGTGCATTTGAAGAAAGATTGTCCCAGTTTCCTAAACTGTTACAACAATATATGTAAATTTCATCTATTTGTTGTTGTATCTAGTTGAGTGGTTCGATCTACCAGTACCTGGTGTGTAGATTCGGGAGCCACTAATCATGTCTGCAATACTTTGCAGGGGTTCCAGAAAACTAGACAACTTAAAAATAGAGAAAATTTACATATGGGCAGCTACGAATGTGGCAACAGTTGCAGTAGAAGATGTTTATCTTCAGTCTAGTTAGAATAGGATATTAATGATTAAGGAATGTCTATATGTATCTTCCATTAGAAGGAATTTGATTTATATTTCTAGATTGGTTGAGGTCAAATATTTTGTTTATTTTAATGATAAATCAGTTATCATTAGAAAAAATAAATAGTTTGTTTGTTCTGGTACATTAGTGATTGATCTTTACATTAATAATCCTGACTTGTCAGTACTACAACTGAGTGAATTGAATAGCATTAATAGTTTACCAATTAAGAGAAAAGAACCTGCAAAATGAACCAAATGTATTTTTGGCACTTACACCTTGGTCATATTAATCTAAAAAGAATTCAAAAACTGGTCAAAAATGGACCATTAGGTTCATTGGAAGTGGAGGCACTTTTAGTTTGTGAATCCTATTTAGAATGTAAAATGACTAAGAGATCATTCTCGGCAAAAGGCTATAGCGCTAAAGAACAGTTAAAACTGGTTCACTCTGATTTGTATGGTCACATGAATGTCCAGACTAGTGGAGGCTTTGAGTATTTCATCACATTTGTAGATGATTATTTAAAGTATAGATACATTTACTTAATGCGACGTAAGTCTGAAGTCTTTGAAAAATTCAAAGAATTCATGGCAGAAACGGAGAACCGTTTAGGAAAATGTATCAAATCACTACGATCAGATCGTGGTGGTGAATACCTCTTGGGAGAGTTCAAGGAATACTTATTACAGAATGGGATTACATCCCAATTATCTGCACCGGGGATGCCAAAGCATGATGGTGTAGCACAAAGAAGGAATAACACTCTTATAGAAATGGTAAGATCTATGATGAGTTATTCAGACCTACCTAATTCTTTTTGGGGATATGCTTTAAAAATAGCTGCATATATTCTGAAGTTGGTACCATCAAAGTCAGTACCTACTACACCCATAGAATTGCGAACTGGGCGTAAGCCTAGTCTACGGCATATTCGGGTATGGGATAGTACAGCACATGTGCTGAAAGGTAATATGGATAAGTTAGAATCAAGAACGAAAATGTGTTTCTTTGTTGCATATCCAAAAGGAACCAAGCGTGGTTTATTTAATAATCCTCTAGAATATAATGTTATTATTATCAATGCTAGATTCTTAGAAGAGGATTATATCATATACCATAAGCCCAGGAGTAGTGTTGTTGTAGTGGAAATGAGAGGGGACAAAAATAGGGCACAATTTGTCTATACCTTTAGTACAAGAGGAAATAGCACAGTAAATGGATATCGACATTCCACTACCTCGTCGTAATGGGAGGATTGCCGATACTTGTGCACATCTTGAACAAATCACTAATACGTAGGTTCTTGAACCAGCACAACGTGTGGATAGTGAGTTAGTATGTTCAATATTTGCACAATGTACACAAACACAAATAGTGCCTCATCGTAGTGGAAGGGTTGTTCGTCAACCTGGTCGTTTTATGTTCTTGGGAGAGTCTTATGACAAGGTCCCTGATGAATAAGAAACGAACCATTTTTAACTACAATGAAATACTTCAAGATAAAGATACAGAAAATGGCAAAGGGTTATGAAATCTGAAATGGAGTCCATGTACTTTAACAAAGTCTGGGATTTTGTAAAACCACTCGAAGGGATAAAACCTATCGGATGCAAGTGGGTATATAAGAGATAGAGAGGATTAGATGGGCTTAAATCAAGGCTTGTTGCTAAAAGGGTTCACTCAAAAAGAAGGGGATCGATTATGATGAAACCTTTTTGCCGGCAGCCATGCCAAAGTCTATTCGGATTCTCTTATCCATTGTAGCTCATCTTAATTACGAGATTTGGCAAATGGATGTCAAGACAGATTTCCTTAATGGAAGTCTTGATAAAAGCATCTATATGATGCAACCAGAAGGATTCATAGTAAATGGCCAAGAGCACATGTTGTGCAAGCTCAAGAAGCCCATTTATCGTCTTAAGCAAGTGTCTAGATCTTAGAACATCTGTTTTGACCATGCAATCAAATCTTTTGGTTTTGATCAATATTCGGATGAGTCTTGTGTGTACAAAAAGAGCAACGGAAGCGCGGTGGTATTCCAGGTATTGTATGTGGATAATATCTTACTTATTGGAAGCGATATGTGAATATTATCTTTAATGAGGGTATGGTTATCAAGTCAGTTCGATAAGAAGGACTTGGGAAAAGTCAGTCACATCCTTGGTATTAAGCTTATTCGAGATCAGAAAAATAGGATGTTGGGCTTATCGCAAGGTACTTATATCGATACAATTCTTGCCAAATTTAGTATACATGTTCTAAGAAAGGATTTCTCCCTTTTAGGAATGGAATCACTCTATCCAAGAATAGTGTCATAAGACATATGATGAGATAGAGATGATGAGGGCAGTTACTTATGCTTCAACAGTAAGAAGCCTCATGTATGCTATATTGTGTACTAGACTAGACATTTGCTTTACCGTTGATATGGTTAGCAGATATCAATCTAATCCACGAAAAGAACACTGAACTGCAGTAAAACGTATACTTAAGTACCTTAAAAGGACTCGAGATTTTATGTTGGTTTACCAGGTAAACAGTCGTACCTGTTGGATACACATACCAGAATTTTTAGTCAAATGTTAGGATTCCAAAAAGTCAACTTTAGGTTATGTGTGTTACTCTAAGAGGTGGAGTCATTGGTTAGAGGAGTGTCAAGCAGTCATGCATTGTTGACTCCACCATGAAAGCTAAATATGTGGTTGCTTTAGAAGCAGCTAAGGCAGCAGTTTGGCTCAGAAACTTCCATATGAATCCAGATGTGGCACCTTCAGTGTAACTATCTATTTTACTTTATTTTGATAATAGTGAAACGGTTGCGAACTCTAAAGAGCTGAGGATTCATAAAAAGGGAAAACACATATAGTGTTCACGTTGAGAAAATGGGAGTGAGATGCATAGCTACATGGCTTTGAGTCTAAGTGGGAGATTGTTAGAGTGATATACTAAAAGCCATAATTTTGTTGTTGGTTTGGATATTTTATAAACTCGGTTTTGCTATTTTAATTAGAATCTTTATGGGCAATGGTTGCATTATATTATTTATTTAAATATTGTGCACGTATGTGTCGTTTATTCCATATAATAGATGATTTGGTGTGTAGAGTATAGCTTACACACAGAAGATCATATCATCGGTTCTTGTGGAATATAAGTTTAATGGTTCACAGTCTTAGATGGAATTGGACACCCATCGGTAGGATTGTAACACAAGTTTTAGTAGTTTATCTTAACTACATGAAACGGTATAGTTTTAACTCGTTGTGCTAGTACACTTTATGTGTATTGAATAGGATCAGTTTGGATTAATTGTTTTTATACTGACTATATAGAACAATTTAAAATTCCATGGTTATTATGATTACTTATGCTCTTAATCTTGAAATAATTAATAGACATATATATATATGTAGTGTTTGTTGTTTTGACTCATTAAGAGTGAGATTCATTTATGGATCACTAATCTTCGTGAATTGGATGATGACACTATATGTATGATGAATATTAATTATTGACGGAATCCACATCCCGGTATAGGGATTGATGATAGCCCCTTGAGAAGCTTATAAGTTTTGATAATGTCAAACCCTGTAGGTGGATTATGTTAATCCGACATGTCAAATAAGTTAAGTGGTAGGCTCAAGGATTAAAAAGTCATTTAAATATAATTGTCAGTAATTTAATTTAAATGACGGTTATCTATAATCTTAACATGGGGAGAATAATAAGTATTTAATAATAAGGAGCTCGAAATATAATTTTGAGATAAGGACGGGAGTTCAATTATAATTCTTTAGTGGTGTGAATTATAATTTATGGAAGGATCTAATTCATAGTGGAATTAGGATTCGAACTTTCCATAGGAAGCCCAAACACTTATTTTCTCCTTAAGATCCCTATCGTAGCCTTATATATACGCCGGCCTTCTCTCTTCTCATTATAACAATAACTCTCATGAGTTAGGGTTTGTTCTATTGAGAGAGGCAAAAATCTTGATGATACCGTAGCCCACACTCGATGCAAGATTTGATGGTGGAAGGAATACAATAGAAGATCTTTAGGTTTTTGGTACTACAGTCGTAAATCAATCGTAACTTTTGATCGCATCGTTGGATTGGGCTAATTTTTGGATATGTCGTTCGAAACGCAAAGTTATAAATATAACGCAAGCAAATCAGGATGATCAGAAGTCGTTTCAGTGGCGAAAATAATTAATTTTCGCAGCCCAGCGAGAATTAAAAAAATCAGACCAAATCGCAATATGATGCTTTCAAACCCTAGTCTCCTTATATGGATCCTCTACATGATCCACAAAGGTGAAATCCCTTTATTCTTATGGGTTTTAGCAAAAGTTTTTTTTTCAATTTATACACAATATCAAACGATCTTGTATTTATGTCTCCATCAAATCGTGGGGGCTGAGGTTGAGATAACTGCGGAGGTCTTAACCAATATGGGAGATCCAGTGGCAATTCAGGACAAGGTTCTTCCCAGGGCCAGAGTCAGGTGGTGAGCAGGAGTTACAATCAACCAAACTACCAAATTCACAATAGCCCCAGTCTAGTTACTATCCAAATCCACCGCAAGCACAAGGAAGTTACGGGGGCCATTTTTTTCTCACTCAACCCTGTTCGGTATAAAAAAGACCATCTAGTCATGGAAGGTATACTTATCCTCTTTTAAACTGAAGTTAGATTCTTGTTTGATACCGGTGCATCACACTTATTTATCTCTTTAGCATGTGCATCTAGTTTGGGGTTGGAAACTAAGAAGCTCGTCATTCCAATTATTATCGGGACACCTATGGGTAGTAGTATGAATTTAAATCGGTATTGCACTACGATAATTACCCTGAACCGAAGTTGTCATATGGAAGATGATTTCATAATCATGAATATGGAGCCCTACGACCTTATACTTGGAATGGATTGGCTAACTAAGTATTATGCCATTATTGATTGTCATCCTAAGAAAGTTACAATTACTCACCCTTGGGGAGAAACGATCATTTTCTTTGGAGAAAAGTAAAACCTGTACCCTATATCTTATGCTGTTAAGAAAGAGCAAAGAGATTACGTAAGATGGCTTGGTAATATTGTGAGTGATGAAACTCCGCTCCTCGCGCCACATGACATGCCAGTTGTTATGAAATTCGTAGATGTCTTTCCGGAAGACTTGCCTGGGCTACCACCACACCGTGAAATTGAGTTCTCAATTGATCTTGTGCCCGAAACTGCTCCCATTTCTATCGCTCCATATAAATTAGCTCCTGCAGAACTTAAAGAGCTTATGATCAAGTTAGAAGACCTTTTGGAAAAGGGTTTCATTCTCCCCAGTTCATCACCTTAGGGAGCACCCGTGTTGTTTGCCAAGAAGGTTGACGGGTCATTACAATTGTGCATTGATTATCGTCAATTGAACCGGGTGACTATCAAGAACAAATACCCCCTTTCAGGTATTGATGATTTATTTGATCAGCTTAGTGGAGCTTATTTCTTTTCAAAAATTGACTTGAGATTAAGGTACCACCAGTTAAAGGTCAGGGAATAAGATGCTTTTTGTACGCGTTATGGCCACTTCGAATTTCTGGTTATTCCATTTGGGTTAACCAACACACCAGCAGCCTTTATGGACCTCATGCATCGTACCTTTCACCCATTTTAGACAGATTCGTTATAGTGTTTGTTGACGATATACTAATCTACTCCCGTTCTGAAACAGAATATAGGAAACATCTTCACATTGCCCTGCAACTGCTCAGAGACCACCAACTTTATGCAAAATTCTCCAAGTGTGACTTCTGGAGAAAGGAAGTGAAATTTCTTGGACATGTTGTCTCACGTGGTGGTATTTCTGTAGACCTTGCTAAAGTGGAAGCTGTGACGAGTTGGCGTAACCCCACTAATGTGACTGAAATTTGAAGCTTTCTTGGTTTGGCTGGTTGTTATAGGCGATTAGTTCAAGACTTCTTTCGTATAGCCTCTCTTCTTACCCATCTTACCCAGAAGGGTGTACCTTTCGTTTGGGGCGAACGTTGTGAAGAAGCCTTCAATGAGTTGAATTATTGTTTAACCACTGTTCTTATCCTAGCCTTACCAAAAAGGGATTTGGGATACGAGATATATTGCAATGTGTCTCGCTTAGGACTTAGGTCTGTCCTAATGGAATTAGAACACGTTATTGCTTATGCCTCTCATCAATTGAAGAATCATGAGAAAAATTACCTTACACACAACTTAGAGTTGGCTGCAGTAGTTTTTGCATTAAAGATTTGGCGTCATTACCTCTATGGAGAGAAATTCGAGGTGTTTTCAGATCATAAGAGCCTTAAGTACATCTTCACCCAGCGGGATTTGAATTTAAGACAGCGCCGTTGGATAGAGTACCTAGAAGACTACAACTTGACCCTTCAATACCACCCAGGCAAGGCAAACGTAGTTGCCAATGCTCTAAGTCACAAGTCACAAGGATCAGTTTCAGCTTTAAGATGCCGTGAGTGGAAGCTCATGGAAGAACTCCAACAGTATAACCTCGTTGTTCGTCGCATTAAAAATATGGCATTCCTTTCCAATCTTGTAGCCAAACCGTTGATGTTGAACCGAGTAATTGAGAGCCAATGGTATAATGAAGAATTAGTAAGGTACAGAGATCTATTACAATCTGGAGCCGCAATAGAAGACTTTACCTTGGGTGTCGATGGTAGCTTAAGATATAAGGGGAAACTAGTAGTACCAAAACTTAACAACGAGCTCAAGAAAGCCATTCTAGCCGAGGCTCAAAATTCAAGGATTTTTATTCATCCAGATGGTACCAAAATGTATTGAGACTTAAAGCGCACCTATTGGTGGCAAGGTATGAAGCGAGATGTGGCCCAATTTATTTCTCGTTGTTTGTCGTGCAAAAGGATCAAGGCTGAACACCAAAGGCCAGCGAGTCAACTTCAATCACTCCTAATCCCAGAATGGAAGTGGAAGAATATCACAATGGATTTTCTTATGGGTCTACCGAGTACGCAGTGGAAGCAGAATGCAGTTTGGGTAGTTATAGATCGACTCACTAAGTCAGCTCATTTTTTACCAATCCAGGAGACCGATTCTCTTGAGAAGCTAGCCAAGTTGTACGTCAACGAAATCATTCAACTCCATGGCATTCTAGTCTCGATAATGTCTGACCGAGATTCCAGGTTTACCTCTCGCTTTTGGGAAATGCTCCAACGCTCATTAGGCACGAGGCTGGATTTTAGTATAGCTTTTCATCTACAAACTGATGGATAGTCCGAGCGAACAATCCAAATTCTCGAGGATATGTTACGGGCCTATGTTCTAGATTTTCATGGGAATTGGGATGAATACCTACGCTTGCTGAGTTTGCATATAATAATAGTTATCAAGCCAATATTGGTATGGCTCCATTCGAAGCACTGTATGGAAGTATGTGTAAATCACCCATTTGTTGGATTGAGGCAGGGGAAGTAGCAATTATAGGACCACAATTAGTACAAGATATTATGGAGAAGATTAAACTCATCAAACAACGACTAGTGACAACCCAAAGCCGGCAAAAGAGTTGTGCCGACAAGAAAAGGCGACCACTTGAATTTGAAGTGGGCGACTATATGTTTCTTAAGGTCAAACCTTGTCATGGCATGGTCCTCTTTGGTAACAAAGGAAAGTTAGCCCCGAGATACATAAGCCCATCCGAAGTCCTTCAACGTGTTGGTTCTATTTCGTATCGACTCTCATTACCACCTTAGCTTCAACGAATTCATGACATGTTCCATGTATTTATGCTTCAAAAATATGTCCCTGATCCATCACATATTGTTCCAGTTGAAGAACTCGAGGTTAATGAGGATGTATCTTACGTGACACAACCGATAGCCATAGTAGACCGAAAAGAACAAGTCCTTCGTAACAGGGTCATTCCACTTCTAAAGGTGATTTGGCATCATCACAGGACGAAAGAAGCTACTTGGGAGCTTGAGTCAGAAATTCAAGCCAAGCACCCACATTAACTCTAATGAGGTAATTCCACACTCTTTTATTATTTTGAGGATGAAATTTCCTAAGGAGGGGAGATTTGTAACACCCCATTTTTTAGTTTAAAATGCTTCCCACGAGCTATATTCCAATCATTGCGAAAATTTTGTTTTGGGTGTAAATTTTTTGATTTTTGGATATCGACATTATTTATATTTTTCCACTTATTATATATGTATATTCAAACTTGCATGAGTAATCGTTAAGCATTCCGGGTGGTCCGAACCCCATTCGTCGTGCTAGAAGCGTAAATTGCCTTTATGCGATTTATAATTTTTTGCTAACTGTGGAAATTCATAACTTCTTCATCTTAAACCTGAATTGACTTCTGTCAGAGCCTATGGCTTCATTTTATTTCCCTCTAAAATTTTCCTTTGAAGGCTGAGTTGAATCAGAAGAGTTTCGGGGGTCGAAACTGTGAGTAATTAGGGCAGTAATTATGCATCGCATACACAAATTTATGCACTAATCTATAAACCCTAGGATCTATGCTGTTCAATACAATCGACAGAAGACATACCTTATATGTGATTTGATGTTACTAAAACGAACAGGATGGATCGGATCCTTCTATTGTTGTCGTCCTTAGCATAGAAATTACGACGCCTCTACGGTATGCACACATGAACGAGGTGAGATCCTTGCTTGGTGTACTAGCGCCTTCTAGGGTTCTCTCAATTATTTCGACTCTATAGCCTCTCTGAGTTTCTTTTACGGCCAAGATGAATAAAGGTTCCCTTTTATAAGGGAACCCTAGTGAGAACCCTAAGCAACAAACGAATTGGGCCCAAGTCCAACTTGGCCCGTTTTGATTCGTTTTGATCCAACTCGTTTTGGTGTGCGACCCTGTAGGTTTTACACTCTTTGGCAGTATAATTAAAAGCCCGTTTTATTATACGAATAGTAAGCGGTCTCTAGTAAAACATTACTACTATCCAAAGGGTATAAAGGTCAAAAACGACACAACCTTAAATTGATATCCCAGATATTAACTCATTTTGTCAATCGATATCTAGATTGAACACAAGACTAGGCAAGTGTCATTCTTGTATAGTTCAATCTTTATTTCTTGATCTCTAAGTATAATTAATCTAAAACAAATGACATCTCATTTGTGCATGGCCATGCAAATATTAATTACACTTATCAAGGGGCCCAACGATATCTCTCTCAATATATGAGAGTGACAAATCCCATCTTGATCAACCACATACCCCTACATAGTTCATAGTATGCTCGGTCATCATCTTTATAATTACTCGATCAAGAGCAACGTTTGATAATGCCTAACATGCTAATCCCTATGTTGGTAACCATGGCGATCTCAGGTCTGAGGATAATACGATATCACAAATGGGGAACATCACTGATGACATTATGTAACACTCCTCGCAGTGTCCCCAAAGCGGGTCAATCCAATACTTTGTTCCCTAACAAGTATCAGTATGTTCAGCTTGATATTTCCATATCCATGACTTGTGGAACATAATCATCAGCTGACCCATACTCTAATCATTATATCAATGTGATCCTAGGTTATTGACACATGATTAGGGACATCTAAATAATATTATTATAACATTACTAGCATCCCACAATCAAGTCACGTACTTGATGAACTAGTATTAATATATATTATTTACAAGAGAATATAAAGTATAATAAATAAACTTTATTAATAACAATAAGCATAAAATATCCAAGTACAAATCATAATCTATGAATAGTCCTAGGACATATCTCTTTCAGTAACGACCCGCGCAAAAGTGCAATTTTCGAAGAAAAATGATTTCATTGCCAAATGTGGGTTAATTGAATTTGACTGCTTAGGCAGTTATTTTACTTGGAAGAAATCTGGTCATAGAATATGGAAAAAATTAGATCGTTGTCTTGCTAATGCTCATTGGAAGCTTTCTTTCTCTAATTGTATTATCAAGCACTTAAACATGAATCATTCAAATCATGATCCTTTAGTTGGATGTTTTCGTAACCCTCAAGGCAGAACAACTGGTTGTTTTATGTTCCAAAAGATGTGGCTTAATCATAATCGATTTAAGACAGTGGCTCAGCAGTGCTGAGAATGCCATATGTAGGGTGATGCTTTTTCTATTTTTGCTGGAAAACTCAAAAGACTCAAGCAGACTTTGATTAGGTGGAATAAAGATCATTTTGGTAATGTTTCCATAACATTATTGTTGCTGACGAGTGGGTGACAATATTGGAAATTAAGTTAGAAACTGACTCTTCTGAGGAATGCATGAATGCTTATATTGGTGCTCAAAATAATCTCAATACATGTTTAACTAATGAAGAAGTGTTTTGGAAACAACGAGCAAAAGCTAAGTGGTTAAACGAAGGCGATAAGAATACTAATTTCTTCCATGTGTATACTTCCATGAAGAGGCACAAATCAAAGTTGTTTCATATTCAAGATAATAATGGGAATTGGGTCACAGATCAGATGGGCATTGCTGAGTTAGGAGTGTAGTATTATCAATCTCTTTTTCAAAATGAGCAGTCTTCATATGATTCTACGCTTATTCAAAAATTGGTTCCTCAGCTAATTAAAACAGAGCAGAATGCGAATTTACTGAATTTACCTAATATATAAGAAGTCAAATATGCAGTTTTCTCTATGAATCCAGATGGTGCAGCAGGATCGGATGGTTATGGAGGATTTTTCTATATTTCTTACTAGGAGATTATCAAGCATGATTTGCTTAAAGCTATTCACGCTTTCTTTCAAGGTCAAATTCTTCCTATCTCTTGGACTAGTATGCTCATTGTTACCATTCCAAAAGTGGCTTCTCCTTCTACTTTTGGTGATCTTAGGCCAATTAGCCTTTGTAATTACAATGCAAAGGTTATTTCAAAAATTATTGCTAATTGTATGGCTGTCATTCTCCCCTCTATTATTAGCCCGGAGCAAAGCGGGTTTGTAAAGGGGAGAAACATCACTGAAAATATTCTTCTTGCGCAAGAACTTCTTTATAAGATTGACTCTAAAATGAGGGCAGGTTATGTTATGCTCAAACTTGATATGGCCAAAGCATACAATCGTATGTCTTGGCTTTTGATATTGAAAGTTCTTCAAAAATTTAGGTTTGATGAAAGATTTATTGATATGTTTTGGAGGCTTCTCTCCAGTAATTGGTACTCTCTTATCATCAATGGGCAAGTTGAAGGTTTTTTAACTCCTCTCGTGGTGTTAAACAGGGAGATCCATTTTCCCCTTGCTTATTCATAATTGGAGCGGAAGTTCTTAGTAGGAGATTAAAAGATTTGCTTCTTAATAAGAAGACGATACCTTTTGCTAAGCCTCTCCATTGTCCAACAATATCTCACCTTGCATTTGCGGATGATATGGTGATTTTTGCTAATGGTTCAAAGAATTCATAGTAGCAATTGATGACTTTGTTGAATCAGTATGAACATGAATTTGGGTAGCTCATTAGCAAAGCAAAAAGTTGCTACATTGTGGGGGAAAAGATTGCTTCTACAAGGTGCCAAATTATTGAGGAGATCATAAAGTACCAATGAAATAAGCTTCCTATAAAGTATTTAGGATGTGTTTTACACAATAGTAGAAAAAGAATTCGGTATTTTGATGAAATTTTGCAAAAATTTTAGAAGAAACTTGCGGGTTGAAAGTCCAAGTTACTATCTCCTGGGGGGAATTATTCTTATTAAACATGTCCTTCAAAGCCTCCCTATGTATATTTTGGCTACAACTGATCCTCCTAAAGCAATTATAAATAGGATTGAAGCGATTTGTGCAAATTTTTTATAGGGAGAAAGTGAGTTTGGGAACAAATATCATTAGGTCTCTTGGAAGAAATGTTGTAATCCCCTTAATGAAGGGTGTTTGGGTATTCGAAGCATTCATGATATAGTTACTACCTTCTCCATGAAACTTTGATGGAATTTAAGGTCTACCTCGTCTCTTTGGGCGACTTTTATGAAAAACAAATATAGTTTTAACAAGCATTTAACGGATTGCGAAGTTAAAATGGGCTCCTCTCCAAATTGGCAAAGAATGATGAAGGTGAAATCAATTACTGAATCTTCAATGAAATGGGTTATTGGTAAGGGTGAAATTGATTTTTGGAAAGACAAGTGGTGGGGAGATGATAGATTTGCTAATCTGTTGCATTCTTCCATGCATTCTCTTACAGTCTCCTCTGCTTTGAATTCGAATGAGTGGCAAAAATCTTATAGTACTGTTTTGAGTAATGGTGAGATGACTAGGATTCAGGCCATGCATCAGCTTATTAATCAATAGCAGGACAGGTGTGTCTGGACAGCAAATCCTAATGGGCTTTTCAGCATTAAGTCTGCCTGGAACATTTATAGGACTCTGAGTGTTCAGTTAAGTATTCTAAAAATATTTGGCATTATAGTGTGCCCTTAAAATGGTCCTTCCTCACATTGATGAAAAAGGTTATTTGTTAGCTTCCAGGTATGGCTGCTGTTCTCAACCCCAATTTGAATCAACTTCTCATGTGTTTGTTGGCAGTGCAGTGGCTCGGCAAGTGTGGGCTTATTTCGAGGATGTTTGTAATATTAAATGTAGAGGAGATATTCTTCAACATAAAATTAATGCCTGGTGATGACCTAAGGCGAGATCTCCCTGCTATAAGGCTATCATTTCATTATGCAATTTGTTGGGAGTTATGGCTGAATAGAAACATTGGTAAATATGAATCAAAATTTCTGTTGACCAAATTATTACTAATGTGAAGAGGCACTACAATAAAAAATGAGCTTATGTGACGAATTTTTTTGTGAGACTTGAAATTTCGTCACAATTTAATTGAATAGATGAGGCACATTTTCAGAGTTGAAGGCGCAATTAAGGGCTTTTCTCGATTAATCTCAAGCAGTTTGTTTAATATCAAGTGGAACAAAAACTTGTTAGATACCTTTTTTGTATAAACCACAGGTTGAATTAAATTATGTTGACAAAGTTCACCAAGATTGACTGATTTTGGCATTTTTTTTTTGTATACTTGGTTGGAAAAACACACGTTGTATATTTAATGATGGATGTTATACTATTTTATGGATGGATATGTGATTGAATAGGAAATTTATCGTTATAAAATTGTCTTTCGTTATGTTAAATTCATATTTCAAATGATCATCAAAAGAAAAAGCAGGGGATGAGGTGTCTTCACCTTGTGTGGTAGTATGTGACACCAACATTCCTCACATATTTTAGATTATGTGACGACTAAAGTGTCACAATTCACCCAAATCTAAGATTTTATATCAAATTTGTGAGGAATGGTTCTTCACAAATATTAAAAAAAATGTGACAACAATGTGTCACAAGTGATACTATTAAGTGACGAAAAGGGAGTCACATATCATACTTGTATGTGAGGAATGTTAGAGTTGTCACTTAATACTATCTGTTATAAGTGACGAAATGGGCGTCACATATTGAACTTATAAGTGAGGAATGTTTTAAGTCGTCACCTAATACTATTAGTGACTTGCCATAGGTGACGACCCTTGTGACGACCAAAATTCTTCACCTATTGTCAAATGTGTCGAATTTGCCTAATCTGGTGACGATTTGCGGTCATCACAAAAGCCCATTTTTCTTGTAGTGAGGGTAATTGGTGACATTCTTTCGAGTCAATCCCTGCTACAAAAAATATGTTATGCGGATGGGTATATTCTTCAGAAGCTGAATGTTTCATTTCCCACTATTAGTTCTTATACTTGGACTTTCACTAAGTGGAAATGTCCTTTTGCGGGCTAGTTTAAACTAAACAAGGATGGGAGTTGTAAAGGGAATCCAGGTCCCTGGGGTGGTGGCTGCATTTTACGAAACGATAAAAGGGCAAGTATTGTGTGCCCAAGTAGATTTTTATAGGGAAATTACTAATAATATTGCTGAAGCTAAAGCATTGCTGCAAGGTTTGTAAATGTGTAAAGGGGGGAATATTTCCAAAGTGCAGATTGAATTAGACTCCATAGTTGTGGTGCAATCAATTAAAGGAATTATTAATATTCCGTGGGCCATTGCATATGATATCAGAAGCATTCAAGAGCTACTACTTTCCTTTGAATTTACTGTTAATCATGTTTATAGAGAAACTAACAGGGCTGCAGATTTTCTTGGCAATTTAGGAGTTAGGGAGAAGAAATTTATTGTATTTTCTAAAGAAACAATGCCTAGGAAATTAATATGCATTACTAAAGTTGATAGAAGTGGTCTGATGGATATTCGTATCCCTACATTGTAAAGTTGTTTCTATTTTAATAAATTCCAGGGGCTATTACCTCTTTTTTTAAAAAAAAAAAGGTCAAACAACCTAAACCTAAATGCAAGCATAAAACCCTATGTTTTGTATCAAATCCCCCAATTGGTGTGAAAATCTAAATGCAACACATAATAATTTGGAAAACAAGTTAAATACTATTGTTCCCAGCACAAATGAAGATAATCCAAAAGATTGGATCTCAATAGATGGAGGGAGGTGGCTGGCCTTGCTTTTTTTTTAAAAGCTCCTATAGGGGTGTAGTGATGGAGAAGATGATGAATATTATATTTCACCAAAATCTTGTTGAATCTTGATCTCGTTGAAGAATTCCACCAAAATCGCTCAAAATCTCTCACTCTATCACTCTCAAGGTTGTGTGTGGTAGTATGGGAGACGGGAGCTCAAAAGTGGGGAGAAATATGATTGTTGGTGCATACAAATTGGGCCGAAATGAGTTGGGTCAGGTCGAATCCAAGTAAAAAACTGTTCCGGCGTACTGTTCGTATTTTATCCATATCTTCTTGCTCGAAACTCCCATTTTAATTATCTTTATATCAACAGAAAGTTCATTCAAAGATGTACAACTTCACAAGAGGAAGTTTCACCAAATTCTAGGTAGATTAATACCAAAAATTCGTCGAAGACAATGCTTTGTCTAAGCGCTACAGAAATCTAATATAAAGCATATTTTGTTAATTGGCCTACTTCGCACTCAGTTTTGACCAATGAGGAGTATGAATTGGCTTTTGGTCAAAACACAAAAGTTGTATAATTAATCAAAACCTAGCTAAAGGTTTAAACAGGGACTTAATCGGATAAGAAATAGAGAAGTTACGGCCTGAGTCTCAAAGATGACTAAAAAATTAGAAATTACGTAAAGTCAAAAGATGTGATTAAGAAGTCGACTTCAATTCGGACCACCCGAATTGCGAAACGATCACTTACGCAAACTTAATTTGCCTAATGTGACATGTTAGAGGTGTCGAATCACCCAAGTGCAAACCGAATCAAAGATTCACCCTTCAAAGTGCAGATTAAGCTTTAACCAGGCTTACGAGGAGGATTAACTTGGAAAATAGGACGCGGGGTATTACACTTAACCAAAATAATATTATTTAAGTCACTTTTATACAATTTTTATCTTTTAAATGTAGTTAGTGATATTTTAATAAAAAAATTAAAATGAGCTTGTCTAACCCGTGCCCCCATATTTTCCCCACAAATCCTTTTAAGAACATTATTTTTGTCTCTCTCTAAATCGATGATAATCCCAGCTTTGCAACAGATCAATTCATAAATATCCATGGAGATCAATTGTCTAAATCAATAGTTGAAATATAGTTAATCAAAAGGCAAAATTTAATTGATTTGTACGAGTCGATGGTGAAGAACGAGGAGAAAATCAATTGATCTGTTGATTCTTTCTTAATTTAAAAGGCCGACAGTCAACTCAAAGGATCACTCTTTAATTTACATGTACATATTTGGCAGGTGAGTTCCCATGTATGATAAAATGTGTGTTCTTTCTATTCTATCTGTATAAAATGTGTAGATTTTAGATATTTGCCCGTTGTATACAATATATGGCAATAAAATCCCTAATAACTAGGTCGTGATGGTGTAATACAAAAATTGTTCTTTCTGTAGAGTATTATCTGATGTATTTGTAGAAAACGAAAGAATCAATATACCTTAAGTGTATGTGAAAGTTGCAATTATTATGTCAAACAAATTTATCTGAGTTTAAATTTATGGTTAAATTGTGAAGTCAACTCATTGAGGGATTTTTAATTAATTTATCTCTAGCAGCCATCTATACGTAAACGTCATTGTCGTCAGCAAGGCCTTATTACCAAACTTGGGTGATTTTTTTAATGATAATGATTTACAAAAATTATATCTACAAAAAAAGGAAAAAAGATGACAATAAACAACTAAATATCCTTATCGTAAGTGTACAAGTGATTTATGTAGTAACAAATAAAGGAAAATGAATGAGAAGCACTAAAATTAATTGAGTCTCCATTTACAGTTGATGCATAGAGTACTTGCTTTCACATCTTTGTTCACAAGTTTACATGTACCTATTTTTCTTCATAGCTATTTGGTTAGGAAATTTGGCACAACATTGATGTATTAATTTTTTTTATCAATCATGCCCCTTCCATGATCGATCATGCCCTCTCTAATATACTTAATTAAATTCTAAATCTTAAAATTTCAATTAATCAGCGATAGTTTATGACTGATTATAAGGTTTAAATAAGGGGGTATTACACTTTTAGCCTTTCCCCTTTGGTGAGAAATGCAATTTCTTCATATGTTTGCTTTTTGAAATAGTACAAGTTATTTTCATCTTGTTTGTAAATATCTTACAATGTCGAGCTTGCGGTATGTGTTCATAGGATGTTTTTAACTTTTAAATAAGCAATCATTTGGTCTAAGAATAAAATTATAATATGACTTTCCATCATTCTTCAGATCAAATTTCTTGTTTATTATGGTTATTACATTTGGATCTTCGTGAAACCAAGTTGCTACTGCTTTTAAATATATCTCTTATATGGTTGTGCATGTTGAGCTAGTTGCTCGATTATGATATATGTTGGAAATTAAATTGAATGAGAATTAGTTATTATCATGTGTTGTCAATTAGTGGCAGTTTTTTCTTTCTTCCAAAGGTTGCAACTTCTCCTAGTAGCAGTTATGTCAGTTAACTCCTTTTTCATTTTTGTCCGTTGGTTAGTTATTTCTTTGAGAAAGATATAACTCTCCCTTACTCCATTTTTTTTTTTGAACAAGATAATAAAAGAGAAGAATAAAAACAGAGCATTAAAAAAAATTCAAGCAGAATACACATTTGTGTTCGTTGGTCTGTTTATGGTCGTGCTGCCATTACAGAAGACATTCGTTCTATCTTGGGAGGCGATTATTCATACGCTCTCAAGCACCAAAGGAGAGGAATAAATTTGCTTTAAGGAGACTGTTGAAAACAGGGCTCGAATCTTTATACATATTCATCTTAAATTCTATTCCGAGTGAGTATTTTATTCTATTCGTTATATATATACATAGTTATCTTTCCTGGTTATGTGATATTCATATATGTATTTTGTGTCGGAACCAAATTGTATGTTAACTTGATATATATACAGTTGGTTTATACATATAATTGTTTAATATCCTTCTTACAAATTTGGTCTTCAATCTGTAAATATATTTATATATACACTTGTTGATATCTATTATTTATATCTCTGTACTTATAACTGTTTAACAATCTTAAAGCAAATTTAATCAAGTTATTAGTACACTGATGGTATATATAATAATAAGAGTAAATGTAATAATTATATTTATAGTTACATGTGCCGAATTCATTACTATCTGCATGTTTTGTATATATATAGTTAATTATATGTAATGTGTTGTATACTACATAGTTATATATATATATATATAAAAGTAGAAGAATATTACCCATTGCCGGGAACAGATAGTCTAATTTATTGTTTCTAATTATATGTTTGTTTACTCGGCCATTGTTCACAATTAAATCCTTCCCTCTGTTTTGTCTTGTTCGGCCAAACTTTATCTCTTGTGCTCGGCCATTACTATGCTCGGCATTGATTTAAAAGATATATATATATATATATATTGCTCGACCAAATATTTTTATCTCTGCCGAAGATACTTGTACACATAGTAATTCCCTTACAAGGTTAGTCTTCAAGTATAATTATTTACTAGAAATTAGGTAGAAGGTCTTATTACACATTGATTTTTACCAAAAATCCAATGAATAATATTTTTTTGAATGAAGGGCTTATTTTTAATTGGTAATTAGTGTAAGAGGCCTATTTTGTTTTATATTTTAAATGAAGGTATTTGAATAAATTTGAATATCATTTAATTAATAAAAACATGTTATTTATTACCTAAATCACCCCCTCTTTACGAAATTTGCACAAAAAATATGGATCGCAAAGTTTATATTGTAGTAAAATATGGACTGCAAAGTTCATATTGCATTAAAATATGTACTGCAAAGTTCATATTGCAGTGAAATATGGACTGCAATATGAACTTTGCACTGGAAATATGGACTACAAAGTTCACATTGCAGTAAAATATGGACTGCAATATGAACTTTGCACCAAAAATATGGAATGCAAAGTTCATATTGCAGTGAAATATAGACTGCAAAGTTCATATTGCAGTCCATATTTTAATGCATATTGGTATTTTTTATTTTATTTTAAGGGTTGGGATGTCATTTTACAATAAAAAAAAAGACGCATGTCATATTATCAATAACATAAAAAAATAGGCCCTTTATTTACAGAAAAATTATTCCTTGGCTTTAGTGTGAAAATCTTTCTCTAATAAGACCTTTTTTTTAATTGTCCCAATTATTTAATATGTTAAAGTAAGTAAACACGTTCACACACATTTTTTTTACTGTGTATTCTAGTATGGTTATTTTACTTGGATTACAGTGTATTTAAAGTCAATATTCAATAAGTAAATTTTGAATTTTTCAAATTTTTTTTACAATTTAGTTTACATACTAATCTTATCTATACTCGGTACTTACTATACAAGATTTCCGATTCCGATGTTGCTTCGTCCATCACTAATTTCATATTATTATATATTTATGTGTATTGTTTAATTACCGTTATTCTTGTTTATATATAAGAACATTATTATTTGAACACTAGTATTAACAGAATTTGTTTCTGTATAATAAACACTTCGTGTGTTTGATTTTTGGTGTTTCTGTTTGTGTAACAGAAATGGCAAGTTCTTCCACCAATGTAACCAACATGATTCCCAATGTGAATCTTAGTCACGCTGAAAAACCGGACAAATTCAAGGGTCCGAATTTCAAGCTTTGGCAGCAGAAGATGCTCTTCTACTTGACCACCCTCCATCTCTCAAAGTTTCTCAAAGAAACGATTCCTCAATTGAAAGAAGAGGAAACCGACTTGGTGAAAATTGCTGCAGTTGATGCATGGAAACATGGAGATTTCCTGTGCCGCAACTATCTCCTCGGCGATTTGGATGATAGCCTTTACAAGGTTTATAGTCAGTGTACGCGTTCTAAGGAACTTTGGGAAAAATTGGAGAAGAAATATAGGACCGAGGATGCCGGGACGAAAAAATTCATCGTTGGCAAATTTCTTGATTACAAGATGGTTGATTCCAAATCGGTCGTAAGTCAAGTGGATGACTTCCAAATCATACTCCATGAGATTGAAGCGGAGGGTATGACACTTAGAGAATCATTTCAAGTGGCGATAATAATTGAAAAATTACCTCCGTCTTGGAATGATTTCAAGAGTTACCTAAAGCATAAGCGAAAGGAGATGAATTTGGAAGACCTCACTCTCCGTATCCGTATTGAGGAGGATAATCGAGGGTCCGAAAAGAGGAGCGTGGTTAACTCCATGACATCTAAAGCAAATGTCATGGAAGATAAGCCAAAGGTCAAAAAGCGGAAGTGGACCGATGAAGGGCCAAGCAGTTCAAAGAAATTCAGTGGTAAATGCTACAATTGCGGAAAACCCGAGCATCGGTCAAAAGACTGCCAAAAGCCCAAGAACTTCAAGAAGAAGAAGGCTCAAGCACATGTCACTGAATTTGATAATGATCCAGATGACATGGATCTTACCGCTGTGGTTTCTGAATGCAACTTGGTTGGGAATTCGAAGGAATGGTGGGTGGACACAGGAGCAACTCGCCATGTCAGCGCCAATAGGTGGATGTTCTCTACCTACACTTTAGTGGACAAAGCAGGACCTCTCTATATGGGGAATTCAGCTACTGCCAAAGTCGAGGGACGTGGGAACATAAAGCTGAAGATGACTTCCGGTAAGGAACTGACATTGAAGGACGTACTTCATGTTCCAGATATCCAGAAGAACCTTGTGTCTGGCTCGCTCCTTAGCAAGAATGGTTTTAAACTTGTATTTGTTTCTGATAAGTTTGTATTTACTAAAAATGACATATTTGTGGGGAAGGGGTATCTCACTGAGGGCCTCTTCAAAATGAATGTAATGACTGTGGCACCGAACAATGCTAATGTTAATAAGAATAAAGCATCTTGTTCTTACTTGCTTGAGTCTTGTATGTGGCATGGTAGATTAGGACATGTGAATTATGATACCTTGCTTAGGTTAATCAATTTGGATTACTTGCCTAAATTCACAATTGTTCCTAATCACAAATGTGATGTTTGTGTGGAATCAAAATTAACAAGATCTTCTTTTTCATCTGTTGAAAGAAAATCTGAACCTTTAGATTTAATTCACACAGATATATGTGATTTGAAGTATGTTCAAACTAAAGGTGGAAAGAAATATTTCATTACTTTTATTGATGATTGTACAAGATACTGTTATATATATTTGCTAAGAAGCAAAGATGAGGCGATTGATATGTTCAAAATTTATAAGAATGAAGTTGAAAATCAACTAAGCAAGAAGATTAAGGCATTAAGGAGTGATAGAGGTGGTGAATATGAATCACCTTTTGAACAAATATGTTCTGATAATGGGATCATTCACCAAACCACTGCTCCTTATTCACCTCAATCTAATGGTATTGCTGAACGCAAAAACCGTACTCTCAAAGAGATGATGAATGCTTTGTTGATAAGTTCTGGTCTACCTCAGAACTTGTGGGGGGACGCTTTGCTTTCCGCTAACTTTATTCTAAATAAAATACCTCATAAGAAAACCTATAAAACACCTTATGAATTGTGGAAAGGTCACAAACCTTCTTACAAATACATGAGAGTGTGGGGGTGCTTAGCAAAAGTGGTGGTTCCTAAACCTAAAACGGTTATGATAGGACCAAAAACCATTGATTGTATATTCATTGGTTATGCCAATAATAGTAGTGCATACAGATTTTTAGTATTTAAATCTGAGATTCCTGATGTACATGTTAATACGATTATATAATCGAGAAACGCTTCATTTTTCGAGGATATATTTCCGTACAAAACACAACATGATATAAACTCGTCTAAAAGACCACATGAATTTACGACTTTTGATCCATAAATGACAAAAACTGAAAAGTCTTCGGAAAATGTGGAAGAGCCGAGGCGTAGCAAAAGGGCAAGAGTTGAAAAATCTTTTGGACCTGATTTTTTAACATATTTGTTAGAAGATGACCCACAAAGCTTCAAGGAAGCAATGTCCTCTCCCGAGACGTTATATTGGCGAGAAGCAGTCAATAGTGAAATTGAATCCATACTGCAGAACCATACATGGGAATTGGTAGATCTTCCACCTGGTAACAAACCATTGGGTTGTAAATGGATCTTCAAAAAGAAGATGAAAGCAGATGGATCAATTGATAAGTATAAAGCAAGACTTGTTGCTAAAGGATACAGACAAAAGGAAGGATTGGATTATTTCGATACCTATTCACCTGTTACGCGAATAACCTCCATTCGGATGTTAATCGCTATAGCTGCATTGCATAATCTTGAAATCCATCAAATGGATGTCAAGACGGCATTCTTAAATGGTGAATTAGATGAAGAAATATACATAGAACAACCAAAAGGGTTTATTTTTCCTGGTAATGAGAATAAAGTCTGCAGGCTTGTAAAATCCTTGTATGGATTAAAACAAGCACCTAAGCAATGACATGAGAAATTTGACAATGTTATGATGTCAAATGGATTCAAGATTAATGAGTGCGATAAATGTGTTTATTACAAACGAACTCAAGATAGCTATGTCATTGTTTGTCTTTATGTAGACGATATGCTTATTATGGGTAGTAATGATGGTATCATCAGATCTACC
Source organism: Lonicera japonica (assembly GCA_021464415.1). Classification (NCBI taxonomy): domain Eukaryota; kingdom Viridiplantae; phylum Streptophyta; class Magnoliopsida; order Dipsacales; family Caprifoliaceae; genus Lonicera; species Lonicera japonica. Next base: position 11,352,127 of record CM038469.1, read on the forward strand.
AAACAAATGCTATCCAGAAAGTTTGATATGAAAGATATAGGTATTGCAGATGTCATACTAGGGATTAAAATCTCTAAAACATCTGACGGCCTAATCTTGTCTCAATCTCATTACATTGAGAAAATCCTTGATAGATTCAAGGAGCATAACATAAAAGCGATGAAGACTCCAGTCGATGTGAATCTTCATCTCTTTAAGCATTCTGGCCTGGGCATATCTCAACTCGAATATGCTCGTATTATAGGCAGTATAATGTATGTAATGAATTGTACTCGATCAGATATAGCATACTCAGTAAGTATGCTAAGTCGATACACAAGCAATCCTGGAAAGGATCACTGGAAAGGTATACTTCGAGTTTTAGGATATTTAAAATATACTCAAAACTATGGGTTGCACTACAAAAGATATCCACCTATATTAGAAGGATACAGTGATGCAAATTGGATATCTGATTCTAAAGACTCAAATTCCACAAGTGGATATGTCTTTACACTTGCCGGTGCAGCAGTATCTTGGAAATCCTCAAAACAAACGTGCATTGCTAGATCTACAATGAAATCTGAATTTATTGCTCTAGACAAAGCAGGAGAAGAAGCAGAATGGCTTCGGAATTTCTTAGAGGATATTCCAAACTGGTCAAAACCCGTGCCCGTAATATGTATATATTGCGATAGTCAATCGGCGATAGGAAGAGCACAAAATCATATGTATAACGGTAAGTCACGCCACATTCGTAGAAGGCATAATACCGTTAGACAATTGCTCTCAAATGGAATTATCACAATTGACTATGTCAAGTCAAATGATAACATTGTGGATCCGCTTACAAAAGGCTTAACAAGAAAGCAGGTTGAAAGTTTATCAAAGGGAATTGGTCTAAAGCCTATGAATTATTAATCACCATAATGGACACCCAACCTAGTTGACTGGAGATCCCAAGATCTAGGTTCAAAGGGTCAGCTAAATTATGAGTGACAAAATTAACAAGGCACCGAAGAGGTTTTTATACTCTAACCTATTCCTGTGATGAGACGGTGTAAAAAGACAAGGGTAAGCTATGCTTTTAATGATTATCTGTGGCTTGAATGTGTTTCAAGTTAAGTATATCCAATAGAGGATATTATACATAGAAATCACCTATGTGAGTGTGAAGGGGCCGCTTCAAAGAGAATTTCAAAGGCTTAATTATTTAAGTCACTCATGAAACCAGGCGGTGTTCAAGGCCAAAATGAACACAAATAGGAGGACCAAATGTGGTTGAAAGGTACTATGTGAACTCTATTGTCTTGGTTTACATAAACGGCTGGCAGTTCAAATACATCATGTCCACTGAATAGCTAAGTAAATCCGATAGTTTTCACAAGGGGAAAGTTCAAGGCCACAAGGCTACTTATTCCGATGCAGTTACTTTTCGATTATGCTTGAACTGTTCGTATTCGGTCTAATAAACTAAATTTCATTCATGTGGGGGATTGTTGGAAATTAAATTGAATGAGAATTAGTTATTATCATGTGTTGTCAATTAATGGCAGTTTTTTTTTTCTTCCAAAGGTTGCAACTTCTCCTAGTAGCAGTTATGTCAGTTAACTCCTTCTTTTTCATTTTTGTCCGTTGGTTAGTTATTTCTTTGAGAAAGATATAACTCTCCCTTACTCCTTCATTTTTTTTGAACAAGATAATAAAAGAGAAGAATAAAAACAGAGCATTAAAAAAAATTCAAGCAGAATACACATTTGTGTTCGTTGGTCTGTTTATGGTCGTGCTGCCATTACAAAAGACATTCATTCTATCCTGGGAGGCGATTATTCATACGCTCTCAAGCACCAAAGGAGAGGAATAAATTTGCTTTAAGGAGACTGCTGAAAACAAGGCTAGAATCTTTATACATATTCATCTTAAATTATATTCCGAGTGAGTATTTTATTCTATTCGTTATATATACATAGTTATCTTTCCTGGTTATGTGATATTCATATATGTATTTTGTGTCGGAACCAAATTGTATGTTAACTTGATATATATACAGTTGGTTTATACATATAATTGTTTAATATCCTTCTTACAAATTTGGTCTTCAATCTGTAGATATATTTATGTATACACTTGTTGATATCTATTATTTATTTCTCTGTACTTATAACTGTTTAACAATATATACAAAGAGATAACCCCATAAACCTTTCTTTGCTTGAAGATATAATTATAAAAGAGGGAAGTTCCACGTCCATTTCAAGCATAGAAATGTAAGAATTGGCAAACCTCTATACATATATATATATTAGGTATACTTCTTTGCAATCTTTGATGCTGATTAGAAGCTAGAACTCTAATATCATCTAAAAACTTTATTATTGTGAATAGTTATATGTCGACCATTTAGGCCTTATATTCAAATATGTTTCTTCTTAAGATGCAACAATCACTCGAATCTTTGTGCCTAAGGTTAGTTGTTCCTAGATTTGTCAGTATAAGTACACTAAGAAGTAATGAAGATTTAACATATAATTGGGTATATTGGTAGTTCATCTTCTTGAGGGCTATTTCTTTTTGTAGGTGCAATTTAACTTCAACTGTTAGAAAATGAGCGAAATGGCAGGGCCCAAGGTCATACTTCCATTTAAGAACAAGTAAAGTATGTATAATGATTTGAATTTGAGGACCTACTGAGTTTTCTTCATATTTTATAAATCCAATATATTGTCTTTGGGCGAAGATTGCTCTGCGAATACATTGAAATATATGACGGTTGTAGATTTATCGACCAGAAAAAGCTTGATACTAGACCTACTTTTGTGGAGAAACTGTAAAGTAGTGAGGATTTTTAAAGCAGTTAGATTATCTACTTTTGTGTTGAAAAATTGTATCACATGGATCTTCTGAGATTATTTGTTGAAAAAATTCAGTTTCCTCTAGAATAAATTAAAGAGTTAAATAGCTATGAATGTGTGATAGACAAAGATAAATAGACAAATCATCACTCTATGTTTAAATGCTAGTCTTATTCGCCAAAGGTTATGGCACATCGCCTAAGGTAAGTTCCTTTTTATGGATCTAAGTCAAATTAGGAGCTAATGTGATTATTATCATTGTTGTTTTAAGTTACTATTTTGTTCAGCACTTTTACTCCTGATAAGCACATTATAATGCATTTGTAAGGGCTTATACATGCACTTTATAATGCACTTATACGGCTAAACACATTAAATAAACTCCGAATTGCAACTTGTTAAATCCATAGCAAATTAGGTTACTAACTTGATCTTGCAAGTTTGATTGTGTATGAAAAGTTGTGCAAAGTTGATGCATGAAAAATGGTCAAAAAACTCTTTAAAAGATTGATTAGAATGATGTTGAAGATTTGAGAAAGATTGAACAAAGTGTTGAAAGAAGAAAATAAGGCAACCAAGTTTTCCAAGACTTACAAGATCGATCTTGGTCCTCTTTTACTTCCCACTAGCTGAAATGCTACTATGTTCCATAGTTGAGAAATAAGGAGCAAGATTGATCTTGCTAGCTTCTTGAGCCAACTGCCGCCATAATTCTACCAGTCAAGTTCTTTGCTTATTCAGAGGAGCAAGATCGATCTTGCTACCAAGATTGATCTTGCTAGTCTCCTGAAGTTCACTGCCATTCAAATCCTTAGAGATACAAAGGAACAAGATCAATCTTGCTACCAAGATCGATCTTGATGTCGTATTTCTTCACCAGTAAGCAAGCTTGGATATATTTTTACGTTACTTGTCCAAGTTGCCAACTTGGATCAACTTGCCAAAAGATCAATTTGCAACTTGTCCACTTGCCTTCCACCCCCTTATGTACATCTATAAATAGAGAGCAAGAGCCAAGCATCAACGGGCTAATTCTAGTTTGAGATTTATTCTTGAAATTGAAAGAGAACTAAGAGAGAAAAATATAGTAAAACTTTATTCTTCTTCTTGTATTCTCTTGCACTTGTAACAACTCATTCCATATTTATTAATACAAGTGTTTTATTGATTCTACCTCTTCTTTAGCATGCATGTTTTCAATATTTATGGAGGGATGAATCACTTAGCCAATGCCAGGGGGTCAGTTTGTTGCAAGGTAAAATATAGTTAAGTTTCCAATTCCTTAAGCTTCATACCTCCTTATGCTTATCATATATTGAATGGCTTAAAACACCATAGAGAGTATGGAACCTCCATTTTAATCGCCTTTGCCTCCTTATGCCATGTATGTGGAGTTCTTTGGCAATTAATGGATAAGTTAGTATTTAAGTGATATTTAAACTCTTCATGCCTTGTATGATGAGTGCTAATTGGATCATTAATATACAAACAAAGTAATTCAAGTAAGCATGTATTATTTGACAACCACCATTATAAATGGATGGCTATGCTATTCAAATAAATTTGGAGAGGTTTGTTTCTTACGGTCACATCTTGTGGTTAAGTGTAAAGTAAAGTTTTATTTTCATTTGTCACCTACAACACTTAAACACACTTTGTGTCTATATTTGAGAACTCTCTATTTGGTCATTTGTTCCTTTAATTATGATGTTTGTCTTCCCTCATAAGGTAGCCTAGTGGAGTTGGATTGATTGTATTTTCTCGAAATCTTTTACCGCCAACGTCTAGGCTTCTAATTGATAAGTAAACATAAAACACACTAAGCTGAATGAATGAGCCGAATTGCATTCCCAAACCATGATTAGTATAAACAGCAAATGACTCCCCACATCCTTTGTTTTCCTTAAATACAAGAAAAATCTCATAACTTTAAAGTTTATTTTCCTATTTATTCAAAACGATTCAAAATAGACTTTTAAATCAATCAATCTTAATTAAATAAACTCGTGACATAAAAAGCTTTCGCCCCCTCCCTGTGGTTCGACATCTGGACTTCTAAAGTACTATATTACAATTTGACTGCCTACACTTAGATGTAAATGATTGCACTATTTTTCGCGTGTCAACTCTTACCCAAAAAAAATTGACTAGAAAGAAAAAAAAATATATTCTTCAACTAAAACAGAATAATGCAAAACTCTATTAATGCTTCCTATGGCACCCCAGTCCTAATTAGTTTCATATTCCTGCAATATGTCATTTAGGGTGTAATGCACATGGTAAATTAAATTTACAAACATTATACTTTCGCTAATACTAAGAATTCAGAAGTTTGTCCCCACAATTGATTGTCTTGACATTTCAAATTCTGCACATTAGACGTTACTTTTTGTTTAATTTGGGTTGGTTTGATTTTATTTATTGTACTTGTATGTAGAATTTGAAAATATTAAAGAAGGTCAATGAGTCATTATGTGCATTTTTGCGAACAATCTAAGTTTCATTGGAGTATTTGTTATTCTTGGATTTGAAAAATATTTGTTCTAGTTTGTTGATTTACTTGAAATTTGTATACTTTATCTGTATGTTAAGCTAGGGTCTCTATGTACTAGTGCCCGATACAAGAAGGGGGTGTTGAATGTGGATATTATGTGATGAAGTTTATAAGTAAATTTATGTCGGATTTATCTCAACCTACAGAAACAAGGTAACTTTTTTAATATCGATTGTTTTGGTCATATTTCATTTATCATATCTTCCAAAAACATACACTTTATATCATTGTTTAATTTCACAATCATTATTATTGTGGGAGTTGACCCCTCTTTCTTACCTTTGAATTCGATTTTGTCGGATGGGATCCAATGCGAAGGCTAAACAGATAAATTTCTTATGAAACTTGGTGGAGATTATCCTGATGATATCTAAATTTTCACCGGTCGAAAATGAACATTTATATCAAATTTTTATTACACCTACTTTAAGTTTGAATTTCTTGATGAAATTCTTTGAAGATAATCTAGCCATTATAAAGATCATCTTCACAAACTTTTATGAAAATTTTCATCTGTTTCGTACTCAAACTAGAACCCGTAAAACGAAATTGAACCGAAGGTATAATGGAAATATGTCAAGTCCTCGTGAATTTTGAAAAAATAAATAAAAATGAGGTAGGTTAATATTGTCTGGCTTTACGTTAAACTCGACATCAAACTTGAATTTTCCGTTGATGAACATTCAGCTGTTTACTCATAGTACTGGAGTGTCAATTAATTATGACAATTTCTGCTCATGATCACGCCAAACAGTTACATTTTAATTCTTTTTTGGAAGTTCTTCGACCAACTTCTGTGTAGATCTTTTAGTATTTTTAATAAAAGAACATTCTTTTTTAAAATTAAACTAAAACTAGAATTTTCCATAAATGAAAATGTTAGCAGTTTATTAGAGGCATTTACAATCAGATCTCTCATCTCAACAATTTACATAAAAAATAGATAGTGTGATCCCTTGTCAGATAGCATATATTTTTTTATTAAAAGTTATGATGATATATATTTTTTATTAAAAGTTATCATCTTTATTAAAAATTATTACGTTTTAAAGTTTTACAAAACATTTGAGGAAAGAAAAAGTTAATGTGGTAGTGTAAACTTAGAGTGTATTTTACATATCTATTTTACACAAAAATTAAATTTAAAAGACTACTGAAGTTCAAAAAATTTACAAGTTTTATATATTTTATACAAAACCTAAATGTATACGTTACATTAGATATACTCTTAGAATCAAAAACATAAAAATTAAATAATGTAATCCCTTGTCAAGATCTTATGGCTAGTTTGATTTTTTGATCATTGGAACTTTCCATTTAACTTACATTAGTTATCAAATTATGTATAACATATATGAAACTATGTATAACATATATGAAACAAAATGTTTGAAATTTCCACAATGGATTCTTCGAAAATAATATAAACTAGAAGTTTACTTTTAAAATGTATCAAATTTGAATTTTATGAAAAGCTTATTTAATTTTCAAGATTCTTGAAAACGTTTGTGATATTTATGCAATTTATGAAGTGAGACAAAATTTGACAATCAATCATAATACAAGAGCTTTTTTATGTGGTAAACTCTCAATTGAGAGAAACATCCACGGAAGCACCCTACCTCATAACAAAATTCGCTGTGAAAAAAGTTTTTTACAAGTGCATCCACGAACAAGAGTAAATACAAAACCCCTAATGAGCATCTCAAACACACCAAAGAGTACACAATATCCTCCACCAAGCCGACTCAACAAAACTACATAAACGGTAATAGATTTCCCTGAGATAACCTCACCAACAAAAATCAAATAATAACAAATAAGCTCAGCCAAGAATATATCAAATCATAAGTTCTAAATTTTGAAATCTCAACATATCACCAATAAAATTAGAAATGTAACAAATCTCACATGAATAGATTTCTTACAAGTAATCAATAAAAACACATCACATATGAACAAATTTTTTTCAAAGGAACAAACAGATATTTCGCAGCAATAACAACCAAAACAGCAATATGATTTTTCACATAATTTTTGCAGCAAAATAACAATTCAAGAACAGATTCAATGGCAACATAATCAAGAGAAAACTCAGCAATAGCAACACATTCAGCACAGATTTATGCAGCAGCAAAACAGATTCGAGCACGCAGCACACCAAAAGAAATATATATATATATATATGTGAGCAATCAACGGCCAAGATTAATCTCATCAAATGGCTAAGAAAGAAGGAGAAAAAAGATATATATTAACTCATTAAAAAGTCTCCACATATAGCCAATCACATTAAAGCATTCTACTCACAAAGATTTCGGACATCTACCATTTATTGAAACAAGATTAAGGGCTAAGATTATATCTAGATAAAAAGCTATCAACTATATATAAAAAGCACATAAACACATTTAAAAAAACACAATTAAAATTAATTACAAAAATTTAAAAACCATTTTTAATTTCTGGGACTTATGATAAAATATACTAAAATGAATTTTAAAAATATACATGATTTTTTTTCACAGTCTACAATTAATTCTCTCAGATACTGTTTTGAGACTTCAAAAATAAAACCGAGTGTGCAATCTAAACACGAAAGAACGTAACATTTTTTGACTTGAAATGCTCTAAAATACCGTAAGTTGAAAAATGAAACTTACAGTATTTATAAAATATAATATTAAAAGTATCATATAAATTCAAAGTAAAATATCTAATCGTAACTCTTTGGAGATGCATTGTAGTTGGTCAGTTAATCGTGAACTCATCCTCGGTCCATTCAATGCATTGTACTTAGTCTGGTAATTAAATTTATCTCTTATTGAATGGATGCATTGAACTTTTTAATTTTGTTTACAGTTGGCAGGTTGACAGTGCCATTACTCAACATTCTGTTTATTATCTTTCTTCTACTTGAATTCGGAAGGAAATTGAGACACTAGTTTCCACAGTGATACCTTTGTGGGAGGATTTGGCTCCACTGCGGGGAATGGCTCCTCTGCAGTGAAGTCTAAAGGATCTCAACTTTTCAATTTGAGCAAATGGTTAAGATTTGGACATGTCAGCAAAATCGTTTAATATAAGCGCTGAACAAACAGAGCATAAACAAAAAGAACAAAAAGACGAGCATTTATCCTCTGTTTCATGTTCCTGTTTTGTTTTAATTCTTGATTAAATTAAGAATTTTAGAAATCTCAAGATGAATCAATGCTTAATTTTACCACTTTTGGGATTATTGATGGGTCTGTATAAAATATTGAAAACAAATTTACAAGCATCTTTGCTCAAAACTAGAATATATTTGAGAGATTACAGGGAACGATTATGTATTTTATGAATCTCAAATAAATTTTTTTAAAAAATTTATTAGGTTAAATATCTTGCTCTCTAACACACACATATATGTTATAAATATAAATCTATGCGTATATATTACAGAGATATGTCGTTGTTTGGTGTTGACAGAAAGACACTGACAGACGGAGACATCTGGTACGGCGTCAACGTGAATGGTGCAATTACGAAGTGGTTTGATTTTTTTCGTCCTTTTTGCTAATCTACACGTTAATATTATATATATAAATTGTTATTTTCTTATCCCGTTGAAATAATTGAAAACCACAAAAAAATGATAAAAAGAAAGAAAAAACTGAAAGGTACTTTTGTCCAAAATATATGATGCGTTGGGGAAAATAGATTCCTCCTTTTAAATGTTCTAATCGTGTGTTTGACGTAAAAAAATTAAAATAAATGGAATTTATCATTTAGGCTTCGTTTGGTTCACGGATTTTAGTACTCGGGAAAGGAAAATCGTTCATTTCCTTTGTTTGGTAAGCACAAATTTCGGAAACACTTTCCCGGGAGAGGAGAAACTAGGGAAAATCTTCCTCCCAAAACACATGGGATTGATTTTTCTTTTTCCAAGTTTTATTACACAAATTTTACAATAATATTCTTACTAAATACTTTCCATAGTTTGGGAAATTTGATAGGAAATTTACTTTACCACCTATGGGAAGATAGGAGAACATTTTTTTCTGAACAAACGAGGCTTAATGTCTCTACCAAAAAAACGTGGGACTCAGTTTCTTTTTGTTACATACAATTCCTTTGTTTGGCATAAAGCATTTTCTCATCAAAATTATTTAGTGAGATCCAATATTTGTTTGGCCAGAGAGTTGGGTAATTTTGAGAAAAGAGTGAAGATAAAATAGATATTTTATTTTTATTAAAATTAAATTTCAGATTTAAGTGACAATTTTATCACTTAAAATTTTAGATGAAAATTTTAAGTTTTAAGTGGTCACTTAATTTTTTTAGTTATTGAACAACTTTTATCAACAACTTAAATTTAAAAATTTTAAGTTTTCAGATTTAAACGTCAAATTAATGTCAAATTAAGAAGTAAGTGAATAAAGCCATTCGTTAAAAACAAGAACCAAATCCTTCGTGCTAATATAAATGTAGATGAAAAACTCCCAAATCTCCTCAACTCAGAGATGGATGCCATCAGCCTTACTCTTATTCTACTCATTTCCCTCACTTTCCTTCACACCCTCCTTTCACTAACAAGACCACCCAAAAACAAAAAACTTCCACCGGGACCGACCCCATTTCCGATCATCGGAAACCTCCTCAAACTCGGAGACCTGCCTCACAAGTCCCTCGCCGATCTGGCCAAAATATACGGTCCAATTATGTCCTTAAAACTCGGCACAACAACAACTGTCGTAATTTCGTCGTCAACAACTGCCAAAGAAATCCTCCAAACGCAGGACCTTGCTTTTTCTTCCAGATCCATACCCAACGCTCTCCACGCCCTTGACACAGCTAAATACTCTGTTGTTTTCCTACCCGTCTCGACTCGGTGGAGAAGCCTACGAAAAATCTTGAACTCTCACATTTTCTCGGTCAGCAGACTTGATGCTAATCAACATTTGCGACGCAAAAAGGTGGAAGAACTAGTTATCTATTGCCAAAAAAGTAGTGAATTGGGCGACCCCGTTGATATTGGGCAAGCCGGGTTTAGGACTTCGCTTAATTTATTGTCGAATACGATTTTTTCTATGGATTTGACTGACCCGTTTAAGGATTCAGCTAAGGAGTTCAAGGAGCTTGTGTGGAATATTATGGCTGAGGCTGGTAAGCCTAATTTGGTTGATTATTTCCCCTTGCTTAAGAGGATTGATCCGCAGGGTATTAGGCGTAGAATGGCGGTTCATCTTGGTAAGATACTTCACCTGTTTGACGAAATGATTGAAAAAAGATTGGAATTGAAGAAGTTGTGCGAAACTTTTGAAAGCAATGACGTGATGGATATTTGTCTCAATATTGCTCATGAGAACCCGGATGAGATTGATCGAACTCACATGGAGCACATGTTCTTGGTATGTATTATTACTTTTTTCATACAAGCCTAGTTTTGTATGTGAGATTGAGATGCTCATATTCGTTGTCCTAAAGTGAATATATATAGTACAATTTTAAGTGGTGTTGGGTTGTGTTAATGCTTCCTCACTTGCAATTTTTAATATAATTTATGTTTTAATTTTAGTACAGGACTTATTTATTGCGGGTACTGATACAACTTCAAGTACGTTAGAATGGGCAATGGCAGAGCTACTACACAACCCAGAGACAATGGTGAAAGCCAAAGCCGAGCTTAGCCAAGTCATTGGCAAAGGAAAAATACTACAAGAAGTTGATGTTACTAGCTTGCCTTACTTGAATTATATCGTAAAAGAAACCTTAAGGATGCATCCCCCAGCCCCGTTCTTAATTCCTCGCAAAGTTGAGACCGATGTCGAGGCGTGTGGTTGCATTGTCCCAAAGGGTGCACAAGTGCTAGTCAATGCTTGGGCTATGGGCCGAGATCCAACCCGATGGGAGGATCCATTATCATTTAAGCCTGAGAGGTTCTTGGGCTCCGAAATCGATGTTAAAGGCCAGGATTTTGAACTTATTCCGTTTGGTGCTGGCCGCAGAATTTGCCCAGGGTTGCCGTTGGCGATAAGGATTGTGCCGGTGATGTTGGGTTCAATGATAAATTTGTTTGATTGGAAACTTGATGGTGGGATTGAACCAAAGAATTTGGATATGACAGAAAAGTTTGGGCTAACTTTACAAAAGGCTCAGCCTCTACGTGCTATTCCTACTCTAGCAGTTGTGTAATATTGTTGTCGAGTAATTATGTTAATTAAGCAACTATGTGATTAAATGTTGTAAACTAAATAATTCAATATTACATGCATTTATAGGTGAGTGGAGTTTGTGTAAAATAGTGTTTTAACGATATGTTTGACCGCCCATTGAAGAAGAGTTGTCGGTTAACGTTGAGCTGAAGGAGACGAAGATTGAACTTGTTAATGGGTTGTAAGCAACTTTAAATCATTTTGTGCATAATCGCTTGTCTCTTAATTAAGAGAAAATAAATGGAGTAAGTGGTTGTAATTTCAATAAATTAATTTATAATGAAACATTTAATTATGTACTCAATCATCTTTGACAATTAGTTTGGATTCCTCTCCGTTGTTCTCGAAATAGATTATGTGCTCATGCGGTTAGTTCTTGCTGTATCTTTGAAGGCGTGCATATAAAACAAAGATTGAAATAGCAGAGGTAGTAATGAGCGTATGGAAATGATATGGAGATTAAGAAAGTGAAATAAATTACATACACACATTAGTCTTGTGGCACATTTTACGTATGTGTGATGTGATATTTATTAACTACTCAAATTTTAGACATAAGATGGTATATAGTAATTTTTGGCAAATAAAAATGAGTAGAGATTCTATAGAATATATGGACACTTTTACTCGCTCTGAAGGACATTTTGAATGATTAGTAATACCCTTAGGATTAAAGAATACACCACAATTATTTCAACAGAAAATGAATAAAATATTTAAAAAGTACTCGGATTTTTGTACTGTATATATTGATGATAATAAAGTAAAACACATAAAACATCTAGAAATAATATTTGTTGGTGCTAAAAACTAGGAAGGTATTTTAGACCGCACAGTCAAATGATTGGATCAAATTATTAGAATTAATAAATGCAACAAACCAACAGAGTTAAAGGTGTATAAAGGAGGTTGGCTTCATCTAAAAGTACGGGTTAGTCATCCTTTGTGGAATAGAGCTAGAAGTTCAATTTTGCCTTGCTATTGATATAACTAAGTGGCTATTACAAACTCACAGTGAATCTCTCTAGTTAGTCTATTCCCACAATATTACAAAAAGAGTATACTTTTTGGCTACACGAATTCTAGCTTCTCTGTATCTAGAGCTCGACTGTGTGCTCGGTCTCTCTGTTTTTCTCTATCTCTTGGTTATTGAATGCTAGATTCCTTTTTGTTATTGGTTGTTCAGTATATTCACTAGATGAGTAAATGCTTAATTCTTCCTTTATTTATATGACTGAACAAAAGACGTGTTGCAAAGCTCTGCGCGCATGTCTCAGACCATGCCTTGATCACCACCGACTCTAACCTCACTTCTCCATGAATTTCTCTAGTTATCATTGTAAGTACATCTTTGTTTGTTTTATTTTATTCAAGTTTATTTATTTCCTTCTTCTTTATTATATTGTTCGGGGTTAATCATCTATAGTAAGAATTAATCAGGAGAATATTATGTTATAATTCTACTTATTGTACAACAATCATGGATCCTTGAAACTTTTAAGAAGAGAATATGCATAGTTACTCTGCTTCTGCTGCTGATTAATAATTTCACAGGAGTCCTGTGTTGAGCCATTGCCTTCTCTCGTATTGCAGTGTTCTTGGCGTTGTTTTGGGCTTGATTGGCTGGCCTCTGTATGAAAACAGAGCTGTGGACTAATGAAATTCTTAGTCTTCAACTCGCTGTGGTAACTTTGGCTACTCTCCTTTCTTTTTGGTGTCAGAGGTTTATAATTGGTTATAACAAGAATAATTAGAATCTAATATTACTCTAAGAATTAATTCTAAACAAGAAGATTAATTATTTTATCAACACTAATATATCTGAATTAAGATATACTATTAGATTAATTGAAAGAAGTTTAACTAAAACAAACGAACACTTTGAAAAAGAAAAGGCAAGAAAAAATTATAGAGTAGCAACACTTATTTATTGGTCTAAAATGACTACTGCATTTTTTTTTCAAGTTATTTTGGGCGCGATAATGGTACTTTTGTAATTTCATAAACGTACCAAAAACTCCTTACTCTCATTTAATATATAACTACAAATATATTTTGACTTGACTAACTTGTGTAGGGGGCGGGCAATCGACCCAATTAGGTCCTTTTTAGACCATCTGTGTCCAATTTGAACCGATGTCGATTTTAGAATTTGGCAATGAATCTAATCTGAGAAGCCATACCAATTAATCCAATCCAATTACATTATGGATTGGATTGGTTTAATCTGATCCCATTAAATAAAAAGAGGGGAGTCAATACTGCAATTGGCAACAGACCGACCAAAAAATTTCCATTTTCACAAATTGACAAAATAAAACCAAATAGGCTGTACTTAAATGTCAAATACAGAGCATCATGATAAATAGGAAACTATGACCACTGATAAAACAAATACATGTGGCACGTACTTGAAAATATATAATAATTGGATCAATTTACACAACTCAAAATATTGAAAGCAATTCAATATTTTACCGTTTTCTAAAATACATCAAATTTGATCCAATGAATCATTCCAGCTAAGTTTCAGCCTAGTCGACATTGAGTGCATATTACACCAATTCGTGTATTTATTCTACTCCCTTTTTTATTGGTCTAAGCAACAGAATGTCTGGACCAACTTTCGCACAACTCAACTAATCTCTGCTTGCGGGAGAGCACACTGATGGCCACCAAAGATTTTTGCAACTACAGGAATTCGACATGTGAAACTCCCAGTCGAACTCACCGCTGATCCCAGTGTCGTGACCACTGGCCACACTTGGTAGTTTATTTAATCTACTCCCAGCAAGAGATAAAGTTCACTATTTCTAAGGTTGTCTAGAATTTAGAGTTTAATTTTATTTTAAAATAGCGTAACTAATATAACAAGTTTTAAAGTGTAAAAAAATAAATTATTTTCTAGTAGTAATTAGATTGAAACAATTATATTCTAGAAAAAAAAATGGAAATCATGCTACACCCATAATTTAAAAAGAAAAAAACCAAACGACACTTGAATATATTATACAAAAAGGGTTATTGTACGTAAATTATATTTCAACGTAAACATGTCAGAATTACACGTTATGCGATAATATGATATGAATTGACATGAAATTATAAATTATTGGGTGGACCCGATTACAAATTCATGTGGCTGTAAGGTTCACCCATTTGACATGAAATGATAACATCGGTTACGGGTGTACCTTAAAATATTCCGGTGACCCGTTAAGTTTAAAAATAAAAAATTATAAAATTTATGTTTATTAAATTAAGTAAGGATTTGTATTCATTTTAGGATATATAGATATTTATCTGTACTATTTTAGTAATTTTAGTTTGTCGTTCATTTCTTTCTAGAAAAATAATTATTAGAGAATTTTTTTTTCAAATATCTCCTAACGGGTATAGGATCGTGTTGTATATGAATTGAGTTGTATATGAATTCGGAAATATCACCAGATAATTTATCAGGTTGTTTTTGGGGTGGAGATAAAATTTAACTGTATTTGTTAGGACCCGAGATGAAACCAATATGAATCAACACGTTGACTGCTTTACCTAAACGTAACAAATACATATATTAAGAGTAGATAATCTAAATAGTCAACAAACTTTGGAGACAGTACCGCATTTGCCAGTAAATTGAAAAAAATTAAACTTTGTGTGAGGCACATGACTTCATTTAAGGACATTTTTTTTATTTTTTTTATTTTAATATCTAAATGCAATAAAACACTATTTTCCTCCTAACTACTCCTGCCAAAATGTTTCATATGTTATGTATAAAACACAACGAACACTTTGTTTTTGTGCATTTTGATAATAAAAAAAAGAAAAATTTAAATGAAATCATGTATCTTGCACATTTTATTATTTTCAATTTAATAACTAAATTGAACAGAGTAAGCACAAAAAAGCTCGATTAAAAATTTGATAGCCAAATTAATTTATTTTAAAATTTAATGGGGCTCCAAAATTTAATAACCGTTGGATTGTTTACTCTTATCCAACATGATAAATCTTCAATGAACTCTTGGACTGACACGCCAACATCCGGACGCCCCGTGAGTGGCTCCCATCTTGGCGAGCTAGTCGACTTATGTAATTATAGGATATAAATATTATCACAAAAATTATACATTTGATATCATATAGCAATTAAATTATATGCTTTTGATGGCGTACGTTGCTCTCACTATAAGAGTAATTATTTTGGCAATAATACTATGCTAATTTTATCATATCAATAATTAGGGACGACATTAAAAAATATTTTAAGCGAGGCCAAGCTTAATACAAGTGCCATCTTTTATAAATTAAAAAAAAAAATAATAATATTATTTATAATCTTTTAAAATAATTATAAAAGTAAAATTGCAATCTTTGAAAATGGATGTGCGGGAGGTGTTTCATGGTGTGGCTCCGGCACTGTCAATAATGTTATGTATGCAACCACTTAACTTGTACAAAATCTGTCATACCATTAATTCTCTCTCTCTCTCTCTCTCTCTCTCTCTCTCTCTCTCTCTCTCGCGCGCGCACACACTCATGATTTCAATGGCATAAGATGCAAACACCGGTTCGAATCTCAAAATTTTATCAACTAATTAACAATATATTTTAGGAAGGTAAGCACAAGATGAGATTAATTTGTTAATAGCTAACAGAGCAAGGGGATTTCTAAAAAACTCAACAAAGCATTTTGTTTATAAATTACACTAAAAATGCGTTATCTACATCGTTGTTATTCACACATACGTTACAATCAAACCAAAGATTATTCTGGTTTCTTTACAAACGGGTATGTGAGAAAGAAGGATTTGATTTTGTGCCAGGGTTCCCCAATTGAAATCATGATTTTTTAGATATTACTATGTTTTCCTAATGCGTACACATAAGCATTGGGTATTAATTCATAGCCATGTATGATATTGCTTTGGAATGATCTCATTTTTCGATGTGAGATTTATAGTGTCAACTTTATAAAGTTGGTTAATGGTATAGGCACGTCATTTTTTATTTAATTAGGGTACATCTAAATAGATTAAAATCATCATTTTACCATGTTCTTTTACTACTAGTAGGGCTACACCCTTTAATAGATAATAAGACTTATTTAAATAGACAACAAGAATATTTTAACTTTTTTCTTTTGTCGCAACAGTTCTTCTAAATTCGTCACTATAAGTCTATCTTCTTCTTTTCTTTCTTTTTTTCTTCTTTTTTTGTTTTGGGTTCTTAGCAACCATACACCTTATAATGTTTCTCAAACTTTGATTATTTACTTCAGTTTGTCTGTGCGTTTGAGGATGATATGAGCTGCTACAATGCAGCTATGTCCCCAATTAATCTTTTCCATAACTTGCTCTAAAAGTGCAACAAAAATTTGGAATCTCGATCGGAGTTGATTGTATTTTTGACTCTCCATGTAGGCGAATGACTTCCTCAAAGTAAAGATTTGCAACATTTGATGCATCCACCATGGTCTTTTCACAACAAATAAAGTGAGCAATCTTGAAAATCGATCAACTACTACAAAAATAAAATTCAGCCTTTTTATATTCTTGGGAGCCCAAGCACAAAATCCATACTTACATCTTCATATGGTGTGGTAAGAATTGGTAGTGGCATATAGAGCTTCGTATTTTGTACCCTTCCTTTTGATTCTTGACACATTTGGTATCTATCAACATATATGTACATACCACGCCTCATTTTAGGGAAAAAAATACTTTTGCTCATTTATTGCATATGTATTATGTGTTCCAAAATGGCCACCCAAACCTCCTCCGTGTATTTCTTGGATGATCTTTTACCTTAGAGAACATCTGGAATACACAACTGACGCCTTTGAAGAGAAACCCCTCCTGCAACATATATTTTCCTTGTTTCCCATTTTTGCATTCACTCTAAATAGAACCAAAATATGGATCAGTACGGTAAAAATCTTTAAATAATCCAAACCCTTCAACTATTGTTGACATAATATTCAATAACATGGTCCTTTTGTTAAGAGCGTTTGCCACTTTGTTACTATTCCAGAATTTGTGCTTTATTACAAGAGTTAACTTCTGCAAGAAAGAGACTCAATTGGCATGCATTTTATCCAAATTCTTTTGGCTATTGATGTGCTTCAGGGCCAAATGATGTGTAAATAAAACAAATTCATGTTGAATCAAATAATGTTTTCACTGCCTCAATGCTTGACTAGTTTCATATATCTTGATCAAAAATGATAACCGTCGCCTCATGTCATTTAACCTCTCACTATAGAATGCTACTAGTCTCCCTTCTAAACAAAGAATAACACCAATTCTGATTCCAAATCCATCACAATCTACTTAAAAACCTTTCTCAAAGTCTGCTAATGCAAGGCAAGGGGTGATGATTAAGCCAAAATATTGCATTTTATTACTTGTTTAGATGGCTTAATGTGATAGTTATGAAAGTTGAAAGCCTGAAGTTATTAAATTCTTGCTTAGGAATCACATAATTCTGTATTGCTTATGTTTTATATTGTTCTAATCCATTTTGTGGGAAAAAAGAAATTAAGTACAGATTTAGAATACTAAGAAAAACACAGTGGCTCAAGAATGAAGTTTGGAGAACAAAGTCAACCTAAAAGTTAACAAATTTGATCCCGATAAAGACGGAATTGACTGGAAACATGCCCCGAGATAAAGGAAATGAAAAGGAACTTAAAGACCCTAAGCAAAAATTTATGAACACAGTGTTTGAAAGGCCAAATGACCGAAAAGAACAGAGAAAAAAGAAAAAATTGAAGTTTGGCAGTAAAAATGTGCCAGAATCGATTCTAGTAGAATAATTGATTCCACCTACATAATTGATTTTGCTCACCAGAATCGATTATCCTAATGTTTTCTACCCTTGCTTTAGTTTTAAGCACGTTTTCAGCCTGTGGAGTTTTTAATTGTAAAATACTTGAAGGGAGGGTTTCCTAACACCTACTAAAAGCCTCGAGGTCGCAAGCATAAGGGTTACAAATATTTTGAAGTCTACAGCAAAATCAAAGGTAGAAAACCTAGTTTTTGAGAAAGATTTTCATAGTTTTCTTAGATTATATTGTTTCTTTTGTATTAAACTCTTGTAATCTTGTTTAGCGAGTGATCTGAGGGCAAAACATGGGGTTAATTTTTAAAATACATTAAGATCTTAGGAAATTAATACAAGTTTTTTGTTTTATCTAGGTTTTTGTCTTGTTTTATCTTTCATTCATTTTCATCCTTGTAAAAATGATATTGAATCCTAAAAACAATAGACAATCAGTAATAAAGTGGCACTTCTTCAAGTTAATATAAAGCCTTTCTCTGCGCATAACCATAAACGATTGTCTTAAATATTGCAAACAAGAATCTTTTTATGGGTTGTAGATCAAAATTTCATGAAAATGCACTACAACAAACTTTCCAATAAACAGTTTCTAGACTAGCTTTATTAAACACATAAAAGTGCTTGATGCATTTGACAAAACAAACGGCATCACCATCCATTCATAATTAAAGCCCTTATTTTATTTTAAATGTCGTCTTGCACACGCCCCCATCACAAATTCAAGTTTGATTGTAACCACTCTTTAAGTGAATTTTGTTGAACACCCTTGCATCATCCAACACATCCAACTTTGAACACCCAATTTTGCGACCCTTGCAAGAATATATTTTCTAGGGAAAACAAGTACGAACGCATGCAAAAGCATTCATATATGCTTATATATATACTCTATAAATATGATACAGGTCAAGGAAGGAAGCAAAAACGATTCTTGGATAAAGAAGTTACAAAGATAACTGGAAGCTTTCAAAAACCGAATATCGTCAATCTTGAGAAATCTTTGAAAGGAGCCTTCCTACATATCGATCATCCTCAAACTTTGAGGGTTTTTACAAATTACTATCAGGAGTTCCATACTCAAATATCAGCTCCATCCGATAGCAGAATCTCTGGGAATTCATAAAATTGACAGTTCACTTTGGTTAATCAAACATAGGCCTTTCCGAAGTCCAAATAAGCTCAAATTATGTCAGTAGATAGCTCTTATCACGGGGAACAACATATTAAAAATCAAATCAATCCAATGCTCCGTTTGGCCAATATAGCAAAAACTAGGACGTGATAAATAGTGATATTGTGTGGACAAGTTTTTTGGACATTTTGTCCACACGACAAAATAACATTATGTCATGTGTACAAGTTTTTTTGGGGATTTTGTCCACACGACAAACATGAAAATTTGTCTTGTGGACAACTTCCAGTAGTCCTTTTCGGATATAAATAGACTTTCACTGACCCATTTTGAAGTATCATATAACTCTAGAATTTCGGGAATTGTGCCATAGATTATTATTTCACTGTTTTCAAGGTTCTGAGGTATTTTTTAACTCAGTCTAATCGTATTTATTTATCTATCTTTATTTTCTTCAGTTATAATTGATTAGTCGCGTGATTAAATTACTATTATCTCAAAATCAATCCATATTTCATATTTTAAACTTGTTTTCAAAACCAAAGGCGTAGAATGAGTTGTAACCATTTTAAAATTCATTTATATCTGTCAATTTCACAAAATTTCGGTTTTATCAGTCTCGTTGTTCAAAAGAACTGCTAAGCATTTGTATCTGATTTAACCTATAAATCGCGACACTTATGTAAATATCCAATATGAGAGTATTAGGTTCGTCAATGCCAGTTTAAATCATTAAACTGTGGTATACTATTGATTAACGAATCTCGAGGACTATTGGATATTCGATTCCACAGTGAATTAGCTTCTGAAAAGCCCTTAACTTTATCAAAAACACTTGTTTCTCTATTTATCATTATTAAATTACTTTTTTTTCTTTAAATCACACATACTGATTTCTAAAATCTAATGTCCCGCCACACAGGCTCAACCATCGCATCCTAGTAGATACCTTAGCATAACCTAATCATCATCACGGGGAGCAATCTATAACAATTTGTCAGCTATATATCCAATAGCTCCTAAAGATCCCCTAAGTAAGCAACCTAATGGAAATTCAAGCCCTTTCTACTGGCAAACCTAACCCTTTCTACAGGGAAACTCCAAGCCATTTCTACAGGCAAACCAAAGCCTTTTCTAACCCAAGGCCTTTCTACAAGCAAATTCCAAGCCCTTTTTACAGGCAAACCAAAGCCCATTCTATAGGTAAATTACAACCCCTTTCCATAGGCAAATTTCGACCCCTTTCCACAAGCAAATCAAAACCCTTTATGCTGGCAAACCAAGCCCTTTTTACAAGAAAATTCAAGCCATTTTTACCGGCAAATTACAAGTCATTTCAATAGGAAAACCCTAGCCCTTTCTATAGGCAAATGAAAGCCATTTCTATAAACAAACCAAAACCCTTTTTACAGGCAAGCACAAGCCCTTCCTACAGGAAAATCAAAGCTCTTTCTACAAGCAAGTCCAAGACCTTTCTACAAGCAATCCTAAGTCCTTTCTAAAGGCAAATCTAAGCTCTCTCCATAAACAAAAAGCCTTTTTGGAGACATAAAAGAAAAGGTTATAGAGAGAAAGATTAGAATGAGAACATCTTGCAATTGATAAACAAGGAATGAGCCCTGCAAAAAAGCTTTTGGCCCATTTTCTTATATTTTAAGAAGTTTTCAAGGTTCTTAGGCCGAAAATCACAAACACAATATGACATTGTCAACTGCGAACTTTCAAAGCAAACATTTTCGAATCGCAAGGAAGAGGATTCTCAAGAAAACCTGACAAAATAAGAGGAACAAAGTGGGTACAATAAAAAATTAAAAGAGTATAAGAGATGACAAATCCCACAATACCAAAAGAAAAGAATATATTGAAAAACAGAAAGGCAAAATATGGCAGCGAGAGACACACCAAGAGTGACATCTAGACCAAAAGGCTCAGGGCTACGTCTTGGGTGAGGAAGGCTTACAAAACATAATGAATAAGCTGCGTCAAAACGCTTTTAAATAATCAAGCAGGAATAAGGGTATCAAAAAACAAAAAATGATGCAAGCCCAAATATTCTTTTCTCACGAAGTCAAAAAATCACAAGTAGAATCGCACCCTTATGACAGGAGAAAAATACCACTGAAGCAAAGCAACAGACAAAATCCAAAACTCATGCATGAGGTTCGAGAATTGAGAGAACGCAACTCGATCCTCTTTTATGAAGAAAGAAAACAGCTAAAAGTCCAAAATACACTAGAATATTCTCTCTCTCTCTCTCTCTCTCTCTCTCTCTCTCTATGTCTTCTCAGAGATTCTCATCCCCTTAGTAGTTGATTTACTCTTATCACCTCAACATACCATCAATTCTCACATCTTAACCTTGTATCCAAGTAGTAGGATGTCTCGTTTCGCTAGCAGACCATTAATCAACATCTCCCCAGTAGATCAACAACCTTCATAAGTCACATCTTCTTAGGAAAACCTCTCAGAACAAAGCAATATCCCCAAAAGAAAATTGCCAAATCATTGACAAAATTGTCCTTACTAATAGGAAAACATCAGCTCAACATCCAATCACACTTATTAACAAAATCGTCCCGGCATGTGGGAGTACATCAGCTTAACAATGGTAAATCGTTGACATAACCCTTTCAGCCAGTAGGAATACATCAGCTCAATAGTAAATCAGACTTGTTAACATAACCTTCCCTGCCTGTGGGAGTACATCAACGTAACAATGGAGAAAACATGGAGCGAACTATCCCATCCAGTGGGAGTACGCTAGTTTAACACCGAATTAGATTTGTTAATAAAACCATCCTAGCCAATGGGAGTACAGCAGCTTAACAATGGAGAAATCATTGACAGAACCATCCTAGCTAGTGGGAGTACGTCAGCTTAACAATGAAGAAATTGTTGCCAGAACCATCCTAGCTAGTAGGAGTACACTAGTTTAACACCGAATCAGGCTTGTTAATAAAACCATTCCTGCCTGTGGGAGTACATTAGCTTAACAATGGAGAAATCATTAACAAAACTATCTTACCAAGTGGGAGCATCAGTTCAACACCGAATCAGATTATAATAGTCCCTGCCAATTGGAATACATTAGTTCAACACCCGATCAATCCCTTTGAATCATCTTGCTAAGAGAACTGTCCCCAGAAAGAGTACATCAACTTAGCACAGAAGAAACAACACAACAAAGCATAAATCTAACGAGTTGACAGGTCTCTAAAAGTCCAAGAGTCACAAATACACCCCAGTAGAGATAACAGCACATCATGATATCATTTGCACAACATTACTTTCAAAATATCACAAAGATTCATGTGAGAGCCGTAAAATAATGTGTTCTTATTATCGTCCTAATTTGTTTGCTTCACAAAGAACCTAGGCTGAGAGGGTCTATGAACACACTATTTTATGACCTCACAAGGATATATTTTCTAGAGAAAACAAGCACGGACGCATGCAAAAGAATTCATATATACATACATACTCTATATAAGTAATACAAATCAATGAAGGAAGCAAAAAGAATTCCCGAATAAGAAGGTACGAAGACAACCAGAAGCTTTTGAAAACAAAAAACCCTCAATCTTGTGAAATCTTTGAAAGGGAGCCTTCCTAAATTCTGATAATTTTCAAACTTTTAGGGTTGTTAAAAATTACTATCAGGACTACCATACTCAAAAATCAGCTCAATCCAACAACATAATTTTCTAGAATTAATCAAACAAGTAGTTCACTTTGGTTAATCAAACAAAGGCCTTCCTGAGGTCCAAATGAGCTCAAATTTGGTTAGTACATAGGTATTATCATGGGGAACAACATATTAATAAATAATATCAATCCGATACTCTATTTGGCTGATACAACAAAAACTGGGACAGGATGAATAGTGATGTCAAGTAGACAAGTTTTTTGGACATGTTGTCCACACGACAAAATAAGATTCTATCATGTGGACTAGTTTTTTAGGGATTTTGTCCACACGACAAACATGCAAATTTGTCTTGTGGACAACTTTCAATAGTCTTTTTCAGATATAAACAGACCTGCACCGACCCATTTTGAAGATCAGATAGCTCTGGAATTTTGCGAATTGTTCCATAGAGTATTATTCCTCTATTTTCAAGGTTCTCGGGTATTTTTGAACTCAATCTGGTCGTATTTATTTATCTATCTTTATTTTCTTTAGTTATAATTGATCAGTCTTAGGATTAAATTGTTGTTATCTCAAAATTAATCCAAATTATATATTTGAAACCTATTTTCAAAACCCAAGGCATTGAATGAGCTATAACCATTTTAAAATTCATTTATATTTGTCAATTTCATAAAATCCCAGTTTTATCAGTTTTGTTTCACGAAATAACCACTAAGCATTTGTATCTACATTAACCTATAAATCGCAGAACTTATGTAAATATCATGAAAGTATTAAATTGGTCAATGTCAATTTCAATAATTAAATTGTGGTACACTATTGACAAATAGATCTCGAGGACTACCGAATATCCGATTCCACATCAAATTAGCTTTCGAAAAGCCCTAAGCTTTATCAAAAACACTTGTTTCTCTGTTTAACATTATCAAATCACATCTTCTTGTTTTTTAAATCATACACACTGATTTCTAAAATCAAATGGGTGAATTACGAGCACATACTTTCTATCCCTACCCCAATCCCATTTTTTCTAAAACTATTGATTGATACGCAATAAATATCAATAAGCATGCGAATTCTTGATTACAAATACACGCATATCCTACTTAGAGAACAAAATGGCAAATTGGGTACCTAGCATCTTCCCGATTCGTAACTTAATCCCATATAGCACATGAGATAGAACTCTATACAAAGATGAAAACATGTGGAATGACTTTAGGAAAGCGATAACGAGATAAAATAATAAAGCTATGGGATCAATCTATGATCCGGGACTCCATATAGGTCCAATCGTAAAACCTGATCTATAATGACCTCCTCATTCAAAGTCAAATAGGAAGTAACCCACCACACCATGTGGACTGCAAACTATCAGGCCTAAACACCCAAATGCAAAAACTGACCCTTAGCATGAGGTACATGAGGTTCTCTACAATAATTAGACACTAGAAGCCATATGTGTATCAACCAAAATCGATAATGTTAATAAAGAGCTCTCACCATGGAAAAATCACAATAAAGAAAGAGTGTCATACGTTATACCTTCTTATTAACCTTAATACAATGGAACACGGGCAACGTTTTTAACCATAATTAAATTGCCTCTCCAAGATTTCAAAATCATCAAGTTCGGGGTTTGCTAGATCATTGCATATGTATCTCTTCCAACATGGCCACCCAAACTTCCTTTGCGTATTTCTTGTATGATTTTTTCCTTTAGAGAACAATCTATAATGCACATATGATGCCTTTGAAGAGAAGCCCATCTTGCAACATATATTTTCCTTGTTTCCCATTTATGCATTCACTCCAAATAGAACCAAAATATGGACCAATAAGGTAAAAATCTTTAAATAATCCAAGCCCTTCAATTACATGGTCCTTTTGCTAAGAGAGTTTGCCAATTTGTTACTAGTCTTGAGTCTATGCTTTATTACAAGAGTTAACTTCTACAAGAAAGAGATTCAATTGACATGCCTTTTATCCAAATTCTTTTGGCTATTGATATGCTTTAAGGCCTAATGATGTGTCAATAAAACAAATTCACATTGATATGCCTCAATGCCTCAACTGCTTATGTCTTGATCATAAATGATATATCATCTCCTCGTATCATTTAATCTCTCACTTTAGAAGGCTAAGTCTCCCTTATAAACTAAGAACAACACCAATTCTGATTCCGAATGCATCACAGTCTACTTAAAAAACTTTCTTAAAATTTCGGTAATGCAAGGCAAGGGGGATGATTACGCCAAAATATTTCATTGTATTACTTGTTTAGATTGCTCAATGTGATAGTATTAAAAGTTAAAAGTCCGAAGTTATTAAATTCTTGCTTAGGAATCATATAATTCGGTATTGCTTGTCTTATATTGTTCTAATCCATTTTTTTGGTAAAAAGAAGTTAAGAGCAGATTCAGAATACTAAGAGAAACACAGTGGCTCAAGAATGAAAGAAGAATGAAGTTTTGAAAAGAAAGTCAACCTAAAAGTTAACAAATTTGATCCCAAGAAAGACTTAATTGACTAGAACCAAGCCCCCGAGATGAAGGAAATGAAAAAGGAACTTAAAGACCCTTAAGCACATATTAATAAACACAACATTTGAAGGGCCAAAAGACAGCAAATAATACAGAAAAGAGAAAAAATTGAAGTTTGGTAGGAAAAATTCACCAAAATTGATTCTAGCAGCAGAATCAATTCCACCTACAGATTTGATTTTGCTCACCATAATCGATTATCCTCATGTTTTTTACCCTTGCTTTAGTTTTAAGCATGTTTTTAGCCTGTGGACTTTTTAATTGTAGAACACTTGAATGGAGGGTTTTTAACACCTACTGAAAGCTGTAGAGGTCACAAGCACAAGGGTTACACATCTTTTGAAGTCTACAGCAAAAACGGAGGTAGAAAACCTAGTTTTCGAGAGAGATTTTCCTCGTTTTCATAGATTAATTTGTTTCTTTTGTATTAGACTCTTGTAATCTTGTTTAGCGAGTGATCTGAGGGCAAAAAACCAGTGTAAATTTTCAAAATACATAAGATCTTAGGAAATTTAATACAAGTTTTCAGTTTATCTAGGTTTTTGTCTTGTTTTATCTTTCATTCATTTGCACCCTTGCAAAACTAATATTGAAGCCTAAAACCAATTGTGAATCAGGAATAAAGTGGCACTTCTTCAAGTTAACATAGACCCTTTCTTAACGCATAACCTCAAACACTTGTCTTAAATATTGCAAATGAGAATCTTTGGATATGCTGTAGATGAAAATGTCATAAAACTACACTACAAAAAACTTTCCAATAAATAGACTACCTTCATCAACCACATAAAAGTGCCTGGTTCATTTGACAAACGACATGAAATCACCATCCATTCATAATTAAAGCCCTTATTTTATTTTAAATGTCATCTTGCACACATCCCTATCATGAATTCTAGTTTAATGTTAACCACTCTTCAAATGAATTTTATTAAACATCCTTGCACCTTCCAATGCATCCAACTGTGAACACCCCATTTTGCGACCCTCACAAGAATCTATTTTCGAAAGCAAAAAAGCACGAACACATTTGCAAGCATTCATATATCCATACATACTCAATACATGTGATACAAGTCTAAGAAGGAAGTAAAAATGATTCATGTATAAGAAGTTACGAAGACAACTAAAAGCTTTCAAAAACCAAAAACCGTCAATCTTGTGATATCTTTGAAATGGAGCTTTCATGATCATCGTCAAACCTTGAAGGTTGTTATAAATTACTATCAGGAGTACCATATTATTAAAAAATCAGCATGATCCGAAAGCAAAATCTCCTGGAATTGATAAAACCGACAGTTCACTTTGTTTAATCAAATGGAGGCCTTCCCAAAGTCCAAATGAGCTCAAATTTCGTCAGTAGATAGGTCTTCTCATAGGGAATGATATGCTAAAAAATCAGAATAATTCAATGCTCCATTTGGCCAATACAAAAAAATTGGGATGTGATGAATAATGATATCGTGTGGACAAGTGTTTTGGACATTTTGTCCACACGACAAAATAAGATTATGTTGTGTGGACAAGTTTTTTTAGGGATTTCTTTCCACACGACAAACATGCAAATTTATCTTGTGGACAACTTCCAGTAGTCCCTCTCGGATATAAATAGACCTACACTAACCTATTTTAAAGAATCAGATTGCTCTATAACTTCGGGAATTGTGTCATATAGTATTATTCCTCTATTTTTAAGGTTCTTAGGTATTTTTAATTTAGTTTGGTCATATTTATTTATCTGTCTTTATTTTCTTCTATTATAATTGATCAGTCACGTGATTAAATTACTATTATCTCAAAATCAATCTAGAATGTCATATTTTAAACCAATTTTCAAAACCAAAGGTGTAGAATGAGCTATAACCATTTTAAAATTCATTTATATATGTTAATTTAAAAAAATCCTAGTTTTATTAGTCTCGTTTTACGAAAAAAACGCTAAGCATTTGTAGTTGGATTAACTTATAAATCGCCGTACTTATGTAAATATCCAATATGTGAGTATTAAATTCTTCAATGCTGATTTAAATCATTAAATTGTGGTACACTATTGATGAACATATCTCAAGGACTACCGGATATCCAATTACACATCGAATTAGCTTCAGAAAAGCCCTGGGCTTCATAAAAAATACTTGTTTCCCTGTTTGTCATTATCAAATCAGTTTTTTAAATCACACACACTGATTTCTAGCTAAAATCAAATGGGTGAATTACGAAGTACATGCTTTCTATCCCTACCCCAAATCCCCTTTTTTTCTAAAACAATAGATTGATAGCAATAATATCAATAAGCTTGCGAATTCTCAATTATAAATACACCCATATCCTACTTAGACACCGAAAGGGAGAATTAAGTGCTTAACACCTTCCCAGTTCGTATTTTAATCTCTGAACCTTTGAATTAATTGGTTTCATATTAATTGTGTTTAAGAGATCGTTTAATTCATAAATGTTTCTCTTTCACACACACACACACACTTTTGTTTGTTTAGTAAAATAAACTGACGACTCTGATTTCCTTTATGTACCATCACCTTTTCTCCAAATTAAAACGAACTATTTTTGCAATAAACGGGAAATCGGAGGAATCATCGCCCACGGGGGACCAGAATCGAAAACGCAGGTTCTCATAGTGGTGACTCTGCTGGGGGATTTTTCTTGTAAGAGGATTAGACTCTAAATAAGAGTAAAATATGCGTGGTTAGTTGAATTCTTTTTGCATGCTTTCCTATTCAAACTTATTCTTAGGATAACATAGATACGATTTAGGTGGATACCCTGATTCCTTTTTGTTTATAATCATTGTTTAAGAAAAGTCTTTTCATAAATAAAAAATTCAAAGTACTTGAACAAACCCTAAAGCGATATTCATAATGCACATCCATAATCATTATTTTGCACGCACGCACACACTATCTATTATGCATTGCCATGACTGTGAAATTACATCCATTTAACCCAGAAATACTGGTTAGTGAGTAGGGAGTTAGCTCATCTAGGTTAACATAAACCGAAAGCTCTTATTTCCACTCTTTGACCAAGTACCAACCAAGGTAAATTGAGTGACGAGAGCACTCATGTACCCGGCACATATATCAAATGGTCCTTGCACGTACTCACCCTTGGGGTATATATCAAGACCTAGCCAAACAGGAGGGAGAGTAAACCTTACCCCTTAAGCCACGTTGCATTTAGGATAAGTCAACCTAGTACATAAGATTTCTACATGTTTTCTTGACCGTAAGTCGTGAGAAATAACGAATTGAAGGCCTTGCCATACATAACCCTTTTATTTTGGCAAGTACATCAGGGGCTGTCTAACCCTGCCCGTAAAAATCCCTCACTGAGGTTCTTTAGTGAGAATTTTCATATAACTATTTTCATGAAAAAACAACTCTGAAAGGAGAGAACTTCCCAATTTTCCAAAAATGTTTTCCAATATATGTTTTCCAAAAATGAGTTATTTTTAAAGAGATTTTAAAAAAAATGATTTCTAAAAACCGGAAGGTTAAAAGGGCACCCTGGGAATTCGTATTCCTACCCTAAACCTATCCATGCGGTTCTCAAGTTGTTGTTGTTGGTCTGTTTTCACCTAAAAGTAGTTTTCATTTTTTTTTCTATTGAGTCATTGTTTTCGAGAATTATTCAACCAATGGCAAAATAATGATTTCTCGGTCAATCCCTGATTTATTTCTCCTCGCTTTTCACCATATTCTGGTTATCTATTGCAAACGCTGGCCGGCTGGACTAGTAGAGATTAAACTAGACGACTCACGAGATCAGATTCATCATCGATCATGCCTCCTTGTCGCAACACCAAGCTACCAATCAATCAAACCGAGGTTAACAATACTGAGGGTAACCATGATGAAGCCTCTTGTGCAATAAATCTGCCTCCCGGTCCCACTCTTCCATAAACTGAAGGTGGTACCTTAACCCTTGAACATCTATACCACTTAATCCATGATCTGACCCATTCTGTAGCCATCATGAAGAATCACTAAGCAGCCATCCAAGCCCGTCTTGACCCCCTAAGCACTGCATGAGCACTTGCTGAACGAAACCAAACTAATCTAAATCCAAACGCAACTGAAGGCAACCAAGTATAAGGCCCAGGAATGCCACCTAATATTCTCCAACACATTCCCCAGTTCATGCTAACATCAACCCCGCACCTCTTGTGGCCTCTACCAATATTGATGTACCTTCAGTGCAAGATCTTAAACCTGCCTAGCTGAACCTTAACATAACTAACCCCTTCAAAACTGTAACAGAGATCCATACAAGGGCCGATATCCTGAGACCGTAATCGATCAAGCCAAAAAGAATAAGGCTATTACCACGCTTAAAGATAAGACGAAGGCCCAAAACTAGAGGGTGGCTGAAATAGCCGACGACATCTCCGATCTCTAAAACCTACCTCTATGCCCCGATGACCGTTTGCCTATTAGTTTCAAACTTCCCCACATCGAGAACTTCTCTAAGAACACTCTGCCTTACCTACACCTCAAAGCCTATGTCCAAACCATGCATTTGTACAGGTTGACGAATCCCACATAGCCCAAGGTTTTCATCATACTCTCACTGGGCCAACCCACAATTAATTTTTGAGTTTGGAGAAGCATATAGTAGCTAACTGAAAAAGCATCGTGAAGGAATTCATGCAACATTAAAAATCTAATTAGGAGTTTCAAGTCACTCGTAAGCACCTTGAAATGATAAAACAGAGAGAAGACGAGTGTCAATAACTTCATCACTCGCTAAAGGGAATTAGAATCTCAACAAGTCGATAGAATCCCCGAAGAAGAGCAATTAGGGATAATCATCAAAAACTTTAAGCCCGAGGTCCGCAAATGAATGGGTCACTTATACTTCAAACGATATAAGGCCCTAATGCACCTAGCTAATGAGACTGAGAAGAAACTTGCCTAAGCTGCTGAGGCTAAGAAAGCTTCTTCTCAATACGAGAAGATCACCCTAGTTATTAACCAAATATGATATTACCAAAGTTCAATTTGTTTCCCTTATCCGCAGGAGCAAGGGTTGAACCCGCCAAATAATAGACTAAGTGTGAGGCCCCAAAATCCCGTTTAGAGGATTATACTTCCGGGACCCGGTTAGCCACGGAGTCGTACACGACGACGGGTATGAAGTAGTAAAACTTAGAGTTTTATACCAAAAACATGTACAAGAATTTAACTCATTTAAAAATAAAATCTCGCATGTGGAGTTCATTCATATGGTAAACCAAAACCTGTCATAAGACATAAATAAATTCATTTACAATTGATACTCCACATTTATATAAAAATGTTTGTACAACGCCTCCAACGAGGTCCCAATCTCACATAAATTATACATATGAAAATCCAATACATAAATAGATCATAGTTTAAGGTATATAATGTAAGTCTCTTCCTAAAGACTTTAGCAACCGGCCATCAGAGCTAACTAGGATCCGTAAGCGTACAGTCCCCGAGAAATACCTGCAAAACTATTTGGAAAATGGGAGTGAGCCAAACGGGCTCAGTGGGAACTATAAGGGTTTGTATAAGAAAATAGGTTGGAAATCATGCATGCCATGCCATGTATAATATAATGAAAGTAGATTTAGTTTATAAGCTACTTCTCTATAATAAACCACCTCTGGGTAGAAATACGTATATACAAATATAAATACATATACACATATGAAGCAGCTAATGCACAGAAACCTTTCGTGAAATGTATATATAATGTCCCCAACCCAAAGTACAAGAAAGGCAACGTATATATATATGTATATACATCTTCATACTATATATGCCACAACACCGCGACTAGATCTATCACATCAATCACATATCATACTCACGTCTAGGATTTTCATACATCTACTGTGCACAGAGATAGCCGGCAACTCGGTTTCTTCTGCCCAAGGCAGGGACCACCTACAAGGTCCACCTAAATGCTACCTCACGCAACCACACAGGCATACGCTACTAATAATACTCACGTAGCCACCAAGGCTATACGCTATCGGTAATCACCATCTATCTAGTACAAACGGTGTGGCCAGCCGATAATATATCTAAATAATAATAAACTTATCAAACCAAGGAATCATAAAAATATAGAATCCAACATATACAGATATGTA
Organism: Lonicera japonica; assembly: GCA_021464415.1. Taxonomy (NCBI): domain Eukaryota; kingdom Viridiplantae; phylum Streptophyta; class Magnoliopsida; order Dipsacales; family Caprifoliaceae; genus Lonicera; species Lonicera japonica. Next base: position 11,384,018 of record CM038469.1, read on the forward strand.
TATACATATATTCCACGTATATTTGTACAACTCGTACATGTATATAAATTTATATATACCCAGTTATGTATACATATATATTACTTAGAACTTGTAGTGGTAGTGTTGCTACACTTAAGCTAATTAAGCCAAATCTGTATACTATTTAAAGAAGAAAACCAAACGCTAGGGGTTTAGTGTTTCCCACAATTTTGGCATCAAGCCAAGGAAGATATTATACTGATACAACCCCAGGATTTTAATATAAAACTTCCCTTATGATCATTATACTTTACTTGTTCAAAATAAGCTCGTGGCCTTAACCAGCATTGTTACGGACTGGCCTAGCAAGTGATAAATCTCATAATTCATAAACCAATAGCTCTAGTGTAATAACAATACCACATACATGCATAACTACGTGTCAAAATTCCCTTTATTTCTAAGTATAACATTTTATATATGCGTAGTAGTGTATACTGTACACCATCGTATCCGTACATAAGGGTTTTGTACTAATCTCTCCAAAAACCATGTAGAAATTGGGGTTTCATGTCCAAACAGTAATTTATAATCATAATATGTTAAACTCAATCAATAAAATAGGATAAATTACCCCAAAAGCCCCATGAGTATGTGTTTCGAGTAGAAACCCTAGGTTATGCGAGATTTGGTATGTAATAGATACAAAAAGTTGAAAAAGGAGATTAAATACTATTGTTCCTACCTATTGAGGGTTAATCCCTCAAAGAATTGCGAAAGAATCGAGCTAGAGAAGCACGGATACGAAAACCCCCATTTGAGCTTCCAAAACCCTAGCCATGGAGGATTTGGATGAAGAAAGAGATGAAGATGATGATGGAGATGGTGATGATGGCATGGATTAGTTGTGGGATAAGAGGCCTTGAGTGATCCTTCTTAATCCCCTAAGATAGCCCCCTCAACTCTCTCCCTAAGCTATCAAGGTTGGGTGGTGAAATGAGGAAGAAAGGAGAAGAAGAAATATATAAAAAATCTCGCCAGCACTATGTAGCCGACTCAATACTGTTCATGGAGTCGACTCCATGAGGTAGCAGGCTCTCCTCACTTCCATGTAGCCAACTCCCTAGGCCTGAAGGTGCCCCTTTCAACTTTTGGTCAACAGCTCAACTTCGCACCCACTTTTGGGCATCAAGGAGTTGGAATTGGGTCTCGGACAAAACATGAAAGTTGTAGAGGGAATTGAGATGAAGATGTGGCCAAAAACGGGGACTCATTTGGAGTTAGTATGAAGAAGATACGGTCTTCCAAAGTTGGTCCAAAACAAGGAAATCGCGTAAGACCAAACTTATGATTTTCGAGCCGATTTTTCGTCCGAGAAACCCGGAATGACCTATGGTCATTATCACACACTTAAATATATTAATATGACTTATTGGAAGTTTCCAAACCATACCAACCTTTACAGAACCCAATTTGGCCATCCAACGCCCGATTCTGCCTTATACGCGATATGGGTCGTGATTTTGCAAGAGATGTTTAAACGGGATGTTACACTAAGAACCTTCATTTTTCATTCCTACTGACTTCATTGAGTTAGACTTTAGCCACTCTACAAGCTGAGGGTATTTTGCAATCGCTAGCTCCTTAGGCGTCCCCAACTCGACTCCTTTTGGTTAGAACGCCAATGAATGCTACGCTTATCACCAAGGCTTTGGATATAACACTAATAATTGATTCACTTGAAGCATGCTATCCAAGATTTGATCAATGCTGGGAAAATTACGCCCCTTTGATAGTCAAAATATCGGATAAGAGAAGCTCTAACCAGAGGCAAACATCATTGATCCAATTTACTCACGGGTAATGGAGAGAGAAATGAAGTAAAATTGTAAGGGTTAGATGTAGAATAAGGAATTTCTTATTAAGATAGCCATTCATATTTTCATTTCGAATCATTTTCCATGTATCCTAATTCATGATTGCATTTGCTTAAATTGAATCCGTGAACATGGCAACAAATCCAAATTAAAAGGAGGCGAAATTGTCATAAATACACTAAAGGTGCCCAGGGTATATACATTGAGGGTGCCAGAGATATTAATAAATGGAAGATACACTAAGGGTGCCGATAAGGAGATCTAAATAGCTCTTCGAAGACTGATATCTCCATTCATCATTCGTACTGAGGATGCTTTTACTCATGCCATCATGACCCCGAGGTTATTCCACCAGTCGACATTGAAATCATGCGTTAAGGGTGGAATTAAGTCAATAAAATCGATTGTGTCAAAACCCGGCATGAAGAGTTAATCTCTAATACCCCGCATCTCATAAGAATTGAACCAATCTCCAAAGATCCCTACACGCTCCCAAACATGCAGACTATCAACGAGGACCCTCTGAGACTGAGGGTAAGAGCCAAAGTAGCAATGCACATAGACTCTGGCAACCACAAGAACAAGGAGAACGCCTCACAAGCATAGCTTGTTAAGACTGAGATACAAGGAACAACATGTTGGAAGTGAGCCACCAACTCAATCCACGGCCAGTGTACATCGATCCCGTGACAAATGTTACCTCACACTCACCCATTCACCAGAAACCAATATTCGCCATTTAATTGTTGTTGTATTCTCTAAAAATAGCCGATCTTGCATGCCTACATTTGCCCTTAGATAATTTTAAACGTAACATACTTCATAAATCAAGCAACTCAAAATTCATGCCTTTTTCACAAATTAAGCTTTCACATAAAAGTGGGGTGATTTAAGAAGCATACAAATACTTGAAATTTAGGAAAGCATGGCATAAACATTTAGATAGTGTATACACATGAACACTTTCAAAAGTACACCGAATGCAGGCCAAAGAACGGATAAGCGCCAGGCTCCATGACCTGCTAGATAGGCTCAACCATCGCATCCCAATAGATACCTCAACACACCCCCAATCATCATCATAGGGAGTAATCTATAACAACTTGTCAGCAATATATCCAATAGTCCCCAAAGATTCCCCAAGTAAGCAACCTAATGGAAATTTAAGCCTTTTTTACAGGCAAACCAAGCCCTTTTTAATTAGGTTTATATTTTTAATTGGCTTGATTCCGATGTCAAAAATACTTTTTTTGTTGTAATTGTTTTTAGTCAAATTGAAAATTTGGAGATACGATAATCAACGGAAGCTCGCCGAACTTGCCGGATACACCGTACATAAGTCAGGACCTAAGGTAAGTTGGTTATATGGTTTGATTCAAAATATAGATGGTGGTTAACCTTAAAATTCGAATTAAAACGTCTTTTAAGTCAAATCTATTTTTAAGTATTTTTATTGAGTTTTGTGAAAATCCGAAAAGTCCCGTCAACACAAATTATTAAGGAAACTTATTTTTTTCATGTTTAACATGTTCCATAAAGTTGCCTAGGAAATTTGAGTCGAATCAGAGTTCAAACGGATTTAATATGACGAAATAAAGTAAAAAGACAAATAAATAATAAAAGGGATTTTGTTTATTTAAATATAAAAAAAAAGATAAAAGAAAAGCCAAAAGGTAAGTTTGGAAAAGTCAAAAGCTTATTTTCTTTAAAACCCACTTGCCACCCTTTGGTGCAAAAGACTAATGGGCCAAGCCATTAAATGAAGGCCACGTGTGATGTTACAAATAAAAAAGGCAGCAACAATTTTTGAAAGTGGATAGGTACGCCTAATGCTAATGTGTACCAGTCTAGCGCCAAGTTGGCCAATGGAATTGAAATTTAAGTTTTTATATCGCTACACACTTTTCTTTTTGTACCGGTCCGGCTTATAATTTTTGGGCACGTATTTTTATCACAATTTTTTATAATATTTTTAACATATTCAAAAAATAACTTTGACTCTATATTTCTCTTATAAATATAACCATTGGTTTGGGTCAAAAATACATGATTCTAGAGAGCTTTTTGAGGTAAAAAATATTCAAAAGCTAGAATAAAATTTTAAGAGTTTTGAGACACCACCTACGTTTTGTTTACATGTCATAGGAGATTATATTGTTCTTCAACTTTAAGAACTAGGGTTCCAAACATTCACGGTCCTATGGAAGTGTCTTCAATTGCAATTGGAGATCGGTTGAGATAAAAAATGGCTAACGTGCGATAAGGGAGATCGTAGACTGTGGTGAAGGATTGTGATCAAATGTCTTCAGTTACAATTGGAGATCGAGTAAGCCGAAAAAGTAGGAAGCGCTACACGAAGCCAGCTGCGGTTGGATTCTATGTTCAAGAGATTGACAGGACTGTTGCGTAAATTATGGGAAAGCAATTTTTGTAAGTCATCGAGCCTGTAATTCCGTTTTGATCATAGTGAAGCACTATTGGTTAGTCCCGAGGATTAGTCCTATGCAAGTACGGATACCTCGTAAATTCCTGGTATTGTATGATTGCTTTTTATGTGATTGCTTGATATAATTGTTAGACAACACAACACATGATTCGATAATAAAATTGATTAGGCCTAAGATTTTAATTCCGCTTATCAAATTTCAAATTATTTTTGATAAAAACCCTAAAATCAACCTAGGCAATACGATTTTAATTTTTCTTCAAAAGGAAAACCAAGCCCTTTCTACAGGAAAATAAAAAGCCATTTCCACAGGCAAACAAAAAGCTTTTCTATAGGAAAATTCAAGCCCTTTCAACAGGCAAGCACAGGCCCTTCCTACAGGCAAATCAAAGACATTTTTACTGGCAATCCCAAGACCATTTTACAAGCAATCCCAAGCCCTTTCTACACGCAAATCCAAGCCCTCTCCACAAACAAAAGGCCCCACTTGGAGACATATAAAACAAAGTTATAGAGAGAAATATTGAAATGAGAAAATCTTGTAACTCAAGCACATGGAATAAGCCCCACAAAATGGCTTTTGGCCCAGCTTTTTCTCTTCTAAGAAGTTTTCAACATACGCTTCTAAAGGTTCTCAAGCCGAAAATCACAAACACAATATGACATTGTCAACTGCAAACTTTCAAAGTAAACATTCTCGAATTGCAAGGAGGATGATTCTCTTGAAAACCTAACAAAGTGAGAGAAACAAAGTGGGTAAAAGAAAAAATTGAAAGAATAGAAAAGATGATAAATCCTACAGTGTAAAAAGAAAAAGATATCAAAAAACAAAAAGGAAAAAAAATGGCAGCGCACACCAAGAGTGACAGCTAGGCCAAAAGGCCCAGGGCTACATCTTGGGAGAGGAAGGCTTATAAAAAAGATCAAATAAGTTACATTAAAAAGCTTTCAAACAATCAAAGAGGAAAAAGAGCATTGAAAAACAGAAAATAATGCAGGCACAAATATTCTCCTCTTACAAAGTTAGGAAATCACTAATAGAATCGATCCCTTGTGATACGAAAAAAATGCCATGGAAGCAAAGCACGAGAAAAAAATCCAAAACCTATGCATGAGGTTCAAGAATCGAGATAATGTAACTCGACCATCTCTTACGAAGAAAGAAGCCAACAAAAAGTCCTCATTTTTTCTAAAACAAAAGAAATCACACCAAAATTTTCTCTCTTTCTATGTCTTCTCAAAGACTCTCACCCCCTTGGTAGATTACTAACTCTCATCACCTCAACATACTTTCAATCCTCACATCTCAGCCTTGCATCTTAACTAATATGATGTCTTATTTTCCCCGCAAACCATCAATCATCATCTCCCCAATAGATTAGCAACCTTCATAAGTCATATTTTCCTAGAAAAACCTCTCAGGACAGAGCAATGTCCCCAACAAACAATTGCTAAATCGTTGACAGAACTGTCCCTACCAATGGGAGTACATTAGCTCAACATTCAATCAGACTTGTTAATAAAACCATTACTGCCTGTGGGAGCACCATCAGCTTAACAATGGTAAATTGTACCGTCCCATTTAATGGGAGTACATCAGCTCAACAACAAATCAGACTTGTTAACGGAACCGTCCTTGCCTGTAGGAGTACATCAGCTTAATAATGGAGAAATCATTGACAAAACTATCCCAACCAGTGGGAGTATACCAGTTCAACACTGAATCAGACATGTTAATAGAACCGTCCTAGTGAGTGAGAGTACATCATCTTAACAATGGAAAAATCGTTGACAAAACTGTCCCAGCAAGTGAGAGTACTCTAGTTCAACACCGAATCAAACTTGTTAAGAAAACCATCCCTGCCTGTGAGAGTACATCAACTTAACAATGGAGAAATCATTAACATAACTGTCCCAGCAAGTGTTAATACATCAATTCAACACCGAATCCAAATTGTTGATAGAACCATCCCTGCCAATGGGAGTACATCAGTTTAACACTTGATCAATCCCTTTGAACCATCTTGCTAACAAAACTATCCTCAGAAGGAGTACAATGGCTTATGATAGAGGAAACATCACAACAAAACACAAATCTAACTAGTGGATAAGTCCCGAAAAATTATGGAGTCACAAATCCACCCCTAGCGGAGATAACAGCATAGCATGACATCATTTCATAGCATTGCTTTCAAAATCTCACAAAGATCCATGTGTGAGCCTAAAAATGATGTGTTCTTATTATCTCCTAATTTCTTTGCTTCACAAAGAACCTAGGCCGAGAGGGTCTGTGAACACCATATTTTGTGAACGTCGCAAGAATATATTTTCCAAAGAAAACAAGCACAAATGCATGCAATAGAATTCATATATGCATACATACTATATACATGTGATACAGGTCAAAGTAAAAAGCAAAAAGGATTTTCGGATAAGATGTTACGAAGATAACCGGAAGCTTTAAAAAACTAAAAACAGTCAATCTTACATAATCTTTGAAATGGAGTCTTCTAAATTCTATTCTTCCTCAAAATTTTAGGGTTGTTACAAATTACTATCAAGAGTACCATAGCCAAAAATCAACTTGTTCCGACTGCAGAATGTCTAAAAATTGATCAAGCTGGTAGTTCACTTCGGTTAATCAAATAGAGGCCTCCCTGATGTCCAAATTAACTCAAATTTGGTCAGTATATGAATTGCCATGGGGAACAACATGTTAAAAAAATATCAATCCGATACACCATTTGGCATATACAACAAAAAAGGGACGAGGTGAATAGTGATGTCATGTGGAGAAGTTTTTTGGACATTTTGTCCACACGAAAAAATAAGATTATGTCGTGTGGACAAGTTTTTTGGACATTTTTTCCACACGACAAAATTAGATTCTTTCGTGTGGACAAGTTTTATCTAGGATTTTGTCCACACGACAAATATGCAAATTTATCTTGTGGACAATTTCTAGTAGTCCATATCAATTATAAATAGACCTGCACGACCCATTTTTAAGCATCAAATAGCTCTGAAACTTCAGGAGTTGTGCCACATTATATTATTCCTCTCTTTTTAAGGTTCTCGGGTATCTTTTAACTTAGTCTGGTTGTATTTATTTATTTGTCTTTATTTTCTTCAGTTATAATTGATCAGTCGCATGATTAAATTGTTGTTATCTCAAAATCAATCCAGATTTCATATTTTAACCCTATTTTCAAAACAAAAGACGTAGAATCAAATGTAACAATTTTAAAATTCATTTATATCTGTCAATTTTACAAAATCTCGATTTTATAAGTCTCATTTTACGAAAGAACCGTTAAGCATTTGTATCCGGTTTAACCTATAAATCGTGATGCTTATGTAAATATCCAATATAAGAGTGTAGATTTTTCAATGCTGATTGAAATCATTAAACTATGGTACACTATTGACGAATGGATCTCGAGGACTACCAGATATTCGATTCCACATTGAATTAGCTTATGAAAAGCCCTGAGCTTTATAAAAAACACTTGTTTCTCTGTTTATTATTATTAAATCACTTTTTTTTAAATCACACACACTAATTTTTAAAATCAAATGGGTGAATTACGAAACACATCCTTTTTATCCTTGGCCCAAATCCTTTTTTTTCTAAAACTATGGATGATACACAATAATATCAATAAACATGCAAATTCTCAATTATAAATATATGCATATCCTACATGGAGGCCAAAACGGCGAATTGGGTTCCTAACACCTTCTCGATTTGTGACGCCCCGAAATCCCGTTCAAAGGATTTCGCCTTCGGGACCCTGTTAGTCATGGTGTCGTACGCGACGACGGCTGTTAAGGTATAAATTATAACTTATATAAAAAGAGAATTCCATATAAAGCGGTAATTTTAGAAAATTTTGGTATGTGGAGTTTGTTCATAAAGATAAACCAAAACCTGTTCAAATGTACATATAATCCATTTCCAATAGATACTCCTCATTTAAGAAATATCATTTATACAAAGCCTCCAATGAGGTCCCAATCTCAATAAGCCTTATATCAAAAAACAACACTACAATACATAAACATTTATTAACTAAATAACTAGTATACAAGTTGTTTCCCAATGACTTAGGTGATTAGAGTCCATCAGAGCTATCTAGACTTGTACTCGTACCATTCCCACGAACACCTGCAAAACCTGGTTTGGAAAATGGGAGTGAGCCAAACGGGCTCAGTGGGAACTATAAGAGTTCGTATATGAAAAATAGGTTGGAAACCATGCATGCCATACCATGCAATATAATAAAGGTAAATTTAGTTTATATGCTGCTTCTCTATAAAAATCACCTTAGGGTAAAACACATTTCTTTTTGTATATACAAATGTAAATACATATATATATATATAACACATCTCTGAAGCAGCCAATGCATGAAAAACCTTTCGTGATATGTATATATATAATGTCCCCAACCCAAAGTATAAGAAAGGCAATATATGTATATCTACATCATCATACTATATATGCCACAACACCTCAACTAAATCTATCACATCAATCATATATCATCCTCGCGTCTAGGATTTTCATATGTGTGCACACGGATCGTGATCAAACTCAGTTTCTTCTTCCCCCAAGGCAAGAACCACCTACCAGGTCCACCTAGACGCTACCTCACACAACCACAAAGGCATACGCTACTATAATCCTCACACAGCCACAAAGGCATACGCTACTATAATCCTCATGCAGCCACAAAGGCATACGCTACTATATTCCTCACGTAGCCACCAAGGCATACGCTACTATAATCCTCACGTAGCCACCAAGGCATACGCTACGGTTATCACCAATATCTATCTAGTATGAACGGTATGACCAACCGATAATATATCCAAACCATATCCAAACAATAATAAACTTATCAAATCCAAGAATCATAAGAATATAGAATCCGCCAGATGTAGATATGTATATACATGCATTCCATTTGCATTTATATAACTCGTATATATATATATATATAACTACCCCAGTTATGTATACATATGCGTTCCGTAGAACACGCAGTGGTATTGTTGTTGTACTTGGAGTAAGCATGACAGGTCCATCAACTAATGGCTCAGTTAAAATATCATAAATTTGGGAGGCACTATAAGGTTTCCATAAAGGTGGCACCAGGCCTAGTATGATATGGTTTTCATAATGTATAAGTTCTGTGCAAACCTCCCTTTGAGACCATAATACTTTGCTTATACAAAATAGGCTTATAATCCTGCCCAGCATAGTTACGGACTGGCCAAATAAGTAACAAAACTCATAATATATAAACCAACAGTCGAAGTACAACAGCAATATCACCAACAGGAGTAATCAAGGCCGAAGCCTACTTTTGAAACCATGTATAGCAGTGTATATATTCGTGTTAGAGTACACAGTACCCTATCGTATCCATACATAAGGGTTTTGTACAAATCTTACCAAAAAAATTATAAAAATTGGGCCTTCTTGTATATTCCACCATTTAAACTCATATAAAATCTAAATTAAGCAAAGAAACAAGAAATATCAACCCGAGCACCATGAATATGCAATTTGGGTAGAAAAACCCTAGGTTTGGTTTGATTTAGTGTAAATAAGTTAAAATAACTTGTAAATAAGCTTTAATACTACTGTTCCCACTTATTGGGGTTAATCCCTCGAAGAATTGCGAAAGAATCGAGCCGGAAAGGCGTAGACTCGAAAACCCCCAAAATTTCTTCCAAGCCCTAGCCATGGCTATCAAAGGAGGAAGAAGATGATGAAGATGGTGATGATGATGATGGTTTCATGTGGGTGTGATGCAGAAGGAAGCGCCTTAGATAATAACGAGATTTCCCCCAAAATCGCCCTCAATCTCTCTCTAAAAGCTCTCCAATTGGTTGGATAAAAATGAGAAGGAAAAGGGAGGAAATAAGCTTAAAAATATCGCCCAGGTTGATGTAGTTGACTACATTAAGACCATGTAGTCGACTTCCACTATTCACAGCACAAAATTTAGCTGTTTGGTCATAGTCTTAACTTTACGCCGAATTTTGGCCATCGAGGAGTGAGAATCAGATCTCGGACAAAACACGAAAGTTGTAGATTGGATTAAAACCTAGAGATAGGTGAAAATGGGGAATTATTTGGATTTTGGATGAAGAAGATACGGACTTCCAAAGTCGGGTAAAAATCATTAATCGCGTAAGACCAAACTTGTGATTTTCGGAGCCGATTCCGTCCGAGCCACCCGAAATGACTCATGGTCATTATAACACACTTAAATATGTTAATATGACTTTTTGGAAGTTTCCAGACCATGCCAACCTTCCCAGAACTAAATTTGGCTATCCGGAGCCCGATTTTGCCTTATACGTGATATAGGTCGTGATTTGCAAGAGATGTTTAAACGGGATGTCACACGATTCGTAACTTTGTCCTAAATTACACATGAAATAGAACTCTATACAAAGATCAAAACATGTGGAATGACTTTAAGAAAGTGATAACGAGACAAAAGAACAGGGCTATGGGATCAATCCATAATCTGGGACTCCATATAGGTCCAATCATAAAACACGATTTATAATGACCTCCTCATTCAAAGTCGGATAAGAAGCCACCCGCCACACCATGTGGAGTACAAACAATATACTCTATATGAGCTAAGAATGATAATTAGGCCTTAACCTCAAAATGTAAAAATCGACCCTTGGCACTATGTACACGAGGTTCTTTGCAACAATTAGACACTAGAATAACCATGTGTATTAACCAAAATCGATATGCTCATAAAGAGCTCTCACCACAGAGAAACCATACTAAAGAAGGAGTGTAATACATTCTAGCTTCTTATTAACCTTAATACAACAGTACTCGGGCAACGGTTTCAACCATTTTTAAATTCCCTTTCCAAGATTTCAGAATCATCAAGTTCAAGGTACACCCTCAGGAACTAAAAGTAAACAAATAGGGTGAACACACGGAATAGGACTGGCCACTCACCCTTAAGTGTACCATGTTTCAGCCATTGTGTTGTGGCTAAATAAAAAAACCCATTAATTGCCCGTAGCTAATCTCGAAGCAAAACTTGTCTTAAGTACGAAAACGCGTCATTTGAGAAGGTAGTGAATTCGCAAAAAAACATAACAAATCACAATAGGAATTTCAATGACGCAACACATAATAATAAATGACATGAATATAATAATGCAAAAGAAGTATATCTTCTTCCCAGGGCTCGAATATAACCCATTAATGAAACAACCTCAAATTAAAAACTCATGTTTACCACGGAAGAAGGAAGAATGACAACTATGTATTTAGAATGTGACATCTTGAAAAGAAGAATGCATAATAAACAAGAAATATGCATCCAATAAGCAAGTGAAAGATTCCTAACATGAAACAACATGGGATACGATGGAATTATAACCGTGACGAGCACTCTAAGTGTAAATCTACCCATGAACCCTGCGAAGAAAAATGAACCTAACCTTTGATACCAACTTATGATGCCCCAAATCCTATTAAAAGGTTTACACCTCCGAGATTCAATTAATCACGGTGTCGTACACCGATAGTGTGAGAATCCGCAAATGCGACCCCCGGGTCTCACTCCCGTTTGTTGGGCGTCTGAAGCGTCGGAACGGATTCCGTCATTCCATTTGCTTCGATAATTCATATTGGGTGTCCCTATGTCTATTCTAGATGCAAAGGGGTTCGTTCAGAGTCGCTAGTACGTTTTACGAGAAAACGGACAAAACAGTTGTGTAAGAGGAAAGGCTATAGATAAGCCTTTCTTTACACGTTTGTCTATGAAACCAGGATTCTATAGGGTTCGGGAACTATATTACGGTTTGGGAAGGTGTTAAGCACCCATTTCGCCCTTTCAGTCTCTAGTGGTCTTATATGTTTATTTTATATTGAAAAACTTGGATGCTTTTACTGACAGTCTACTACTTTTCAAATGAAAAACCCTAATTTCTGGGGGAAAACGGGAAAAGGATAAAAACCTTTGTGTTCTGAGATCTGATGTTTTTATTATTGAAAGATGTAAATACAAATGACAAAACCTTTTATTTTGAAAGAGTATCCCGTATTATTTCCTCAGATAATGACGGTTTTCTCGTGTTGTGATTACTTTCGTAAAAAGTTCGGATTTTGTATCGGGACTAATTTAATATAGAATTAGAACTCTTTGAGGAGATTTATTAGACACGTCGCAGTATAGAAAAGACAAGATATGTTGATTTTAATTCCTAGATAAGTCTTATCGGTCCGGGTTTTTAAAACATAATTTTATCCGGATGATAATATACTTACACTTCTGGTTTTGCAAATGGTTTTATCAGGGTCTTTTGTTTTGAATACGGTAGACTATTTGTAACTTGGTAATAAGTTTATTCAAATAAAACGTGGATAACACAACAGAAATAAAACAAGTACACAGATTAACCTGATTTTTGAAGCGCGTTAGGAATAAAACGAGTTTTAAACAAGTCTACAATAAAATTAATATACAAATATCTTATTTAATTACTAGAAGACACTTTTGTTACCTTCCCGACGAGAATAATAATAAGAAAGAAAATATAATACGGCAGAGAGATCTCCGGCGATAATAATCTTCTCCTTCTTCAGATATTTCCGAGAATTCTATTTCAGAAATGAAGACACGTCGAGTGTCGAGAATAGATTTGATCTCTTCAGAAATAAGACGATAATCGAAAATGCTTGTTGCTATTTTCTGCTCTGCTCTGGCGATTTTTCTTGTTGTTTTTAGTTATGATGTTGGTGTCCAACTGCTGTCTAGAACCCATGGGGGTGCTGGCCTATTTATAGTGACGAAAAGGTGTATGTCGCGCGACATTTTGGTGTATGTCGCGCGACAATCTTGACTGTCGTGCGACATTTCACTTTAATGATGATTCTGACTCACTGATGAGTCAGAAAGTGGAGTGGTGGGGTGTTTGTCGCGCGACATGTCCCTATAAAGTGGGATTGTCGTGCGACAATCTTGTGTATGTTGTGCGACAATCTTGAATGTCGTGCGACATTTCCATTAAAAACAGGTTTGTTTGGCCAACAAACGCTTTCGGGGCAGTCTCGGGTGTTCAGGTGGGTCCCGGACTCCAGAAATAGCAGTTCTCGAAGGTCGTTAGGGTTCTTGCGGGGGTCACGGATCGGGATGTCTACAGATAGCCGGTGAAATGTACGAAAAATACAACTTTCAAAAACTTTTTTCTTAAAAACATTAATGAAATTGTACTACATTTAAAAACCTCTTTTAGAAAATTTCGGCTTGTAGAGTCTGTATCATTGGTAATCCATCATGTGAAAATGAAAACGATTTCATATAATCTTTTCACATCCAAACACAATGTAAAATCCACTCCGCATATAAAACATAATACAAAACTTTGCTTAAAAGTTATTTATAAATAAAGGTCTTAATGTCTAGTATTAAACAATTGTTTATATACACAAGTAAAATCAAATATGATTACAACATAATCCTTAACTTAAGGACTAGAAAATGACTCGGTACATCAGAGGCTTTTAAAAAGGTTGAACCGCATGCCACCTCAAAGCCTATCCTACAAAACTATTAGAAAAGGGAATGAGCCAAATCCGAGCTCGGTGGAAAATATATAATTTTTGTAAAAAGTATACATGACCATTAATTATATCAACAATACTTTTTAATAATGTCAATAGTACAATGCATCCGCATAGATGCATGCCGAACCCCACTAGGATACTCGTCCTAGACTCCGGAAGATAACTCACTTAACTAGCCATATTCACCCCTAAATGTGACACTATAAGATTTCTCGTAACTTTAAGGGTTAATGAACTTATTTTTATCTTACTGATTACTAGATTCATAAAGCTCATCATGTTAAATATGCTCATATCCCACAATGTAACCAACACCATGTATTCCATGTTCTAAACTATTCCACAGTTTTTTCTTAAATATAAGATATATTGATAACACTAAGTCAAGTACGTAGCATTTCCACTTAGATAATAGTTTATTATGTATTATGTATTTGGTTAGGTAGAAGGTTTTACCGCTAAGGAACCCATCTCGTATTACTTATAGATTTGCCCATAACACTAAGTGGATTATTTGAATTTGACTACCTTTACTCTTTATCGCCCGCATGTAATGAGAGCAATTACACCCTATTCTTGAGTGTTTCATTTGTTGAGTGTATGCCATGTGAGGAGTTGAGCCAAAGCATAGTTTGGATGGGATTTGAAAGTTTTGCCTACATAAATATCAATGATGTTATGATGTTGTCAATTCTTTTACAATGAGTTGACTCAAACCAATCAAAATATTATTGAGTCCATGAATAGTGGTACTTTCCTTAGTCTCATAGAAGATGAAGCTTATAATTTCCCTGAGAATCTTTTCGAGAGTTCTCAACAATGGGATTTCTTTTCTCAGAGAAATTCATCAGCTCAAGTTAAGAAGGAAAGTCAAGAAAGAAGGCATCTATGAGCTATTTGAAAGTGTAGAGACTAAAAGGCAGTTAGATAGTCTCTCAAAGAAACTTGAAGCGTTAACTTTGTGGTTTAATAACAATTCTGTCATTCAGATTCAAGCTGAAGGATGTTATGTGTGTGCTAGCCCTATGCATACGTCACAAACTTGCCCCTCTATGGTAGGATTCTCTGAATTCACGCCACATCAAGTAAATGCGATGAACGAGTACAATAAGCAAATTCAATGCCCATTCACAGTGACATACAATCCGAGTTGGAGAAATTACCCAAATTTTTCGTGGTTACAAGCTCAACCCATACCCAATATGGGTGCCCCATCAGCTAATGTTCCTTGACAGCAGCTACCTTCTAGTTTTTGTCCTCAAGCCAATTCTTATCCACCATTCCAGCTTGCTCTATCACCCTATTGTCATTCCACAGCAGTTCTCATCTTTGGAGGAGACTCTCAAACAATTCATTCAAGTGACCACCCAAAATAATCAAACTTCAAGCCAACTTTTGCAAGAAGTCAGGAATAACAGCCTCATGAACACTTAAGCCATCATTCGGTTAGAGAGTCAAATGAGTCAATTAGTGAGCCAATTGGGTGAGAGAAAAAAAGGTAAGTTTCCAAGTCAACCAATTCTGAATCCTAAAGGTGTTTCTTAAAGTGGGACAACTCCTAACCCACTAAATGGACTAACACATGGCAAGTTCAAGCCATCACCACACTTAGGTCGGGAAAGGTAATTGACAATAAAGTGAGAATGCTAGAAAGTGAAGAAGAAAAGAAAGAAGAAGAGCAAATTCCAGCTGAGGTTGAGTCTATACCTCAAGTTGTAAACCAAGCTCCTTATATTAAGCAAGCAAGTGAAGATACCTCGCATAGGACTTTTGTTCCTAAAGCCCCATTTTCTCATAAGCTGAAAGACAATAAGAAGGGTACTCAATTTTAAGAAATCTTAGAGGTGTTTAAGCAAGTTCAGATAAACATTCCATTACTTGATGCCATCAAGCAAGTACCTTCTTATGCCAAGTTCCTTAAAGACTTGGTCACTCAAAAGAGGAGAACAAATGTTCTAAAAAATGCATTCTTAGCTGAACAAGCAATCTCCATTATTTAATGCAGGATCCCTATCAAGTATAAGGACCCTGGTTGTCCAACAATTTCATGCAAGATAGGAGATCATCATATTGAGCGAGCTTTGGTAGACCTGGGGGCTAATGTGAACTTATTGCCACATTCAGTTTTCAAGCAATTCGGTTTGGGAGAACTGAAGTCTAGACCAATGACAATCCAACTAGTTGATCAATCTATTAAATTTCCTAGAGGTATCATTGAAGAACTTTTAATATAGGTAAAGGCATTTTACTTCCAAGTGGATTTCGTAGTCCATGATACTCAACTTGTTCAAAACACAAACGGGCAAATCCCTATGATCATTGGTAGGTTGTTTCTCGCTACATTTAATGTGCTAATCAACTGTAGGAATGGACTGATGAAAATAAGTTTTGGGAATATGACAGCCGAGCGTAATATCTTTGATACAAGTAAACCGCTCCAAGAAGAGGAAGTTAAAGGTGTGAATATAATTGGTAGCTGGATATTTGATGGAGGTGGTGATGAGCTTGAAAAAGTTTTTACAGCGTTATTGGGAGATGAACTAAATGATCCAAAAATTTTGGAATAAGCAAGAAGCATGTTGAGAATGAAAGAGGAAGAGTGGGAAGCAAAGGTTCATAACTTTTTGTTTTCAGAGCTAGACAGCGAGAAAGATAAATCCCTTGATAGTGTGAAGCTATACAAGAATATCCCATTTGATCCTAGTATACTTAGGTTAAAACTTAGTGATTCATCTTCTTTGGAGATACCATATTCACCTATTGATTTCCTGCTTTCGTCTCTTGAGCCTATTGAGTTAATTTATCTCATATCCTCTGATTTAGAGCCCAACATGAGCCATCAAATCTCGGAGGTAAGTGGTTGGTTTCATAAGTTTGTTCATGTTGTGATTATTATATATGTTGACCTTCCACCTGATAAATATTCATTTTGCAATTAAATTGGATATTATGATGTTCTTTTGTTCTCTTTCTAACAAAAGTGCAGGTTTATCTTTATCATTGAGCTTTATCGACTTCAGGTGATATCCTTTCTTTTTTTACTTACTTGTCCTTATACATTGAGGACAATGTAAGATTTCAGCTGGGGGTGGAATTTATTTGCCTTATCATTCCATACACTTCACTTATTGCACTTTGTTAGAATATGAACTAATTTTTCTGAATTTTTTTAAAATGAACAAAGAAAAGCTTTGCAATGGTTCTTTAATATTGACTCAGATTTCCTTTCAAGCCAGTGTAATAACGATGATGTATTCGTCTTAATAATTTACATGTGTATGCTTAGTTCTCCTACTATCATTATTAAGAGAAAATTCATGATTTTCGATCACCATTATATTTGAGCACATATGACAACTTATGCATGACTAGATGCATGAATGAGCATAGCTGAAGATTCTTAACGAACATAAATGTGGAGACTAAATAACCCGTGAGTATTTGAGCCAATCTTCCTATTTGAGGGTTTTTACATAAACTCTTAATTTTGAAAAGCATATTTCATTGAATAGTCTCATTATTCTTTACTTTGATTGAACACTAGAAAGGTACGTTCATGAAATGCAATTTCTTTTAAGGATTCTTGATATTACTTGAACTAAAGAACTATAGACTTTTGGAAGTGACTTATGCCATCTTTGACAGCCTACATATAGCCTAATTCTACCTTGAAATATATACCGCTAGTCACCTATTTTACCCTTATATATAGCCTTTCTTTGGTAGCCCGGTATTCTTACCCTACTCCAATTAGGATTATAAACCATATTTTTAGCCTGCCCTATATCTAAGAGTATGTTGAGATTATTCATTTTATGTATGGGCAATATTAAAAAGTGAGCTTGAAAAATGAAAAATGAAGAAAAAATATGTAAAAAAAAAAAGAGAAAGTGCAAAAAAAGTGATGAAATCTCCTTCAAAATATCAAAGGAAAAAATAAGTATAAAAAAGGAAATGTGAAAAGGAAAAAAAATAGCTCATATGAAGTCAAATTTAGCCCGAAGTGTTAATTTTATATCTCAACGTATATCTTAGATCTTTGAATCCCTTATTTATCCCTTCATTTGATTAACCATCACCCTAAGCCTTGCATTACAACCCGAAAAAGTCCTAAAGATCCTTTAGAATATGGTTTTGAAGTGAGAGTGGTGGAGGGAATTTATTTATACATTTCTCTTTTCTAGTGGGATTTATCTGTTCACGACTCTTGTTTGTTCATTATTAGCGTTTTTTTATTTATACTTGTGAGAAGCATTTGAATTTGACCACCTTTACTCTTTATCGCCCACATGTAATGAGAGCAATTACACCCTATTCTTGAGTGTTTCATTTGTTGAGTGTATGCCATGTGAGGAGTTGAGTCAAAGCATAGTTTGGATGGGATTTAAAAGGTTTGCTTACCTAAATATCAATGATGTTATGATGTTGTCAATTCACACACACACACACAATGGGATTGGAGAGAAAGAAATATTCTTATTAATCTTACTAGTTTGAGAACTTTCATATTACATGTGTGTCACATTGATTAGCATGTGGGTGTTTTGATATCTTTATTGAGTTATTAACATTGGTGAAAAAAGGGAATAATTTTCTAGAAAGAACCATTGCATTTGAATTTTGATGGTATATTCACTGCAAATCATCACGAGACTTCACTCATCCTCTTGGGGGAACCTTGAGGTTAATAAAAGAATTTATTTTAAGGCTTTGCTTTGCTCGAGAACTAGCAAAGTATAAATTTGGGAGAATTTGATGTGCCAAGAAAATGGTACATTTTAGGGCACTAATATCTACTTTGGAGAGCATATATTATTACATTTGTTGTATTTTTGGAGATTTTTAGGTGATTGGAATTAAATCAAGAAGATTTTGAATGAAAAATAAATTGGTTGCGCGCAACGCCTATGTTCAATAAAGTTTTATAGTTATTAATTATGGAATTTGAAAAAACCTCCAGAGAAAAAGTTTTATATCTTTGAGTTAGATACGCGTGGGTGAAAACCTTGCGACAATCGCAATTCAGAGCACAAAGTTATGGTCAAAATACGATCAGTGCACCCAAATAATTAATTCTAGTGAACCCATCTAATTAATTAGAGAATTGGCCCAATATGCAAACCATGCAGCAGCCCACTGGCCTAGCCTTGCTATTAATTTAAAGCCCATCAACCAAGCCATTCATTTATAAAAGGAGGGTAAAGGTTTGCCAAGAGGAAGCCAATTCATTGCAACCGTAGCAATTAATTCATAAGCAGCAGCTTATTACTTTTTTTTCTCCTCCTTTTTCCTTCCAGGCACGATTATTAAGAAGCTAAGCAGCAACTTTATTTGTTTTTCTTTCTCTTTCTTGCTTCTTTTTCGGTTCATCGACACAACAGCACAGCAATGCAGCAGTTGTATAAATTTTATACTCGCAAGTGCATAATAAGTTTATAGTGTGCATGTACCCCGTGCGATGCTCGATCCCAGGGACTCAAACAATATGTTTTGCTATAATATTGATAATCTTTCACTAAACTCCTAATTTAGCTAAAAAGTTTATGGCAATCAAACAAATAAAATAAAGCAAAGAAGTAAATTAAAGTATATGGAATTAAAATAAACTAAACAATGTTATGCAAGTGATTGATTGTTTTAGAAATTAATTTATAGAAGGAGTGCTTTTTGTTTTTTGTGTTAATGCAGAGCTAGCTGTAGTACTGATGTATTGTAGTATTACTTCATTTTGCCATTTAAAAATGTAGGAATCATGTATTCAATTTGTACTAAAAAAAGGTATTCGAACGTTAAAGTAATGAGTTTAAGACAAAAGCCCAAATTGAAGTGTATAAAGTAAGTTTAAGATAAAAGTCCAAATTATCTCATTCCAACTTTGAGTAATTGGTAAACCAAAAAAAAAAAAAAAATTTTGAGTAATTGCATTTCCATTGAATCTCCCGTGATGCTGAATTTGAAAAAATGTAAACTCTGGCAAAGTTGTAGCCTCTCGAGATTTTCTTCAAGATTAGGCTCAAGAATGTGCATGTATTGATGTTCCGAAGAAATAATTAGCGTTCAGAAGTATCAATCAATGTGTTTAATTTACATATTGTTATCTGAGCTAATATCTATTCTTAGGACCACATTATAAGCCAAAATTACTTAGCAAACTCTGAAATGAACTGGAAGAAACAAATGACAATGTTGTATTAACATGTTTTATTGTCATTAATTAAAATGGACATCCAGTATGTAATTTATCTTATACAAAGCAAATATTGAACTACAATACATGGATTCATGTTAAGAAATTATGATAACATAGTATGACAAAATATGGATACTTAACCGAAAGAAAACATAAATTCATCAAGGGCATAAACACAAAGATATGTACATAGTTGTACTTATCCTGGAGCTACTTATATATTGCTTCTACAAATGTCTCATTGTGTGTGTGTGAATTGACAACAACAGGACATCATTTTAGCTATACATTAATAGGGAAAACTTAACATCCATCCGAACTATATTTGCTTAACCCTCATCTGGCATACACTCAACAAATTTTTACTTGAATCAGGATATAAATGCCCTCATTACATGCGGGGTAAAATGTAAAATGCACACAAATCAAAGGCTTCTTGCCACTATAGGCACGCTATATAATTAAACTAAAACACTGCTATAAACATCACCTAATCAATATTCCCATGATACAACTTGCAAGTAACTGCATCTCATATTGTGCATTTTATAGTGAGTAAATTATGACATTCCTTATCATTATTGTCGTACAATATCATAATTTTTAATTTTATTGACTACATGAACATCACCCAATTCAAATTTAACAAATATCTTTTGATAATTTAAACGCGTATTTTAGACCTTTTGGGCTTAACATATAACTTTATAAAGACTTTTCTTTAATGCTTTTTTTTAAAAACATAGATTTTTTCAGAAACACACTTTTTCATTCTTTCTTTCAGCACTTTTCGGAATGAATTTTTTCAATTTTTTTCAATGTTATTTTACATCTAAGGGAGGCCTTTAGCAAGAAATAGATCAGAGATAACCAAATATGTCCTTATTCAAATTTGTAATATATGCCTTATTTGCGGCCATCCACTTTCCTTTCTTTTCTTTTAAAAAAGAGTAATAAGTTTTTTTTTATTGAAGATTAAAAAGTAATTGTTCATATGATGCAATGCAAAAGCATAATTTCAGAAACAACAATTCATGAATATCTGAAACCAATAATGACGTTAGAAAAGGTGCAATGAAATTAACTATAAAGATAATTCACATACATCTAAGTATTGGTTCATTAGTAAGTAAATAATAAATGAATGGGAAGTTTATTATTTTGTGGCAACTCGGCATTTAAAATAGCAGAATTAATTACAAACTGCAAATTCAACAAATTACCAATGTTTTAAAAAATTTAAGTGTGTAATAACCCTGTAAAAAGGAAGATTGGGAAAGTCAAATTCTCATTAGCTTTTGTCACCACATTTAGTTTTTCAAGAATGCTTAAGTAACATTTACGAAGAAAAACAACATCCTGGTCAAGGGCCCCATTTTAGACTCTTGAAAGAAAAACAAAATAATATATTCCAATTCAAGAGGCCCTTAAAAAAGAGCAAACATAAACATACAGAGTGAAAAACAATGCAAGAAAGATCAATAAAATGAAGTTGTTTAGTCCCTCCAAATTTCGGATAAAATGTACTTCTCTTAGTCATTTATTTCAATACAATAATGTTAATCCCTCTACAAAGAGCTTTTTAACTTCTTGCAATTAAAAGGGAAGAATCGCATTTTATCTAGGTAAGCAGGAGACAGTGAATATAGTAGATATACCAGTTGTATTAGCAATATTCTATATTGAGATTTTTTTAGGGACACAATAAATGTAACAACTTTCACAATACAACATAGCTATGTTGTATTCTTCAATTAACTTGTATTCCTCATAATTGATTATGTTTAAAGCATTGGTTTTATAAAAGAAAAAAGGGAAAAAAACGAAGTGAAAGTGGGGTAAATAAATCCAGAACAGTCTTGTTCTCTTCTCAAAAATCGATATAATATTAAATACAAATAGTACAAAGAACAAAGGGACTACAAACTTACATGGGAACGAAAATAATGCAAAGTTGAAGACAAAGCAGCAGCAACGGTGGGAGACTTCTGGTGTACTGTTAAAAAATTCCAACCAAATATACTTTTATTTTATTAATTGCTTTATGATTCTTCAATTTTCTGAAGCAGAATTTATAATCTTAACGTCATATAATATAAAATTGTTGTCGGGTTAAATATACATTTTTAAATGGGATTGTAAGTTTTTGTAATTTTTGGCACAATCTGAACTGATATTGCTTTATTGTCAATTCACACAGGCTAGATTAATTTTTCAATTGCAGTGTATTTTCCACATCTGACTATAACTACATACATGTTTAAGAAGAAGCCTTAAACACTTCAAACCCCTATGAATTGGGGAAAAAGGGAAATTGAATCAAGCATATACATTTATGAACCAAAAGCGCTACGCGGGTGCCTAATACCTTCCCTTGACGAAGGAGTTCCCGAACCCATTCTGGTTGTGCAGACACGTGTGTCCTAAACTACAGAGGACCAAAAATCTTTTTGATTTCAAAGCCCTAAAATCACAAATGACTTCAATATTAAAATCACATGTATAAATCTATACAAAGAAGGGAGTAAATATAAATACCTTGTAAAATTAAAATCACAGGGATAAATTTATACAGAAAAGGAAGTAAACATCATTACCATGTAAAATCTGCCGAATAGAAGGTAAATCTTCCTTCTCTTTGATTTATAGTAGAGGAACCCATTAATGGAGGCTTCTCCATCATTAATATGGGATGATGATGATGGGGGAGGGAAAGGGTTTGAAACGTACATGATGATGGTGGGGAGTGGAGGCGTCCCAAACGTCCTGGAGAGGAGGAATAGAGGAATGACGGAAAAAGACGGAGGCAGACGGAAGGGGCCGGCGCAACAATTAAGGAAAACTGTCGGTATTTATTACGATAATCGTTTGGGAGCGGTTTCTGACAGTACGAAGGGGTTTGAAAGGAGACAGAGAGTAGACGGCGATACTTATGGCAATTTGAAACGACTAAGTTTGGGGAGTTTTGTGCGGTATAAGGAGAGGATGGGAGAATTGCCACGTGGCATACGGAAAAGGCTAAAGGGGCCGTTTTACTTAAATAGTATAGATTATTATTATTATTCCTTAGAACACGGTTGCGAGGAATACACATCTTTTAATTTTTTTTTCCTTTGGTCCTGCATAGTTATTAATTAAAATTCTGGAATTTTCTTCTTCAATTTAATTGCGCTTACCAAGTAAGTATTTAATTAATTAATTTATGTATTATTTAATTATGTTTTGTGTTTTAATTATAATCATGCTAGGCTAGGTTATTAATTTATTCGTATTTTTAGTTGATAAATCATCCTACTCAATTTATAACCTAGATTAGGAATTAATTAGAATTGGTAAATGAAATACGTAAGTTCCATCCGTCAGTCCCTAAGGTTCGACCTCCCTCTTGCCTAAGTTATACTAGTATCCAATTTGTGCGCTTGTGAGTATATAAAACATCCACAACAGCACATGCAATGCTAGCAGTTGTAATAAATTTTAATACTCGCAAGTGCATGAATAAGTTTATAGTGTAGCATGTAAGCGATCTCGATCCCACGAGGACTCAAACAATATGTTTTATAATTATCTTGTTAATCTTTCACTAAACTCCTAATTTAGCTATAAAAGTTTATGGCAATCAAACAAATAAAATAAAGCAAAGTAAGTAAATTAAAGTAATGGAACTAAAATAAACTAAACAATACTAAGCAAGATAATTAAATTAAAGAATTAATTAACTAGAATTTTGAAGTCATATATTTAATATCATCTTCCTAAGTATTCATGCTCATTAACTCAAATTTTTCCTCCCAATAATTTAGTCTCTCGACTCTATTATTTGCGAAAAACAAAATCAATAAAGTCCAATTAATTAATAAAATTTAATTATAACAAACTTATGTATAAAGTCAAAACACTCACTATATCCGTCAAAACACACCATATATCTACTCTCAATAAATCGTAAGCCGAGTCCAACAAAAAATAATGAGAATCCAACTTTATTTTTATCAAATAAAATAGGCACCAAATAGGAATAATTGTATTTAACATTAAAGCATTAAATTGACAAAGTTAACTGGCAGTAACACGTGCAAGGAAATCGATTAAATATATACTCATCCTAATCCTAGTACAAATTTATACTAGCATAGAATAAATTAAATTATAAAAAATAATAAAATTAAAATAAACTTATTTGGCATTAATTAAATTAAATAATAAAATAAGGCCTTCATTCTTCAAACTTTTTAATTAAATAAAGGTAAAGAAAAATAAAAATAAAAAATTTGAAAAGATCAAGAAGAAGGCTCGGCAGCACTGTTGCTGTTGGCTGGTTGAATTGTGCACGACCCCCCATTATTTATAATGTTGATGACTCCTTTTTTAAGCCCTAGTCAACTTGGATTTGGAGCATTACATTAGTTGGGCTTCATTTAGATTAAGGACAGTTATGCTGGGCCCATCTTTAGGCTAACTTGGAAGATGGGCTTGTTAAAACTAATACCAAATATATGAATTGACCCATAATTAAATATAATGAATTTTCGTCATTTTAGGGTGTTGCATTTTGCGTTGCAATTTCGGACCCTGTGATGCATCAATTTGAAAAAATGCTAAACTGAAAAGTTGTAGCTCTCGAAATTTTCTTCAAATTAGGCTCAAGAATGGCATTATTTGGAGTTCCGAGTAAAAAGTTACGCGTTCAGAAGTATCAATCAACTTTAGGTGTCTTCACTTGCTTTAATTTCTCAATTTTTCTCATTCTTTTTCTAATTCTTTTCTGGCACTTGAAAAACATAAAAATTAGAAATATTAATAACATTTTACTCTCTCTAAATTATAAATTAACATAATAAATAATACTAATTTCTTGGTACATCAATTCCCCCGACCCCCCAACTTACACTTTGCTAGTTCTCGAGCAAAGCAAAAATATCAAAATAAATTATTTTCTTGGGTCCAAAGTTTTTCAATATAATTCCAACACAATGGTTGTTTTTAAAATTTAATTCCACTTTCTTCACCAACATAAATAACTCAACAAAGACATCCAAACACCCACATGCTAATGGAATGTGACACACATGCAAGTAATATCAAAGTTCTCAGACTAGTAAGATTAATAAAATATTGCATTCTAACCAATCTCATTGTGTGTGTGTGAATTGACAACAACATGACATCATTGATATCAAAGTAGGGAAAACTTTAAAATCACTCAACAAATGAAATACTTGAGAATAGGATATAAATGCCCTCATTACATGCGGGGTATAAAGAGTAAATGCACACAAATTCAAAGGCTTCTTGCATGTATATATGCAAAACGCTATAAATGAAAGAATATTAGTCTCATGAACGGATATATCCCACTAGAAAATCTAAATATATAAATGGATCCCTTTCACCACTCTCATAGCTAAACTATATTTTAAAGGATCATTAGGACTTTTTTCGGGTTGTAACATAAGGCTTAGGGGTAAGGGTTTATCAAATGAAAGGTATATAAGAGTTCAAAGATTTAAGAAATACATTGAGATATAAAATTGACACTTTTGGGCTTAACATTAACTTTATATAAGACTTTTCTTTTGCTTTTTTTTTAAAGTATTTTTTCATCTTTTTTCCATTCTTTCTTTCATTCATCTTTTCCTAAATTTTTTTCAATTTTTTTCAATTTATTTTACATCTCCTATTTTTGAAAAAAAATTACACATTTATTTTCCTTTTGTATTTGGAGGACATTTCATAACTTTTTTTTTTCATCCTCATACTTATTTTCTTTTTCACTTTCTCACTTTTTTTTTCATCCTTTTTTTTTAGTTCTAAGCTCACTTTTCACTATTGCCTATACATAAAATAATCTCAACATATTCTTAGATAAAGGGTAGGCTAGAAATATAGGCTGAACTCCTAGTTTGAGTAGGGGAAGGTTATTGAGTTAACAAAGAAAGGCTCATATATAAGGCTTAAAGGGGGTGACTAGTGGTATAAATGCAAATGTAGGATTTCGCTAATAAATATGCTACCAAAGATGGCCTAAATCACTTCTTATGGTCTATAGCTCTTCGGATTAAGTAATATCAAGGATCTTTAAAAAAATTGCATTTCATGGACTTACCTTTCTAACGTTCAATCAAAGCGAAGAATAATAAGACTATTCAACAAATTACGCTTTTAAAAAATTTAGAGTTGATGTATAACCCTTAAAAAGGAAGATTGGCTCAAATTCTCACAAGTTTAGTCACCACATTTATGTTTTTCAAAAATCTTAAGTTACATTTACGCATCCTGTGGACACCCCATTTTACGACTCTTGGGAGAACATACAGTTCACTCCCCGACCAAATACAAGCAGGCTAAGAAGAACCTGGAAAACGAATACTAAAGCTCAGATTGTTCCCAAGAGGGGATTTTCACACAAGAAAAGGTCACTTTTTAGTACAAGAACTAAAAAATTCAAAATGTGAAGTGAAGTTGTTTGAGGAAGAGAAGACCGGTCGGGCAAAGGGTTGGACCGATCGGGCTTCATCAAATGGACAACTCCTTTACAGCTGGATCGGTCATAAGAACCCACTAGTCGGTCTTTTTAGCACACGGATCGGTTTTAACAGTAAACTGATTGGTATTCACTTAAATTCAATCGGTCTTCAATGCTACTGAATCGGTCTTTGGGCAATACCAATTGGTCATTGAGGTGAGAAGCCTCATCTTCCACTATATCAACCAAAACAGAACAAATAGAGGGGGAAGCCCCGAATAGGGGAGAGCTCGAGAGAAGGCCAAAAAAAGAGCCCCGGAATAGTGGCAGGGAGCTCGAGAAAGAGCCTCAGATAGGCAGAAAAGCAGGGAGACCTCGGAGGAGTTCCCGGAGCAGTGAACGACAAAAGAAAGAAATGTAAAAGCTCGAAAGATAAGGGATTAGATCTAAAGATAGAAACACGTTGTAAAAACGATGTATTCAAAATTCTTAAACTAGTTACCAATTGTAATACCTTTTCAATACCAATTGAAACAAAAAAGCTTTGTCTTTGGAAATTCGATATTCTATTTATCTCTCTAAATATATTTTAATCTTATTTGCTTGCCTCCCATGCGTGTATATAATATGTTATGAATGTTGTATATAATATACATACGTATTTCATGTTAATTAATAAGAAATTGGACATAGTTACCTTGTATGAACTTGCATATTTTTGTTTTGGACTGGGATTGAGTTTTATTTCACTTTTGCATTCTTCCCAGCACTATAATATGTCTAGACCAGCCCACTGCGACCAAATGCCAGTTGGTCTTCTACGCTGGCCGATCGGTCTTCGGTTAATTTTCACTATTTGCCTCGAATTCCATGCCATCTCTCTAGCATGTTAATAAAATCAGTATATATGCACCTATAGGCCACAAACAATAGGAACAAGATAAAAATATGAAATCAAGCATATACATTTAGAAGCCAAAAGCGCTACGCGGGTGCCTAACAACTTCCCTCGACGTAACATAGTTCCCGAACCCATTCTGGTTGTGCAGACCACGTTGTACCCCAAAAGGGTACAAAAATACACTTTTGTTCCTTTCTTTCCGAAAAACACTGACAACTCGAAAACTGTTCCAAACTGAGCCACGTGCCGAATGGCGTCTGGGGTAGGGGGTCCTGTCGGGATTCTCACAGTAGTGACTTTCTTGGGAAAAATTAAAGCAAACTAGATTATATGATATGTATATGCTTGCTATCATGCTTTATCTGCTTTCTATTTATTGTACAACACATGTCTTAACCTGTTTTTATATGCTATGTACCGACTTCCGGCTTTTTATGACAACTTAGACATATGTTAAGATTCCCCGAGAACATAGTAGCATGCTAGGTTGAAACCATGTAGATATTTTTGCCTAAGAACAAACAAAAGATATTTTTCCTTTCCTTTTTTTTCTAAAATAAAATTGAGCAAAATTACCAATACTTAACACATCTGCACAGCATACATATATCATACCTTCTTAAACTCGAGGGCCGAATGTAGAAGCATGCTGACTTGACGGGTTGGCAAACGCTGAAGCATAAGTTTTAAACACAATGTGGTTTTAACTATGACTTTATAAGAAAAAGTTATAGGAAGTTGTATTTTTCATACATTTCACCCGCCGTCGCCATACGGCTCCGTGATTAACTAAATTTTGGAGGTGTAAACCTCTTAACGATATTTAGGCCGTCACAGGAAATGTTTGAAAGGCTTGAGACAAAAAGAAGGTTACCTTGTTTCTGCCAAGTAGTGAAACTATGATCTCTTCTATCCAAAACACAACTCTTACCAACCAAGACAGAAGGACATAGGAAACAAATTTTGTTCCACTATTTATATATTGTTTCACCCAGATCCTTTAATTACACCAAAATCAATGAATAACTTTTTTTAATATATATATGAATATTCTGTATTATTTTTTTTAAGAAGAAAACTAATAGAAAGAATTTAATTACCAAATTAACAAGATTAAATTAGAGTCCCCGACAACGGCACCAAAAACTTGTTGTAATAAATTTTATTACTCACAAGCACACGAATTAGTTTATAGTGTAGCGTGTAAGCGAGGTCAATCACACAAGGACTCAAAGAGTATTTTTTATAATTATCTTGTTAATCTTTCACTAAAATCCTAATTTAACTAGAAAAGTTTACGGGAATCAAACAAATAAAATAAAGCATAGCAAGTAAATTAAAGTAATGGAACTAAACTAAACTAAAAAATAATAAGTAAGATAATTAAATTAAAGAATTAATTGACTAGGATTTCAAAGTCATATATTTAATATCATTTTCCTAAGTATTCATGCTCATTAACTATATACTTGTCTCGCAATAATTTATTCTATCGTCTCTATTATTTGCGAAAAATAAAATCAATAAAATCCAATTAATTAATAAAATCTAATTATAAATCTTCCATAGCCAAACTTATGTATAAAGTCAAAACACTCACTATATCCCTCAAAACATACCCTATATCCACTCTCAACAAATCATAGAGTGAATCTAACAAAAAATAATGAGAATCCAACTTTATTTTTATCAATTAAAATTGGCATCCAATAGTAAAAATTGTATTTAACATTAAAGTATTAAATTGGTATAGTCAACTAGCATGAACACGTGCAAGGGAGTCAATTAAATATATACTCATCCTAACCCTAGCACAAATTTGCGCTAGCACAGAATAAATTAAATAAATAAAAAATAATAAAATTAAAATAAACTTACTTGGCATTAATTAAATTGAATAATAAAATAAAGCCTTCAATATTCAAAATCTTCAATTAAATAAATGGTAAAGAAAACTATAAAAAAAATTGAAAAGAAGAAGGAGGTTCGGCAGCACTGTTGTTGTTGGCTGGTTGAATTGTGCATGACCCCCCATTATTTATAATGTTAATGACTCCTTTTTTAAGCCCTAGTCAACTTGGATTTGGAGCATTACATTAGTAGGGCTTCATTTAGATTAAGGACAGCTATGCTGGGCCCATCTTTAGGCTGACTTGGAAGATGGGCTTGTTAAAATTAATAGCAAACATATGAATTGTCACATAATTAAATATAATGAATTTTTGCCATTTTAGGGTGCTGCATTTTGTGTTATAATTTTGGACCACGAGATGCCTGAATTTGAAAAAAATGCTGAACTACAAAGTTATAGCTCTTGAAATTTTCTTCAAATTAGGCTCAAGAATCGCATTATTTGGAGTTCCAAGTAAAAAGTTATGCGTCCAAAAGTATTGATCAACTTTAGGTGTCTTCACTTGTTTTAATCTCTTTATTTTTCTCAATCTTTTTCAATTCTTTTCTAGCACCTAAAAAACATTAAAAATAGAAATATTAATAACATTTTTCACTCTCTAAATTATAAATTAACATAATAAATTATACTAATTTCTTACTACATCACTAACCATATAATAATTCTAACGTAATCACATAAGTAGTTAATATAATAACAAGAGATACTATACAACAATCATAACAGTAATATGCAATTAAACATCAATTAGTCATATCTCTTGTATAAATCCTCAAGCTTGCCTCAAGCTTACCCTAGTGGTCGACT
The DNA here is from genome assembly GCA_021464415.1 of Lonicera japonica. Classification (NCBI taxonomy): domain Eukaryota; kingdom Viridiplantae; phylum Streptophyta; class Magnoliopsida; order Dipsacales; family Caprifoliaceae; genus Lonicera; species Lonicera japonica. Next base: position 11,414,203 of record CM038469.1, read on the forward strand.
AAGATTAAAGCATTGGTTCCCAAAAGACCCCAAGCTCTAACTTAATCATGTATCCTCCAAGTGAGTGATTTGTCTAGGGACTTGGTTTTAACTTGTAATTCATTTGGAGTTAAACTCATGCAAGACATTTTTTTGGGGATTACACTCGAAAGAGTTAACAAGAAGAACACCCATACAAGCAGGTTCCTCCGAGGATGGAACTACCTTATGATCTTGACCTAAGTGTAGGAATACTTCTTCCCTGAATACACAGTCTTGTTGATAGAGTCACACGAACTAATCGCAAGTCAAGGAGGCTACTAAATGTAGGACTACGAATACTCTTTCACGAGAAGGCAATATACATCAATATGATGACATAAACAAGTGGCTACAATCCGCAATCAATGGCCTACAATCGAATCAAGATCCACATAGATAACTATGTATATATATACAAAAATATACTATTTGGTATTTGTATCCCGGTACCTCGAGCCTGGTATTTTTATCCCAGTACACCCGGCCATAATATGATGCACCTGTATACTTATACTATAGTATTTATATCTCGGTGCCCCTGACCTTATTCTCTTGAAAACCGTAATTACCATAATTATATATTATTTATCAATATCATTCCTGCACATATTTGTGATCGCATCAACATGAATATATCCATTCATCATCGATATATATATGTACCACAAGCCCACACAACTAAATCACACCTAAGGAGAATTCATCAGAAGATATATGATTCATTCATATAGCACCGAAAATATAAATCATATCCTTGGCCTCATAGTTATGCCATCATTTAAGTTTTATGGCCAATAAATTTCTTATCAATTCCTTTTGTTTTATAATACGCTATGTATACAAACTAAGGTCATACATCTCTATTAGTCATCAATATTATTATCACCACGTCCACTTGCAGTACAAGGCCCATTAGTGTAACTTATATAATTTATACTCTATGTTAGTCATTTACCACAATTCTTGACTTATCCGGATCATTCATCGTTAGTCTTGTAATTCTTACGTCATTCAAGTCTCATTTTAATGTAGGATTATTCTTACATAATATTTACAAATCAATTGGTTATGCACCGATTGCTTTTTAAGGGCTAAGGATGTCTTGTATGTGATTCGAGTTTATTATGTAGTTAACAAGTTATTTACTTAGTTATAAATGTAACCGAAAGGGATAATACCCTGGACCTTAAGCCCCAACACCACACCATGTGTATTATGAATAAATTTATAGCCTTATGTGTATCTCATACTACAATATTGTGTTTTAGCAAAGCTAAATACTAATTTGGAGGTTTTCCACCTATTTTGTATAGTTACATTACACTATTATACCTTAACCGTCACCACATGACCTACACCCTACCAATCCGCACATATAACTCATTTAGGGTGTAAATATGATTATTATATGCAATATATAATCCAAAAATTTTATTTACATATACGTTTCATGAGGATTTTGTGTCAATACTTAAGATTACGACTAAATATGTGTATTCCTTTTCATGATCATGTTTATTAAGTATTATCTAGTAATTACCCACCATTAATTCAAGGTCAAACAACGCAAACCTAAATGCAAGGATAAAACTCAATGTTTTTGTACCAAAATCCCCAATTGGTGTGAAAATCTAAAATCTAAATGCAACACATAATAATTTAGAAAACAAGTTAAATACTATTGTTACCCACCTCAAATGAAAATAATTCGCAAAATTGGTACTTCATAGATGGAGGGAGGTGACTGGCCTTGCTCCATTTTAAGGCCCCATAACAGTGTAGTGATGGAGAAGATGATGAATAGTGTAGATTTCACCAGAATCTTGTTGAATCTTGATCTAGTTGAAGAATACCACCAAAATCACTCAAAATCTTTCACTCTAAGGTTGTGTGTGGTGATATGGGAGAGGAGAGCTCAAAAATGGGGAGAAATATGAGTGTTGGTGCATACAAACTGGGTCAAAATGAGTTGGGTCAGGTCAAATCTCAGTAGAAAAATATTTTGGTGCGTTGTTCGTATTTTGTCCATAACTTTTTGCTTGGAACTTTGATTTATTTGATCTTTTTATATTAACGGAAAGCTAATTCAAAGATATACAACTTCATAAGAGAAATTTTTCTCCAAATTCTGGATAGATTAGTACAAAAAATTCATAGAAGAAATTGCTTTGCCTAAGCACTACAGAAATCTGATATAAAGCAGATTTTGTTAATTGGCCTACTTCACATTTAGTTTTGACCTATGAGTATGAATTGGCTTTCGGTCAAAATATAAAAGTTGTATAATTGATCAAAACCTCGGTAGATGTGTAAATAGGGACTTAATCGGATAAGAAATGGAGAAGTCACAGCCTCTCAAATATGACTAAAACATAAAAATTACGAAAAGTCAAAACATTTGATTAAGAAGCCAACTTCAATTCAAGCCACCCGAATTGCGAAATAATCACTTACACATGCAAACTTAATCTGCCTAATGTGACATGCTAGAGGTGTTGGATCACCTATGTGGAACCCGAATGAAAGTTTCACCCTTTAAAGCAGAGATTAGGCCTTAACCAGGCTTACGAGGAGGATTAACGTGGAAAATGGGACATGGGTTATTACACTTAAGCAAAATAATATTCTTTTAATCATTTCTATACGAGTTTTACCTTTTAAATGCAATTAGTGATATTTTAATTAAAAAAATTAAAATGAGCTTATCTAACCCGTGCCCCATATTTTCCCCCCCAAATTCTTTTAAGCCATCCTCTCTCTCTTTTTATATATATATATATATATCTGTCTCTATCTCTCTCTCTCTCTAAATCAATGATAATCCCACTTTTCAACAGATCAATTCATAAATATTCGTGGAGATCAATTTTCTAAATCAATAGTTGAAATATAGTTGATCAAAAGTTAAAATTTAATTGATCTATATGAGTAGATGGTGAAGAACGAGGACAAAAGCAATTGATCTGCTAATTCTTCCCTAATTCAAAAGGCCGACGAATTAACACGAAGGATCACTCTTTAATTTACATGTACAAATTTGGTAGCTGAGTTCATGTGTACAATAAAATGTGTGTTCTTTCTATTCTATCTGTATAAAATGTGTAGATTTTAGATTTTTTCCCCTTGTATACTATATATGGCAGTAAAATCCCTACTAACTAGGTCATGATGGTGTAGTATAGAAGTTGTGCTTTCTATAGAGTATTTTTGGATGTATTTTTAGAATATGGAAGAATCAATGAACCCTTGGGCCTCGTTTGATTCGGGTATTAAAAAGTGGGATGTGATTATTAATACCACTTTTTTTATAATACCTTGTTTGATTCGCACAAATGGGCTGGGATTACTAATACGGGTACTAACTTAATACCACTCTTTGTGCTATAATTTAGAGTAAACTACCCTAATGGCCCTTCAACTATTGACCTAGTGTCACTTTGGCCCTTAAACTAAAAAATGCATCACTTTAACCGTTGAACTATTAGCGAGTGTCACTATGGGCCCTTCTGTCCACATTTTCTGTTAATTAGACGGAAATGGAGGGTACTTTTGTCATTTTGATTATTTTTTAAAAAAAATAAATTTAATTAAATTTTTTATTATAAAATAAATTAAAAAATGGAAAGAAAGAGAGAAACCAAATCGGAGAAGAAAAGATAAGAAAATTTTCTCTCATACATAACAAAAGACAACACCAAATTTCAAAACATAATTTGGTGATTGAAAACAGATCATCATGGGTTTTAAATTTGAGCTATGCAAGATCTATGGCAAGATCCATGGGGGGTGTGAGAGAGAAAAATTTGGGGATAGTGTACAGAAGAGAAAAATTTAAAGAAAGAAAGGAAGCAATGAAGAACATGGGGAAAGGTCCCAAAATAAATGAAAAACCAGGTGCCGGTAATCTTTGAAGGACAGAAAATTGATAACAGGAATGAACGGATCGCCAAAGAAATGAGGTTACGGCGACAAGTTCGATCACTTGGTTCGGCGTCGACGGGTACTTGCCGGTGGTCGGAGATGGAGGTGGGAGTGGTAAAGAGACACGAATGGTGATATTATATATATATATATATATATATGTATGGGTTTCTCTTTTCTTTCTTTCTTTCTTTCTTTCTCTCTTTGGGTTTGTGGTGAGGAGGTGGTGGTGGTGGTGGTGGGAATGGAAGAGAGAGAAGATGGGTTTGTGGTGGGAAGGTGGTCGGAAACGAAGGTGGGGAGGTGGTGGTGGTGGTGGTGGAGTGGTAGAGAGAGAAGATGGGTTTGAGGTGGGGAGGTGGTCGGAAATGGAGGTGGGAGGTGGTGGGAGTGGTAGAGAGAGAAGATGGTGATGTATATAATATATATATGGGTTTCTCTTTTTCTTTTTTCTTTTTTTAATATATTTTATAATAAAAAATTTAATTAAATTTATTTTTTTAAAAAAATAATTGAAATGACAAAAATGCCCTCAATTTCCGTCCAACTTAATAGAAAATGTGGACGGAAGGGCTATAGTGACACTAACTAATAGTTCAAGGGTTAAAGTAGCGCGTTTTTTAGTTTAAGGACCAAAGTGATACTAGGTCAATAGTTAAGGGGCCATTAGAGTAGTTTATTCTATAATTTAATACCAGGGGGGAGGTAGTATTATTTATTTAGGATTAAGAAAAATGAACGATATATTTTCAAAAATGCTATTACTACTATAATATTTTTAAAAATGTCACTACTACTACTACTATATTATTATTATTTTAATTTATCTTTTTTAAAAAAAAAATTTTTAAATTTTTTTTTTTTTATTTTGTTAGTCCAAAATATAATCCCGTATATAAGTTACAGAACCAAACATGGTAGTAACATCAGCATGAGATATTCCAGTATTAATACTGCATGAATCAAACAGGGTATTGGTATTAAATTAATACTAGGATTAATAGTCCAGTACTATTAATACTGATATTATTAATCCCACTGATCCTAATACCTGAATCAAATGAAGCCTGGTGTATGTGAAATTTGCAATTGTTATTGATGATGGTGATCATAACATTATCACGTACTCTGAATAAGTATATTCAAACTTCCTCTCTACAAATATTTTTGATTGAGGGATTTTCAATTAATTTATTTCTAGCAGCCATCTATACGTAAACATAATTGTCGTCAGCAAGGCCTGGCCTTATTGTCAAACTACCACTAGGATTTCGGTGTTTTTTTTAGATGATATTGATTTACAAAAATTATATCAACACAAAAAGGAAAAAGTATGACAATAAACAACTAAATATCCTCGTCGTAAGTGTACAAGCTATTTATGTAGTAACAAATAAAGAAAAATGAATAAGAAGCACTAAAATTAATCGAGTCTCCATTTACAATTGAATGCATAGAGTATTTGCTTTCACATCTTTGTTCACAAGTTTACATGTACCTATTTTTTTTCATAGCTATTTGGTTGGGAAATTTGGCACAACGTTGATATATTAATGTTTTTTTTTATCGATCATGCTCCTTCCATGATTGATCATACCCTCTCCAATATACTTAATTAAATTATAAATTTCAAAATTTCACCTAATCAGTGGTAGTTCCTTTTCATGGATCTTAGTCAAATTAGGAGCTAATGTGATTATTATCCTTGTTGTTTTAAGTTACTATTTTGTTCAGCCCTTTTACTCAATCCCTAAAAAAATTGACTAGAAACAAAAAATAAAAATTTATTTGTTTGGCCGACACATGATATATCGTGCCAATGAAAGATTTTTATTGAAAACTTCTTCCGTTTGACTAATTTTGGCATTGTCACGACACATTTTCATTTTGCATTGGCAAGACAAATCATGAGTCAGGCCAAAGAGTTCATTTATCTCCCGACACATCATATATCGTGGGAGGTATAATTTACTTTTCTCCCTCTGTACTTTTATCTGTTTTAATAGGTTAAATATATACTTTTACACTACACTGTTAACCTACTTATTGGGAATGGTCTAATGAATATTCAGCTGTTTACTCATAGCGCTGGAATATTATTAATTATGACAATTTCTGTTCATGATCACGTTACCTTGTTGAGTGTGACGTTGAACAGTTGCATTTGAATTCGTTTTTTGGAAGTTCTTCGATCAACTTTTGTTTGGATTTAATTTTTTTAGTATTTTTAATGAATGGACATTCTTTTTTAAAATTAAACTAAAACTGTTAGCATTTTATTAGACAATCAGATCTATCATCTTAATAAATAACGGTGAAGATATTGACACCCTAAAAACACATGATAATACTTTCACTTTCATTCGGTCATTCGCAACTGAGTAAGGTGTTTGGTACTCGGTTGTTGAGGGCGAATACAAGCCTAAATACTTGGTCTTTGACAACCAAGTAAGGCGTTATTAAGTTTATATTCAGTACTTCACAACCGTGTAACATATATCTTACTCGGTTGCGAAGTAAGCATTATTAAATATATACCCGGTCCTTCACAACCGATTAACATATATCTTACTCGGTTGCGAAGGTTCGAATGAAAGTGTGAGTGTTACCAAGTATTTTTGGGGTACCAATATCACTACCCATATATAATGTGATCCTTTGTTGGATATATAATTTTTATTGAAAGTTATGGTCTTTATTAAAAATTATTATATTTTTAAATTTTATAAAATAATTGAGGAAAGAAAAAGTTGACAATACAGTGTAAACTTGGGATATATTTTATACATTCATTTTACACAAAAATTAAATTTAAAAGTTTGCTGAAACTCAAATTTTTTACATGTTTTATATATTTTACACAAATTTAAATATACATTACCGTAAGAGATGCTCTTATATTCAACAACCAAAAAATTAAATAATGTGAACCCTTGTCATGTTGTTATGCCTAGACGCCTAGTTTGATTTTTCATCTGGACTTTCCATTTAAGTTACATTACTCATCAAATTATCTAGAAGATATATATGTTACATTATTTACAAAAATAATATATATTAAAAATATCATATAAATTCAAAGTAGAAATTTAATTGTTACTCTTTGGAGATGCGTTGTACCTGGTCAGTCAAACGGTAAACTCATCGTCGATCCATTCAATGCATTTTGCTTTGTCTGGTAAATTCATCTTATTTTCAATGGATGCATTGCAATTTTTTATTTTATTTACAATTGACAGGTTTGTCTGTTTACTATCTTTTTCTAATTCGGAAGATAAAAAAATTAAAAAATTAAAAAAATAAAAAAATAAAAATAAAAAATTAAAAAATAAGAGAAGGTTCCGTTACTTTTATATATATATATATATAGAGAGAGAGAGAGAGAGAAAGAGATAAAAAGAATATATTTTACAAATCCATTTTAAACAAAAGTAAAATTTAAAAGACTGTTGGAGACATAATTTTCTACAAATTATATAAATTTTACATAAAACTACAATATACACTATTGTTGAAGAGTTCTAAGTTTATATTTAGTAGAAACTTCAATTTATTTAGAATTAATTGAAATTTTTAATTTAAGTTATATATTTGCTTGTAACTATTTTAAGAGAAACATGCAATTTATCGAGGGTGACTTAACGAACTCTATTATTATATTTTTTTGAAAGAAAAATAAAATTTCATTAAAATACTTAATCGGCCCAGAAGAAAAGTAACAAGAAGTCGATTTGGAGCCTTGTATATTGAGGAATTGAAATATGATACAAACTTTACATGATTCGCTAGAGAATTGACAATAGAATTACCATCCGGCAAATAAAAAATTGCAAGATTGATTACATAATCTAAACAAATCTAACAAACGCTTAAATTTGTTATTAAATGAACTCTATTATTAGAGACCTAGAATTGATAGAAATAAAATAGTTATTTCCATAAATTTCATCAATTACGCAACTTAAGCAATATAATATAAAAGGATTGACTTAATTTTCTATTAGGCAAATTAATTAAAGATGTGGCAACATAGCTTTGGAGCCACTCGAGCACACCTGTCCATTTGTAAGAGTAAGAGGAAACTCTTTTCTTTATATGTTTATATACTCTAGACTAGAATCACCAATGAGAAGGACTGAGCCACGTAAGAAGAGATATGATATATATAGTGACAGTGAAGTTGGTTGAATTATCAAGGCATATCTTTTTAAGAAGGTTTACGATATATCAGACAGTGAAGTTGGTTGAATTATCAATGCATATCTTTTTAAGAAGGTTTACGATATATCAGATCAATTTTTAGATTATTTTTAAATTATACTGATAGTTGGATTATTTTTATGTATGTTTTTGAGTTTAATTTATTAAAAAATTATTTTATTAAGATAAAAATAAGATCAAAAAATATAATTAAAAGATTTAAAAATAAAAATAAAAACAAGTCAGACAAATCCAGTTTATTTTTAGTTTTTTTAGCATGAATATATATCGAATCTACATCTTGATTGTTAAAAAGTAAAATTAGGCCGGGTAATGCACTCAAAATAGATTGATTGGTATTTATCGATTTAAGTTCGTCAAACGATACTCAATTTTTTTTATCTTATTACTAATCTCCTTTATATATATATATAGAGAGAGAGAGAGAGAATAAGAGAAGGTTCAGACATGGATGCCACCACCATTACTCTTATTCTCCTCATTTCTGTTACTTTCCTTCACACCCTCCTTTCACTAACAAGACCACCCAAAAACAAAAAAACTTCCACCGGGACCGACCCCATTTCCGATCATCGGAACCCTCCTCAAACTCGGAGACCAGCCTCACAAGTCCCTCGCCGATCTGGCCAAAATCTACGGTCCAATCATGTCCTTAAAAGTCGGCACAACAACAACTGTCGTAATTTCCTCGTCAACCACTGCCAAAGAAATCCTCCAAACTCAGGACCTTGCTTTTTCATCTCGATCCATACCCGACGCTCTCCACGCCCTTGACACAGCGAAATACTCCGTTGCTTGGTTACCCGTCTCGAACCGGTGGAGAAGCCATAGAAAAATCTTGAACTCTCACATTTTCTCGGCCAGTAGACTTGATGCTAATCAACATTTACGACGGAAAAAGGTGGAGGAACTAATTATCTACTGCCAAAAGAGTAGTGAATTGGGTGACCCCGTTAATATTGGGCAAGCCGGGTTTACGACTTCGCTTAATTTATTGTCGAATATGATTTTTTCTATGGATTTGACAGATCCTCTTTAAGGATTCAGCTAAGGAGTTCAAGGAGCTCGTGTGGAATATTATGGCTGAGGCTGGTAAGCCTAATTTGGTTGATTATTTCCCCTTGCTCAAGAGGATTGATCCGCAGGGTATTAGGCGTAGAATGACTGTTCATTTTGGTAAGATACTTCACCTGTTTGGCGAAATGACTGAAAAAAGATTGGAGTTGAGGAAGTTGCGTAAAACTGTTGAAAGCACTGACACGTTGGATATTTGTCTTAATATTGCTCAAGAGAATCCGGATGAGATTGATCGAACTCACATGGAACACATGTTCCTGGAATGTAGAATTACTTTTTCTTACAAGCCTGGTTTTGTATGTGAGATTGAGATGCCCATATTCGTTGTCCTAAAGCAACTATATATAGTATAATTTTAAGTGGTGTTGGGTTGTGTTAACGCTTCTTCACTTGCAATTTTTAATATAATTTATGTTTTAATGTTAGTACAGGATTTACTTGCTGCGGGTGCTGATATAACTGCAATTTTTAATATAATTTATGTTTTAATGTTATTACATGACTTATTTGTTGCAGGTACTGATACAACTGCTTAATTTATGTTTAAATGTTAGTATAGGACTTATTTGTTGCGGGTACTGATACAACTTCAAGCACGCTAGAATGGGCAATGGCAGAGCTACTACGCAACCCAGAGATAATGGTGAAAGCCAAAGCAGAGCTCAAGGAAGTCATTGGCAAAGGAAAAGTACTACAAGAAGTTGATGTTACTAGCTTGCCTTACTTGGGTTATATCGTAAAAGAAACCCTGAGGATGCATCCCCCGGGCCCATTCTTAATTCCTCGCAAAATTGAGACCGATGTTGAGGTGTGTGGCTACATTGTCCCAAAGGGTGCACAGGTGCTAGTCAATGTTTGGGCTATAGGCCGAGATCCAACCCTATGGGAAGATCCATTATCATTTAAGCCTGAGAGGTTCTTGGGCTCAAAAATCGATGTTAAAGGCCGGGATTTTGAACTTATTCCATTTGGTGCTGGCCGCAGAATTTGCCCAGGGCTGCCATTGGCGATGAGGATGGTGCCGGTGATGTTGGGGTCGATGATAAATTTGTTCGATTGGAAACTCGATGGCGGGATTGAACCAAAGAATTTGGATATGGCAGAGAAGTTCGGGCTAAGTTTACAAAAGGCTCAGCCTCTACGTGCTGTTCCTACTCTAGTAGAGATGTAATATTGTTGTCGAGTAATGCTATGTTAAGCAAGTTTGTTTAAATGTTGTAAACTAAATATAATACTAAACTCTCTCAAACTATCACTTTTTTACACTAAACCCTCCTATCTTCTAAAAGTGACACTAACCCCCCCCCCCTATCTTCTAAAAGTGACACTAACCCCCCCCCCCCCCCCCTAAACTATTAGATGTATCACTTAACCCCCAAAATTACATAAATGCCCATGTACAAAGTTGGGTAAAAAAACACTAAACCCCCTCAAACTATCACTTTTTGGCACTAAACCCCCCCTAAACTATATGATGATTGATGGTTTGTCGGAAAAAACTTTTCCCTTTTTATCCAGCAAAATTTATATATTTTTGACAAATCCTTTCTTTGCAGAATTAATTCGGGTTTACTCTTTCATTAAATCCGTAGACCTCGTGCGCATTTTGGGGGTTTCTTCCATTCACATTGAATTTCCACCAATTTTCTCACAGTATTTGGACTTCTGGCTCTTGCAGCATTTTTTCGACTTTTTGAGAAGATTTTTATTTGGCCCCTGCATCTTTTATATATGTTTTTTTGATGCACTTATATCTCTTTCTATTTATTAAGGCGCTTCTCTCTCTTATTAATTTTTTTTGCGGTCGGCAGGCTTCCTCACCCAAGATGTAGCCCTGAGCCTTTTTGCCTAGCTGTCACTCTTGGTGTGGCTTTCGCCGCCTATTTTCCTGAATTCTTTCCTTTTTTTGGGGCTGTCAGATTTATCATCTTTTCTACTCTTTTATTTTTTTCTCGTACCCACTCTGTTCTCTTTTGCCAATTTTTTACTGCTTGAGCCATGTTTCCTGCATTCTGCGAAAAATTTGGTTTAAAAACTTTGCGATTGATGTTTTCATGAGTGTTTCTTGTGTTTTTCGGTCTGGAAATGCAGATTTTGTAATCCCAAATTTTTTCTTTTGTAGGCATTTTAATCAAAATATTTATTTGCTGGATAAAAAGTGAATAGTATTTTTGAGCAAATACTGAGGGAAAGAATAGGTTGCGAATAGACAGTGTAAGAAAGTATTTGTCTTGTTGAGAGATGGTTTTTAGGAAAGTATTTGTCTTGTAGACATATGGTAACCATTTGTCTTGTGGACAGATGGTTTCAAGCCTTTTATATACCTTGTGCCTCCATTGCATTTCTTCACACCTTGCATTGCTCTTTCTCTCTTTCTAGATTACAATTCTCTTTAGCTCTTAACATACAAGAATGGATTCTTTCAATCTTTTTTCTCATACTGATTCTTCTCAAGCTCTCCCATCAGATTGTCTTCCTTGTGACTCTCCTCATGCTTACCTCTTTTCTTCTGATGGTTCTCGCTATGTGGCTCTCCACCACGATGATTGGGAAGGAGTAAACTGGAAGGATGTTGATGGTGTAATGTAATGTCTCGTATTTCATTTCCAAGCCAACTCTCCTCTTCAGTCCGGTTAAAGGCTTTATTACCGTTGGATCGTGAACATTGGGTTTCGAGCCTCTTGTATTTGACCCGACACCTCTAGCATGTCATATTAGGTATATTAAGTTTGTGAGACCAATCATTTCATTATTCGGGTGGCGTGAATTAAAAACGGGAGGTGAATCGCGTATTTTGAACTTTTCGAAAAAGTTAATTTTTGGCCAACTTTGAGAGGTCGTAACTTTTTCATTCGAGGTCCAAATGAATCCCCGTTTGTAGCCATGTCTTCATCTCAATACCCTCTACAACTTTCATGTTTTGACCAGAAAGCCAAGTTGATAAGTGCTCAAAATTGTTAATTAAACCCGCAAATAATATTTTGTTATAATATAATTAATGCTTAAATTATGGAGGATTAATATTTATTTTGTCTTTTTGTAGGGAAGAAGTAAATTATAATAAAAAGCCTAAAAAGGTGGAAGAAGTCTACTGAAGATCAAAAAGGAAGATAAAGAAGAAAGAATATTTCAATTCAATATTCTCTCCTAATTCGAAGATCAAAAAGGAAGATAAAGAAGATAAAGAAGAAAGAATCCTAATTGAATTCAAAGTTGTTATTTCTTCTACAATTCTAATTTCCTAAACCTTGTAAACTTCTATCTCTTATTCCTATATATAGATCCATTCTCTACACCTAATGGGATAGAAGAAAGATACTGGAAAATATATAGAAAATAGATAGGGAAAATAGATAGATATATATATAGATATTATTAGAGAGTTCTAGAAAGAGAAAATCCTCCATATACTAGTTGCCGTGTGGCCGAAGTATTGAAGGAGAAGAAGTGGACAGTGTAAAACCGTGTGGTACACGCCAGTTCGAGTATCATAAACAGGGACGTTTTCTAGCTTTCTAATTTTTTATAGTTTGTATTTAAGTACTTTAGTTTTAATTTTAATGATGAATTATTATTTTATTTTAATGTGTTCTTTATTTAATATGCTTGGCTAAACTCTCTCCCAAAGGGGAAGGATGAAACCGCCATGGATGTAATAGGCTTAATTTAATTCTAATTGATTTTTAATTATTCATCCCGAATTAAAATATATTTTAAAATTACCATTACTACAACGTTTGTTTTCTTTCTAGTACTTTAATTGTTTTTTAAAATAAAGGAAGGATCTCTTGTGATCACCAATTTGGGGATACATGCGATGCCTATTTTTATTTACATTAGTTTTAAAGAAAGAATGATGGTGATTTTGAATTTGTTTATATAGTAGGGATGCATGTTAAAAATATAATTAGGTACCTTTTTGTTTATATCCATGGTGATGGATTCTTTTTTCTTGAGATTTTTTATTATTGATTACTTGCGTGCTTGATTTAATTTAAGTAAAGGAATTACTACATTGCCTTTGAAAAAGTTGTTTCGACTCCAAATCTCAATGGATATACTCTCTTGAAAAAAATAGCACTCTAAAACTTGGTTATTAAAATCTCTCTTGTATATGAGAAGGATTTCAAATTCAAATAGCTCACAACTAATTAGAAAAAACGCATATGAATGAATATTTAGTCTCATTGAAGGAATATCAATTACTTCATTTAAGAATGTCGAGTTACCCACCATAGCACATTCTCATATATTCTCCACATCCTACCATACCTAACCATAGATCAAATAGGACTTTATCGGGTTATGGATTAAATATGGGCATAAGGAATAATTATCTCTGAGAAGGTAGGGTCTTCAATATCACTTTAATAGGGAACAATATGAATATATACTTCATTCAACTTTGAATTTTCTCATTCACTTAAAACATTACAGTCATTCTCTTTTTCTTTTTCTTTTCTTCCATTCATTCAATTTTTTTTTTTTTTTTTTCTCTTTAGCTTGTTCCCTTCCTTTTCTTCTTTCACAATCTTCCTAACTTCTCAGAAATAAATAGGGTTTTAAGGATATGGGTAAACAAAGAAAAGGTTATTTTTTTTACAGGCTCAAAGGGCTACTAGCGATAAATATATATGACGGTAGAAGGCTTATTGTGGAAAAGAAAGAAGGCCTATTATCCTCTCTATGGGTCAGCATGATGATCACGTCTCAAATAAACTACAAGGCCTATGTTTCTCTTAACTCGAAAGAGATTTCATTCTCAGTAAGTAAAATATGAAAAAGAATAATGAGACTATGTAACGACTTAATATGGTATGAAGAATAGTTGAGTCATCTTATAACTCTGAGTTTGCGTATATACCCTCTACAAATGATGAATGGCTTAAAGTCTCACGGGGTTATTAAGTCTCCACTGTTATTTCTCTAGCTCCTTAGAAACTCGATTACTTTTCAATTTACATTACACTAGTCGGCTGTTTGGGCAGTTGAAAAATATTTTGAATAGAGCTCATAGTGCAATGTCTAGATTTATATATATTCGAGTAACAAACTAAACTTAGAGTTAAACAATAACAATTTTAAGCATTCATAAGGTGGGTCATTGGTAAATTCATTTATATCATGGATAGGGTACTAAACCAAAATGACTCTATTTTAATATTTTCAAAAAAATGAATTTGCATTTTTGAAAACTTTCCCAATTTGATAAGTGCCCAAAATTGTTAATTAAACCCGCAAATAATATTTTGTTATAATATAATTAATTCTTAAATTATGGAGGATTAATATGTATTTTGTCTTTTTGTAGGGAAGAAGTAAATTATAATAAAAAGCCTAAAAAAGTGGAAGAAGTCTACTGAAGATCAAAAAGGAAGATAAAGAAGAAAGAATATTCCAATTCAATATTCTCTCATAATTCGAATACAACTTCTTTTTCTCTCTCTTAATTAGAATCATAATTGAACTCAAAGTTATTATTTCTTCTAGAATTCTAGTTTCCTAAACCTTGTAAACTTTTATCTCTCATTCCTATATATAGACCCATTCTCTACACTTAAGGGGAGAAGAAAATTATAGAAAAATATATAGAAAATAGATAGGGAAAATAGATAGAGATATATAAATATATTGACGTATGGAGTATTGATTTCATGGGTCCCTTCCCAAATTCTCATGGTTTTGCCTACATTCTCCTAGCTGTTGATTATCTGTCAAAATGGGTTGAAGCTATAGCAACTAAGAAAGCTGACCATAGAGTTGTTGTTAATTTCTTAAAAGATACCATACTTCCTAGGTTTGGTACACCTCGAGCTATAATTAGTGATAACATAACACATTTTTGTAATAAGGTGTTTGCAAGTTTAATGATTAAATATGGGATTACTCACAAGGTAGCCCTGGCATATCATCCCCAAACCAATGGTCAAGCTGAAGTGTCTAATAGGGAAATTAAACATATTTTGGAAACAACTGTTAATACTTTAAGAAACGATTGGGCAATTTGACTTTCAGATGCTTTGTGGGCCTACCGCACTGCATATAAAACTCCAATAGGAATGTCTCCCTATAGACTAGTAGATGGTAAGGCCTGTCATCTTCCTGTTGAACTAGAGCATCAAGCCTATTGGGCCATTAAAACTATGAATTTTGCTATAGATAAAGCAAGTGAACAACGAAAACTCCAACTTAATGAGTTAGAGGAAATACGTAATGATGCTTATGAAAGTTCTAAAATTTACAAAGCAAAAACTAAAATAGAACATGACAAGCGCATCTTAAGAAAAGAGTTTTTTTCAGGGCAAAAAGTTCTTCTTTATAACTCTCGGTTAGAGTTATTTCCTGGTAAACTAAGGACACATTGGTCTGGACCCTATATTGTTCACAATGTGTCGTGCCACGGTGCTATAGAAGTCTAAGATCCTAAGAATGGACACATTTTTAAAGTTAATGTTCAGCGTCTAAAACCATTTTTAGAACTTCAAACTAGAGCAATTGAAGAAACATTACTTGCTGATCCTATGTACCATGAATAGATTATATTTCATTATTATTTGAATTTTCTTTTTGGCTAGTATGTTTTCCTCAACTTGATTCGCCTGGCTGAAGGCATTAAACTTAGCGCTCATGGGAGGCAACCCATTTGGTGTGTTTAAATTACCCATCTCTCTCAACATTGTCCATTCATTTTCACTCTGTTTGGGGGTGTTCTTGTTTAAACACTGAGGACAATGTTTCGATTTGTTTGGCGGTGGGAATGTTTTCAAAAATGCAAATTTATTTTTTAAATAAAAACGGAGTCATTTTGGTTTAGTACCCTATCCCTGATATAAATGAATTTACCGATGACACACCTTATGAATGCTTAGAATTATTATTGTCAAACTCTAAGTTTAGTTTGTTACTCGAATATATATGAATTTAGACATTGCACTATGAGCTCTATTCAAAATATTTTTCAACTGCACAAACAGACGTCTAGTGTAATATAAATTGAAAAGTAATCGAGTTTCTAAAGAGCTAGAGAAATAACAATGGAGACTTAATAACCCTGTGAGACTTTGAGCCATTCATCATTTATAGAGGGTATATACACAAACTCGGAGTCATAAGATGACTCAACTATTCATCATACCGTATTAAGTCATTGCATAGTCTCATTATTATTTTTCATATTTTGATTAATTACTAAGAATGAAATCTCTTTCGAGTTAAGAGAACACTACACCAAAACTCGCTAACTGGCACGGTTCTACTCCGTGCCTGACCACCTTTGGCACGGTTCTGTGCCGTGCTAAATACGGCCGTACCAATTTATTTAGCACGGCTTCACACCGTGCTTAATTCATACATTTTCTTGGTCAAAGGGTACCAATTTCACCAAATTTGATACCACTATAGCACGGATACATACCGTGCCAATATTCTAACACGTGTCGTTTTGATGGCTTTCCACGTGTCATCATGTTTGATATAGTGCTATCATTGGTGACACTACACTGGCACCCTTTTGGAACGGTTATGGCACTGCGTAGGCACCTTTTTGGAACGGTTATAGCACTGTGTAGGCACCTTTTTGGAACCGTTATGGCATTACCAAATATGTACACAGTAATTAAATAAGAACGGTGTTGGCACGGTTCTTTGCCGTGCCAAAATGACCAGTATTGTGTTGCTACTGCTTTTTTTTTGTTTTCCATTTTTTTCCTATTTTATTTTCTTTTCATTTTTCCCCTATTGCATATTATTCAAACAGCCATAAAACTATAAAAAGTACATTTGCATCACAACAAATACAATCACCCAATTAAGTTCAAAAGAACCATCATAACTAAGATAGCAAGAATATTATATTAGCTTCACAAAACAAAGTCATTTGAGGAGATTATGTCTTCCTAAATTACAAGTTTGTACTATATTGGATAATATTGAAGTTCACATCTGATTACAAGCCAAGGACCAAAAAAAACCAAACATTAGTTTAAGACAAAAAAACCTCCAATTGCTTTTCCACCAGTAGTTAGCAACTACCCCTTGCAACTTAGTATATGCAAGTAGATATCCCAAAAAATATATATTACCACCCCCAAACTTTAGTTGAAGGCAAAAAGAACCCAAACTTTTAATTACTCCAAGCATCCACCATTAGTTAGCAATCACCATTTGCTACTTTAATATATGTACACCTGTACAAGGTAATATAATGAAAAAAAAATATATATTAGAATGCTAAAACTACTTGATAAGAAACTAGAATTTTAAAGAAAGCAATGTTGAGATAAACTAAAACTAAATTTACATTAAACAAACATAAGGAAATCACAAGAGTTAAGAGTACTTACTAATGCGTCTATCATCATTAACCCACAAAACCCGAGGTTCGGGCACCCCATGTCTAACGAGGTCCAAACACCCAGCTGGATAGTCACCAAATTTTGCTACAGCAAGTAGAAAATCAATATTGTTATCTTCAAAAACTTTCCTTTCAAAGGTTAGGAAGGGGGGGGGGGGGAGGAGGAAATGGAGATTGGCCTCCTAATTGCATGTGTTATTAATTGAAAATTCGAAACTATTATATGAAAATTTGAAAAATGAGCCATCTATCCAAATAAATCAATTGCATACTTCACTTACATGTTTCTCCACTTGTGTTCACCCGAACCAACACTTTCAAAGGTTTTCTGCCAATGTTTCCCATAGCTCGATTAAGACGATTTGCAATCAACACAATACACCAGCAAAATACTGATTGAATGAGTTGGTAGAAATTAGCCGACTCTTACTTCCTCTTAGACATATTTTCCACTAATAAAATATTCTAATATGAAAATGGAAGTTGTGAACAGATATACAAGAATTGGGTAATAAACAAATCACAGACAATTACTAAGAAACCACTGATGCAGAACAACCGCATATAATTGTTGACAAATAGGACACAACATGCAATCAAAGAAGTAGTCCCTCTGTCCCAAATTAAGAGCCGTGTTTGATTTTCCAAAAAATAAATAAATCAAGATACACAAATTTCAAAAAGGAAATTGAACCCTTAATTGGGGACGTCTCCAAAAAGGAAAAGTTGACTCTTAATTTGGTTTGGAAGGAGTAATATTCAGGAGTCTTATTACATCTAGCAATATCTTCAAATGCATGTTATACAAAGGACTCTTCGAAACATAGAAGAGGAAGATATATAAAGCACTTATAACACAATGCATAGAAGAATACTTGGCCAACTTGATAAATCATAATATAGAATTACCAATTTTCTACAAAATATGACTGCAACTGAAGTTAGTGCTTACCTTCTAATCATCTACAGTCTCAACCATGGCAAGGTTTGGTACACTAGCTGCATGCCTGCATGTAAAAAATAAAGTATGAATAAGTATATGGTCATGAAACAAGTTATTTTTTTTTTCGATATAAAGAAAGCAAACTATATTAAATCAACTGAAAGAGCATTAACAAGTTGATTAATTCATATTCATAGGCATATATGAAGAGAGAGGGAGAAATAAGAGGGTGAGTTAAGTACTAAAATATATTCTTTATATAACTCTTTTATTTTGTAAAAAAAATGATTAAATTAAGTAAATAAATGGTAAAACATCTTATTCAATCACATGTAAGATTTGTTGATGGTTTAACTATAAAAGAAACAAACGAAGTCGTTCATGCTATACTACAAAATCAAATCAAATTAGCCAAATCATAAATTGAACATAAGCACGAAAATTAGCAGTTTTTCATCAAGAAGAGATGTCTAATTAGCCGGGGCTTAATCTCAAAAATTCAAAAAAAAATCCCTTCAATCAAAACAATCAAATTAAGGAGAACGAAAATTTTCATCAAGAAGAGGGACAAATAAATAAAATAAGTAAATAAACCATATAAAAGACCATTTCTGGTTTGATTTTCTCAAGATATAATAGTGCTCAGTAATTTCAGCTTCGATCATTTGGGGAAATAATATCACTTCCATCTCTTTCAATATATGCATCAGAAATTCACAACATAGAAATGTTACATAATAACAAAAAAAAACAAAGTTAAAAACAAACACACATGGTATATAATAAAAAGAAAGTAACTGAAAGTCTGAAATGCAGCTATTTTATCTAAAGATTTCTGGTTGACAACAACATACACTCACTCTCAATGCATTAAACAAACTAAGTACTATATCTATATAAGAACACTGTACTACAAAAAAATGGTATTCAATAAAAAAAATACAAGAAAGGAAATGTTCTATTCATGTTTAGCTGAGAAGATTAATACCTAATTACCATTAAACTGGAAAAAAACAAGTGTAATCTTTAAGACACGCATTGAAATAGAAATTTAACTATATATATATCACACACACACACACATATATATATATGGAGGAGTGGAGAAGAGAGATCCGAGAAGATGCAACATATTGAATGAGAAATTTTACCTCGAGAAGATGCAAGAAGCCAAGAAAGGAGAAGAGAGATCCAAGGAAGCGACGAAGAGGAGAAATGGGGAAGTGGAGGGAGGACGGCGCTGCCCTTGGAGTGAAAATGGGGATTTAGGTTTTGTTGTGGGGTGGAATCGGTGGGAGTGGGAATGGGTCAGTCGGACTGGGGCCTGGGCTGGGGGTTTTATTAATTATACATTAGTTTAGTACAATATTTTATAATTTATATAAATAGACTTATAAACCTAATTAGTTATATATAGACCCAAAAAAAAATTAGTTATATAAATATATATAATAAAATTTATTATTATTTTATACTAATCGGTCGGTTCAGAGGCACAAAAATTCACACTAAACTGACTTCTGTTGATTTTGCAATGTCATGTCCCAAACCTGAACCAAATATATTTGATTTCGGTTCAGTTTCTTTGAGACAGACAGAGTCAGTAACTTCTTTTCTTCCAAATTAATGAAATGTAATTTTGTAATTTCAACTTGCTACTAAAGTGTAATCTACATCTTTTCCTTGTGCTGAAGTCCTACCAACACTTAATGTTTGTGTACGGGTCAGTTTCGTGTCGGATTGAAATCGTGTCGAGTGAAATGACTCCACCCATACACGACCCGTTTAATAAACGGATAAAAAATTCAAATTCATACACGACCCATTTAATTAACGAATGACACGACCCAATTTGTTTAACCCATTTAAGATAAACGGTTCGATTCGGGTCATATACATATAACATTTAGTGACCCGCTATAAGTAATTAAATACTAAAATATATACACAATAATTTATATATACATATATAAATTATATATTCGGGTTCCAAACGGGTTTACATGACCCGAAATCGACTCGTATATATTCTTATCGGGTTAAATGAGTTTTATTCCGGTATTGTGAATGTACATGAAATCGACTCGTTTAATAAACGGATTTGACGAGTCAACCCAATTATGACCCACACCCGCTAAGGGTTCACCTAAACCCGGTAAATTCGTGTCGATTTCGTGTCGTGTTATTGTGTCGTGTTATAAATTGCCAGGCCTAATTATTAGACATGTAAATCATTCTTAAGGTCATAAGTTCAAGACTAGTTGTAAGTAATTATAAGTGCGTGCAATAGAATAGCTTGTAATTTTTTACAATAAAAATATATAGATTCAAATCCTGAATATCGTAAGTTAAAATTTTGCCGTTAAAATTTTAACCCTCCTAAGGTGGGAGTAATAGTATTTAAAATCTATTTCAACGCTATTACTACTTATTCAACTCAAATCAAAGCTCATGCGATGATTTTGTATATACTTTTCTATAAATGCATGTTCATGGGGTTGTGGGGTAATTTTCCTTAATTCTTTGATTAATTTATATCTCTTACAATCATAGATGATGGATGTTATAAGAATCCCCAACTATTATGTTAATTTGGAAAAGATAGGTACGAAAAACCCTTACTTTTAAGTACTTTTGTAAACATATGCTATAGTACGGTTACCTAAAATGCTATACTCGATTTTGAAAATATATTTTGCGTATAATTACTTATGATTGTGGTGTTATTGTTGTACTTTAATTAGAAATTCTTTATCTACGAAAACTACTACTTACTTGCCAGTCCGTAACTATGTTGGGCAGATTTATAAGTTTATTTTGTATAAATCAAGAGCCAAGATCATAGGAGAAAGTTTATACGGAACCTAAATCTTCATAATTTCTGTATTATACTTGGCTTAGAGCCTACATGACGAAACGTACGAAACTCCCCAAAAGAAGAATATTCTTAATTGAACCCATAGTTAACGGACTTAGCAAAGGAAGTTAAAATACAACAATAACACCACCACTTGAGTAATGTAAGGTATATATACACTTAAATGAAGATATACAAGTTATATACATATACATATGAATCAAGTACATATATTTTAGAACACACATATATATATATATATTCTTATGCTTTGTCTATGTTTGACAAGATTCTTATGTATAGATGTGTATGAGATATCCTTGAGATATATATTTAGTCTGTATATGTGGAGATATTTATATACATATATGTGTGTACATGTATATGTACTACGTATACGTATATTATTTGGGATGATACGTTTTATTGATTTCCTAGTTTTGTAAGGCACTAGTAGTCTATGGGGTTAACCTAGCCCTGGCGGCTACATACCTTGGTCCGTGTAGAAGGACCCCGCTTTCAGAGCGGCATACTCTATGGTCTGTAGGGGGACCCCGCGAGGCATCATACCCTACACCATTTAGGTGGTCCACGGGGGGATCCAGCCTTAGGGGTTGCATACCCTAGTTTTCGGGGCTTAGATCTAGGTCGCAGTACACTGTATAGTAAATCTTAGATGTCCAATATGAGATGGGAATTGACGGTTAAAACATTAGTGCCTAAGATGTCTTTTGATGTATTTTATTATTATCACAAGTTATACTTATTTTGTCGATAAATATATATATGTTAGTGTATTATATAATCGGGGCCGGGATAGTATTTGACACGCTTAGTATATAAAATGATTTTCATTGCATTGATACCTACCATATGTTCTAGAAATGGTATATATATATGCATGATAACAACCAAATTATTCCCATTTTGATGCATTGCATGTATAGTTTTGAAATGTACTTTTACACAAAAACCTTATAGTTTCCACTGAGCCCGTGTTTGACTCACTCGCATTTTCTAAAACCATTTTTGCAGGTTCTTCCTTGGGGCGGCACGAGTGCGTGATTAGAAACCTTTAATGACCAAACGTCCGTAGTCGTCCATGGATGACTTGTCTTTTCTCTTATGGATTATGGATAATAGAACCGTTTGATTTTATTGCTTCATTGATCTGTATTAAATTCTATCCATAAGTGTTGTAAAGGCCATTTAATTATTTTTGGGACCTCGTTGGAGGAATTGTTGTATATTGAATTGCTTGATGATTGCTAAATTCAAAAGTGTGGAGTTTTATTTCTAGTTAAATTTTCCTTATAATTTACAAGTATGGTTTTATTGAAAATACAGATTCCACATGCCAAAAAAATTCTGAAATATACGGCTTTATTTGTGATTTTCTATTATATCAGTTCTAAGTTAGGCATTCCAACCCGCCGTCGTGCACGGCACTATGATTAACCGAGTTTCGGAGGTCTAAACCTCATAATAGGATTCGGGGCGTCACATGTAATGCACCGTCGGGCTGTTTACGAGGATGCTGTTATTTCGGCCATTAACCCACCTTGGTTTATTATGGAGCCTGTTAATAACCTTTTCTGCAAGAAGGTCACTGAGTTATGCCTGTTTATGCATGTTATGAATGCTCTTACTATCTATATGCTAGATTAAATGCTAAGGATATGCTTAGAGAACAATGTCATGCATGTTATGTATATGCTATATGAAATGCCATGTATGTTATATGTATGCTATATGAAATTCCATGTATGTAGTATGCTATATGACATGACTCATACTTTTCATTGGAGCTGGGGTGAAATGACTATGACACCCATGGTCGTGTATGCTCTTACTGGTCTGTCAACTAGCAGCCGTCCTATTGATTCTTCTAGTAGCATCCACATTTCTTCGGCTGGGAAGATAGCTGCTCTTGGGTGGATTTCCCTGGTAGTACTATTCCACATGCTATATTGGTTGAGCGGCTCAAATCTGAGAGTGAGCATATTTCGTCTAGCGGTGGTCCGCTTACTCGGCAGGGGATACGTCGATACGCCAGATGTTTGCTCCTTTTCATGCTTCAAGAGTTATTCGTGGCCCGTGGTAATGATGATACGGGTTTGCATTGGTTGGGTCTTCTCCAGGATTTTAGCATTGTTCATACCTGGGATGGGGAGGATTGGTTTTATCTGTTTTATATGATTCTATGGATAGCTTTTCGCGATGCTGTTCTCCTGCCCATCGGGGCATGTGCATGTTATGGGAGGTAATTTCTTCTCCTTTCTTTTGGTTTTTCTTTCATCTGGGTTTTTATTCATAAATTTTGGTTGTGTCCTTAAGCTTGGTTTCTCGCATACATTGGTTATGGTCCTGCCCGGACTTAGGCGTTGTGGTGGCTTAAACTTCCCATTTCCTTTGACGATTTACTCCGAAGTATTGTGGTAAGCCTTATCGTTACATTCCTTTGGACATTTGTAAAGGTGATTTCTTTGGAGTGGCCTTTGGCCAAGTATGTTTTCCTATTCTTATTGTTACTTTATGTTTATATTCCATGCATTGCTTTTCTCATTTCCTCTTCTTGTCAGTCAATTGGGCCCATTGGTCAGAGTTATATGGCTATCTGTCCTTTGACTATTCTCGTGTTGTATCCCAGACTCATTGTTTCTTGAAGCACGAGTATGATTTTATTTTTTATTTGGGGGAGCGGGTCATGCGTCAACACTTTCCGATGTTCCTCTCTGTACTTTCGCCTTTCCTCCCCTTGAGATGCGTCGTCCGGCGGATCTCTTGATGGATGATCAACGGTCTTTGGTTGATGGATTAGATTACAAAAACTTTGTTCTGTATATGTCTTACCCTGAGTTTGCCGAGACTTTTTTGTTGCGGGAGTCCCCTAATGCTACTCCTGTGACCATTTACAAATGTTATGCTGCTATTGGGGGGATGTAAATTATATCTAAGGGTAAAGTTGGCTGATCCTGAGTAAATCAGTTTATGGGGTGTCTGCAGATCCTTCTGCTGCAGCTGGTGTTCTTGATGGGTCAGAAGGAAAATGAAGGAAATGGTGATGAGGATATGGAGGCAAACATGGGTGGAGATGATGGTGATGATGAAGATGGTGGTCGTTGGGATCAAGGTGATGATGATGAAGTTGAGGATGTAAGCCACTATGATGGTGAAAATGTGGTTCATGGGGGTGAAGGTGAACGTGTGGGCTTTACTGTGTCGGGTTTTTTGGATTCGGCTAATACTGCAAGTTTTAAGGCCTTCGAATCCCAACTTTGGCAAGATTCTAGTTTTAGTCTTAGGAATTTGCCTATTAATTTTGCCGGTTTGTCTTACGCTCATCAGAGTACCAATTCTGCTGTTGGTTCAGGGAAGGCAGTGTCGCAGAATTCTGAAGCGGATCTTCATACGACTTTATGGAATATGCAGTGGGCGAAAACAGCTCATAGGTTTGTGGCGGATCAATATGTTCCTTTGGGTCATTACGTCACTAACCCGATGGTGTTTGATAAAGATTATCGTCATAAGTTGCGGACCATTCCGGGTTATATGGATACTAGATCGGCAAGTGTTGAAGCTTCTAACTCTTCTGAGGGGTCTGCCTGTCTTATGGTAAATTGTGTGGCTCAACCCTCTCGTCCTGGTTCATCCTTTCGTTGATCGTTACTTGTTCGTACTGATGATATTGGTTCTGCAGCAAAGCGTGGCCGTTGATTTCCTCCCCCCGCCCTTTTTTCCTTTAAGAAAAGTCTTTTATTTTGTAATAATATTTTTTATGAAAAACCGTGTATTTTTTGCAAGAAATAAAGTATTTTACTCAAGAATGATCAGTTATGATATGAATGATGGGTTGGGTCGTTCTACCAATTTTATTTAAAAAAGTATTCTAACAAAAGATTTGTCTTTTAGACAAAAATGGACAATTTGTCTTGTGGATAGATAATAACCATTTGTCTTGGGGACAAATGGTCTTACCCCTATATATAAACCTCCCATACTACTCCTTCCTCCCCCTCTACTCATTCTCTCCTTCATCATTCCCCTTTCTTTCTCTCATTCTTATACAATGTCTGCCTTTCATTATGATGCTGCTTTACAATTTTTTCAGTCTCTTAGACTGCTCATTATAGACACCCCATTTTGTGACTCTTCTAGACAAGATGCAACTCATTTTCCAATGAAGCAAAATCAGTTTTGGCGATACGAAATTTCAAGGGATGCACGCTCGAGCAAGATAAAATTGAACTTGGACAATGAAAGATGAAGATCATCATGGATCCATACAAATGAGACTCACACCAAGTCAGTACACCTCGAATGCCGAAAAGAAAATTGTTGATTCTCAATTATCACTATTTTTCAGGATCATATTCTGGACCACGTGTAGTCAAATAGTGATACAGGGGCCTTCCCAAACTCTAACTACCCTCAAATTGGGAGAGAAGATACAAGAAATCCTATGAAACATCATGTCCAAAATTCATCTTGATCCAATGGTGGGATCCCCTATTTTCTGTATAGACAATCCGTATGCTCATGATTTCGATCAAGTGTAATCAATCACTCAAATGGAAGCCTTCCCGACCTCCGATCAAGCTCAAATTTAGATAGAAGCTATCTAACATATTGGGGAACAACATATCCAAAAATAAGCTTCATCTAATGGTTGAACATCCAATTGTCCGTACAGATTATACGGATTCCCCAAAAGGGCAATCCGGATTAACCGTATGGTTAATGTGACTTCTCGACCTCTAATCGAGCTCAAATTTGGAAATCATCTAGAGGACTTCTTGGGGAACAACATATCCAAAAATCAGCTTAATCCAATGGTTAGAACTAGATTTACTGTACGAGAAATCTCATTCCCCATACGGGCAATCTATTTTACGACCGAAACGGGCTATACGGCGACCGAAACGGTTAATCGGATTGTCAGTATGGAAAATTGGATTAACCGTATAGACAATCCGCTCTAGAGGGAAACAATTCACCTATATATACCAAAGTGAAGCAGAGAGCTCAAGGAAAGAGCCTTTGGATAGAGGCAGAGCTCGAAAGAAAGCTCGAGAGACAAGGCAGAAAGGCCCGGAGAAGTTTCGAAGCAAGACGTGAGAAGAAATGGAATACAACCTGGATAGAAGCTTGAGAGAAAAGAGAAAATGATCATAAAAATGGAGAAGACTAGTTCTAATGATAGGAACAAATTGTATCCGAAATTCTTAGACTAGTTTGTAATACATTCTCAAACATCAATCGAAACAAAATAGCTTTGTCTTCAGAAACACAGTATTCTTTTAATCTTTATGTATCAGCATTAATTCGTTGCTTGCCTATTAAATTGTATATAATACATACACATACATACACACTGTTTATACATGTTAATAATCGAAATTGGACAAATATAACCTGTATGACATGTAAATTAATTCTGGACTGGGATTGAACTGTAAATACATGCATATGTAACGAATATGGTTTTAAGCCATCTTTTCATGCTTTCTACATTGAATAACTGAGAAACTAGTATGCTGTGTAAGATGACCGATCGGTCTTCTGTATAGTTTCGCTATTTTTGCTCCATAACTCGTGCCATCACTCCTGTATGATAATAAAATATTTGTACAAATACTTTAGGCCTTAAGACAGTAGGGAAAGATAAAATAATGATAAAGTGAGCATGTACATTTAGAAGCCGATAAGGTGACGCAGGTGCCTTAACACGTTCCCACGTCGTAACATAGTTCCCGAACCCACTCTAGGTTGTACATATCACATTGTACCATAAAAGGGTAAAAAACACACTTTTGTCTGGTTCTAAACGAGCCACGCGCCGAACGGCGTCGGGTGGGGTTCCCTTCGGGATTCTCACACTTATGCGTGTTGACACTGCATTAAATTAGGGAGATTGGAGGCATCTTTTCCATTGGCGATCAGAAGAAATCCACTATAATTTTCTCCTTGGTGCTTTACCCTTTTGGGACCGTACGGACCACGTGTTTCGTTTTGTCATTGATGAGCTTTGCCCTACCTATGAGGAGTTATCTTGGTTTTTAGGTCAGCCTGTGCTTGCCAATATTCTTCACGTAGACCCCCGGGTTTGTCATCCAATGTTTAGCCCTGATGGTTTGGACCTCGGGTGTCTAGTTCATTTTTTGCTCGATTCTGAGGACGACCCGGCTTTTGACCATGCCCGGACTGCTGGTGCCATGGTGTGCTATTTTACTACTCTATTATTTGTTACCAGGGCTTTCATTGTCAACCCCATATAGTTTTATTGGTTCAGCATGCTCTGTTAGGTCAGTCCATTGTGCTTTATATGTTGGTCAAAACACTGACTGGGCTTGATGCTATGGCTGTGGGTGTTACTGAGTTTTTCCATGGGAGCCCGATACTGCTGTATATGTGGATTTTGGAGTGCTTTCGGTTCGTGTCTGATATGAACGTGGGTCTTGCTTGGTGGTTCCCAGAGTGCTTACGATTGGACCACGGCCTTTTGCGAGTCTAACCGTCTTATTAGGTGGCATGTGCCCATGGTGGCAACTGCAGATGATGGTTCTAGCTACTGGGGGTCAGTATTATGTGAGGATACGAGGTTTGGACAAGATTTCTTACTATATTCCTTCGCGGCTCTTACGACAGTTCAATATCCCTATGATGGATTTTCCTGACCCTTGAGATTTCTCGCCTGTCCTTGTTCTAGTTAGTACGCTACTTGCCCTTCGACTCTCAACTATGTGGGCGGGACGCTTCACCCAATCTTTCAGAGCTGTTGATTTTTGGATTTCTCGCCCTATGGCTGCGGCACAAGTGAGGCGCATTTGGGACAAAGTTCAGGATTGGATTCTCGGCATTCCCCATCAAATGCGCTGGTATGAGTTTATGGGTAAACCTCCTACCGATGATACTATCGTGGTTGCTTACAAGATCATGGATCGGGCGCGGAGTGAGCATTCAGCTGAAGGTGATCATCTGCCACCTCCATTAGCTTAGAAATATTCTGTGGTTTAGGGTTTTCTTTTGTAAATAGGCTGTTTTTGCAAACTTGTTTTATTGTTTTTAAATGAATGTATGTAAGGTTTTATTTTATTTATAAAAAATTAGACCAGGTCTGAAGTTACTTCTCAGTTTACCTACGTTCCCTTTGTTTTAACATCTCAAATCTTGGTTGTGGGGCTCAGGTCTACGTAGTTCTTGGGTGTGCTAGTTTGTGTCTTTATTGATTGTATTTCTTCAAACGATCTAAATTAACTGGAGAGTTGAATTGTTGACCATCAGTATCTATTAATATTACGGCTCCTCCCAAAAGGATCTCTTTGATAATGTACTGCCCGGTCCACTTTTGCACGAATTTTTCCCTTGGATATCTGGCTAGTTCCCTGACTTCTTTCAATACCAAATCCTTTACCTGTATTCCTCTTGATTTCACCCTCTGATTAAAAGCCCTGGCGACCCTTTTCTGATATCCTTGTTGGTGATAAGCGGCTTTCAACCATTTTTCATCAAGTAGTGCTAACTCTTCATAGCGGTTTCTGACCCAATCCAATTCTGATATCGAGCTTTCCAATATTATTCTCAGCGATGGGATTTCCATTTCCACCGGCAGTACTCCATTTCATATGTTAGTGAGAATGGCGTTGTATTCAAGGAGACTCTTTTTGTGGTACGATACCCCCATAGTGCATACGGTAGTCTATTAGCCTAATCTCTCCCACTTTTTATCATCTTACTTATCATATTCTTCATATTTTTATTTGTTGCATCTACCGCACCATTAGTCTGGGGTCTATAAGGAGATGACTTGTGTCTCTGTATCCCATACTCCTCCATTACATTTTTGGCTTCTCCCTCGAAGTGAGTTCCATTATCCAACACTATCTCATGTGGTACTCCATATCTGCAGATGATGTTCCTTCGAATGAACCTTACCACTTTCTTGGCATCGAGCCTCGCATATGACTCTGCTTCCACCCATTTTGTGAAATAATCAATTGCCACCAATATGTATTCGTGCCCATTACTGGCTGCTGGTGATATTTTCCCGATGACATCTATGCCCCAAACTAAGAAGGGCCAGGGAGCTGTCATAATGTATAATTCTTTTAGAGGAAGTTTTTGAGATTTCGCATGAACCTGACATAGATGGCATCTTCTGACATAATCGTTACAGTCTTGCTGCATGGTGGTCTAGTAATACCCTTATCGGACTATCTTGTGGGCCAAGGTATGTCCACTCATGTGGTTATCTTGCTCATAACTGGTTGGAACTCTTCCTTTTTTAAGCACTAGAGATGTATCCCGTCATGATTCCTCTTATATAATTTTCCTGAGCAGATAATGAATTAAGTGGCTAGTCTCCGTAGTGCAACCCGAGTTTTTCTGTTTGTACCCTTAGGATATTTCCCATTTTTCAAAACTCTCCAGATATCATAGTACCACATTAATGGCTTCACCACCTCTTCTTTTTCACATTCCAACACAAGCCAAAATGTTGGGACCTCTCTTTGTTCAATGGTTATCTGCACAGCCGCCACATTTTTTGGAATTTCGACTGTTGATGCCAACGTAGCCAGCACGTCGGCGAAGTTATTTTGGCAGCGGGGGACATGATAGAAGTCAACCCTTTCGAATCTGTTTGCTATATCCTGAAATCTGTCTAGGTAGGGAATGAGCTTTTCTTCTTTGATCTTCCATTTTCTCAGTATCTGGTGAATGATGATAGTTGAATCCCTAAATACTTGTATTTTCGTCACCCCCTTTTTAAGAGCGATTTCTAACCCCATGATACAAGCTTTCTATTCAGCTGTATTATTGGTGCAGTCGAAATTAAGTCTGAAGGACAATGGAAAATGGATTTGATTTGGCAAAATTAACAGGATCCCTATCCCATAACCATTCTTGTTGGCCACCCTATCAAAATATAACTTCCACTCACCCTCTATTTCTGTAGCCATGATTGTTTCATCCGGGAAGTTGGGTTCTTTTTCTTCTTCTTCTGCTTCTAGCATGGGGTTGTTGACCAAAAAATTAGCGATAATCTGCCCTTTAATTGCTTTATGAGTAACATAACTGATGTCTAATTTTGATAACAAAAATACCCATCTGGCCATGCGGTTCGTTAAAACTTGCTTTTCGAACAAATATTTCAACGGGTCTAGCTGAGCTATGAGTATGACAAAAAATACGAGCATGTAGTGGCGCAACTTTTAGGTAGCCCAAATTAGGGCTGCACATGATCTTTCCAAACGGCAAATAATTTCTCTCGTACAGTGACAGCTTCTTACTGATATAATAAATTGCCTGCTCCTTCCGACTCTGGGCCACATGCTAGGCTAGCATAGCTCTTGCGACAATTTCATTAACCGAGAGATACAACAATAGAGGGAGGCTTGGCTGTGGTGGAGCAAGAATTGGTGGTTTGGACAAATAATCCTTGATTTTATCGAACGTTGCTCGGCATTGATCATTCCACTGTCCATCTGACGACTTCTTCAATAGCTTAAAAATGGGTTCACATGTTTGTGTGAGTTGGGATATTAATCGGCTGATATACTATAGTTTACCCAAAAACCCTCTGATTTCTTTCTCAGTGCGTGGCACGGGCATTTCTCGAATTGATTTTATCTTAGCAGGATTTGTTTATATTCCTCTCTTACTGACAACATATCTAAACAACTTGCCTTTTGTTACCCTGAATACACATTTTTGCGGGTTCAGCTTCATCTGTATGGCTTAAGTCTGTCAAAGAAGGCCTTGAGCGCAGGGAGATGTCCTTCTCTCTTTTTAGACTTGATGATCATGTCATCCACATGTAGTTCAACTTCTTTGTGGATCATGTCATGGAACAATGTGATCGCTACTCTTAAATATGTCGCCTCGGCATTTTTCAACCGGAATGGCATAACTGTATAATAGTAAATTCCCCACATCATTATGAAGGAGGTCTTGTCCTGGTGATTAGGATGCATTTTTATTTGATTATAACCGGCAAATCCATCAACAAACAACTTCAAGGCATGATTGGCAGTGTTATCTACAACTAAATCAATGTTGGGCAGTGGAAAATCATCTTTCGGGCAGGCCTTATTGAGATCCCTATAATCCACACATACCTTCACTTTCCCATTCGCTTTTGTTACTGGTATTATGTTAGCTAGCCATGTTGGATAATCTACTACTCGGATGAATCCAACTTTCAGCTGCTTTTTAACCTCTTATTTAACCTTTAAGGACCACTCTGGTATCAACTTTCTAAGCTTTTGCTTGTCTGGTTTACATTCAAGGCTTAGTGTGAATTTCGTGGATTACTATATCCGTGCTTAAACCTGGCATGTCGGCATAAGACCAAGCAAACATATCAACGTATTCTTTCAATAATTCATGCAACTCTTTGTTCTCAGTTTCACTCAATTTAGCCCCAATTTTTATTTCCTTTTTATCCTCATCGGTCCCTAGGTTAACGGTAATGGTTTCACCCTCCTCAATTTGGATTCGTTGTTCGCTTTTTTCGGGAATATCATTCATGGATTCGATTTCAGTTGACGCAATATTAAATTCAGACACATTCGAATACTGGGAATTTAGTTCTATCTCATTAACAAAAACTTCATCAGGTACATCATCAAGAAACTTTCCTAAGAGCTCATAGTCGCTCATTCTACCCACAAATTTACCCTTTACAAATTCACTCCCTTTCTTACTCGAATTCCCCTGATGCTTTACTGGACAGATTAGTGCCACTGGGTCAACTATCTGATTTCTTTATTAATTGCCATGATATGTGCCCCTACTTGTGTTGGGCTTCCCGAAAACAGATCCTTCATCATGTTTGTTATATCTTCCGCTTCTTCATCTTCCTCCTTCCTCAGAAGTAATGCATCAGATTCCTGGCTTGTAACACAGTGTTCCTGACCTTTCTTGTAATACACATCCTCGACATAAAAGATTTCAAACCACGGGACTCATTCTCCCTTTGAGTTAACCCACGGCTCTTAGAACCCATAAAACGAGAAGTCTTCCATTTCTGTCATAAAGAAACCATTGAGAGAAGTATTGATCATTCTGTAACCCGGATATTTTACAAACACTTCTTCCTTACTTCCCCTTTGATCTGCTAATCCCAAACCGGCATATTTTCTTCTTTGCACATGTGGCTCTACTGGCTTCGCTATCCTAATATGTCTGTCACTCAGTCCCTTTCTAGGTAGGTAACCTATAGCATTCATCATGGCAACAACCTTCCCATTCAAGAACGGTATTGTGTCAGGCGGCAAATGCCTGATTTCCTGTGTAGTCAAAGCTTGCACCCTCGGTTCACAGTGAAAACCTCCCAACTGCACATCTTGACTTCCTATGCCTAGGATTGGCGTATCTTTAGGCATTATGGTGTCATCACAATCACCATGTACTACAATGGTTTCATCCCATACCTGGATCTTTAGCTTCTGATGTAGAGAGGACGGGAGAGCTCCCACCAAATGTATCTATGCGCGTCCGAGTAATAAATTGAAGCTGGATAGGATGTCAATAACTTGGAACTCTACAGGAAATTCAATTGGCCCGATCAGTAAACTCAAGTTGACAGATTCCAATACTGTTCTTTTGGTATTGTCGTATGCCCTCACCGTTACCGGAGATTCTTCCAAGCTATTTTCATCAAGTTCCAAAGCTTTGAAGGTCTTGAGTGGGCAGACAATTATGGTTGCTCCATTATCGATGTGCACCTTTGGAACCACCATCCCTATTGTAACACCCCATTCTTAAATCTCAAGCTTATCGCATTAAAAAATCGTGAGTAAAGCGATTTCGAGCTTCGAATAGTGAAATAATGTTCTGAAAGGAACGACAGGGTTTGGAGACTTCTAATAAGTCATGTTGGTGTATTTAAGCTTGCTAGAATGTCCGTAAGTCATTTCGGATTTCGAGTTAAAATCGGGATGTAAATTTCAAGTTTTCAATTTACCCGACTTCGTAATTTTTGGTTAACTTGGAGGAAGCATAACTTATTTTTTCCTCATCAGATTGAGTTTTTGTTCACAAAGTACCCTAAATTTTTAGGCTATCTACAACTTTCATGTTTCGGCCAAAGGAAAATTCAGACTTCTAATAGGTCGAAACTGAGCGCAAAATAGGTCAATAGCTATCAGTTGTTCATTTGGTAACACTAACGCGCTGACTTTGTTAAATTTCTGGGAATTATCTGTACAGAATTTGGGGACACTTCCTTCTAAGAAGTTGGAGAGCTCCGAGTAAGATTTCTGTGGACATAAAGATCACCTCAATCAGACTTCCGAGCGAGAAGTTATGGCCGTCCAAAGATAGTGCTGCAAGTCCCCAAAATGGTGCGCGTGTGAACAGTAACAGCGAGAATTGGACAACAGCTATATATATGTTCTTCTTCATTTTCTCCTCATTCCACCACCACTTCACGAGAGCTTATAGAGAGAGATAGAGTGAGGAAATTGAAAGGGTTTGGTGGATTTTCATCCCCTATCCCAAGATTTAGCTCTAAAGTCACACAAACCCTTGTCCAAATCACTATTCATCTTCTTCTTCATGCTATTCCACCATTGGAGCAAAAGAAGCAAGCGAGGGTTTTCGCTATTAGACTCTTACGCATCATCAACCTTGTGATACGACTATTATAAGGTGGGAACAACTCTCCTAAACCTATTTTCTTACTTATTACTTGTTGTATCAAAGATTTACATGGCGAAATGGGATTTTCTTATGAAACCTTAGGTTTTGATGACTAGATGCGATTGGGCTAGATTCGTTCCAAATTAATGATGTATAATGAGAAATTATTACCCCAATAACATTGTTTATCAATGATTTACATGATTAACATTTATATGTTGAGTTTTCTAACGAACTCACTTGGAGGCGAAGCCTGTAAACTAAGGAATTTGGGAAATTGGAGGTTTTGAAGGTTTCCGCTATAATAAAGGGTAGATTATAGGTTATACAACCTAGATATACAAATGTATGCCAAGAAAGACTTGGATAGAACATTATCTTTGAGTATTACATTAAATCCCATCAAAGTGTACATAAATGCAATAACATTAGATTTAGTAGCCTACGTGACCACACCTTGAGTTAAGTGATGAAGATTATTAACTAAGTACAACGTAGGAATATTATAAATGCACGTTAGTAACGGCTAGGATTCCATAGGGATGGTTATACAAGATTATCACACCGCCACTAATTTATTAGTGGAGACTTAAATTAGTAAATATGGCTTGAGTACTAGAGTAAAGTGTATATGGTACTAGTCCCACAAATTAGAAATTTAAGACAGGAATATTGATAATACTATGAAATCCATATATAATGATAGTTCAAGTTATAATATATCATAACGATAGCCACATACTAATTTTCTACATATCTATATGTGTAATGATGTGTCGTGGTGATATATATATATATATATATGTTTATGTAGGATTCTGTATATCGTGTAAATGCATGATACCACATGTGTGATGATGTGAGATTGATATATATATACATATGCATTCATTATGAGAGATGAATGACTGTGATGATTGTGTATTGATTTGCTACATATATATATATATATATGTATGATGTAATGATGAGATTGTATAGTCCATGTGAGGTCTCGGGTTGGTCTCTAACGATTGAGATCTTAAGTTGGGACAGAGTGCCCCTAGGTGCAAGACCGGAAACTATGCACGAAAACGAACAAGAGGCCCTGCTGCCGCGTGGGTGAGAGACCCCGAAATGCAGACCTGGTGACGCTTGGACGATCGCGATTATTATTATTGTGATGGTCGAGGCCTTGAGGGAATTTGAGAGACATTGTCTCGAATGATACTAATACGCCACAATGACGGATGTGGCGGTGGTTTCGATATATATTACTGTGTTGTATTTTATATTGTTCTATATATTGCCTCTGGTATATTATGGATAATGTAAGAATGAATATATGTACACACATATATAAATATATATATATGTGTGTGTGTGTGTATCGATGCAGATACGTGAAAAGCATGTAGATGTGAGATTAGTCTACCAGTTTATATAGAACGTAAGATATTAATAACCTAAGTGGCCAACATAGTATATGAATGGCTAAACGGGAGGAATTTCTTAATATAACTGTAACGACCCGGTCCCACCTCAGTACGATATTGTCCGCTCTGGGTAGCGTCCTAGCCAGGCCTCAGCCCCAGGACATCTACCCTCACGGCTTTGTTTTTGGGAGCTCACGACCAGCTTCCCAGGGGGGTCACCCATCCTGGGATTGCTCTGGCCCACTACTCGCTTAACTTCGGAGTTCTTATGGGATCCGAAGCCAGTGAGCTCCCAAAAGGCCTTGTACTTAATTAGCGACCAACTGTTACTTATATGGGTCTCAAGGATCCCCCATCTTCCGATGTGGGATGCCCCCTTTGAGCTACATTTCCTCCCCTCCAAGGGACTACTTATCATTCGCAGGGCGTCACATCCTTCCCCCCCAAGGGAATCGACGTCCTCGTCGACACATCATACTCTGTGGGGTCCGCTCTGATACCATTTGTAACGACCCGGTCCCACCTCAGTACGATATTGTTCGCTCTGGGTAGCGTCCTAGCCAGGTCTTAGCCCCAGGACATCTACCCTCACGGCTTTGTTTCTGGGAGCTCACGACCAGCTTCCCAGGGGGTCACCCATCCTGGGATTGCTCTGGCCCACTACTCGCTTAACTTCGGAGTTCTCATGGCATCCGAAGCCAGTGAGCTACCCAAAAGGCCTCGTACTTAATTAGCGACCATATCTTACTTATATGGGTCTCCAAGGATCCCCCATCTTCCGGTGTGGGATGCCCCCTTTGAGCTACAATTCCTCCACTCAAGGGAGTACTCCATCACTCGCAGGGCGTCACATCCTTCCCCCCAAGGGAATCGATGTCCTCGTCGACACACCGTACTCTGTGGGGTCCGCTCTGATACCATTTGTAACGACCCGGTCCCACCTCAGTACGATATTGTCCACTTTGGGCGAGCGCGACTTGCAACCCCTCAGGGCCAGTCCATCTACTCCCCTCACGGATTTGTTTCTGGGAGCTCACGACCAGCTTCCCAGGGGCTCACCCATCCTGGGATTGCTCTGGCCAGCTACTCGCTTAACTTCGGAGTTTTCATGAGATCCGAAGCCAGTGAGCTACCCAGGAGGCCTCGTCTTGGTATCAGAGTACCACGCCGCGGAAGCTAAGCGTTCCCCCACAGGGGAAGACCGATATGGTCCCGTCCGGGCGGTTCCACTCGGCTCCAACCGAGCAGCCCTTTCCCTCAGGGTTTTGTTCCTGGGAGCTCACGACCAGCAATCCCAGGATGGGTGACCCCCCTGGGAAGCTGGTCGTGAGCTCCCAGGAACAAAACCCTGAGGGAAAGGGCTGCTCGGTTGGAGCCGAGTGGAGCCGCCCGGACGGGACAATATCAGTCTTCCCCTGTGGGGGAACGCTTAGCTTCCGCAGCGTGGTACTCTGATACCAAGACGAGGCCTCCTGGGTAGCTCACTGGCTTCGGATCCCATGAGAACTCCGAAGTTAAGCGAGTAGCTGGCCAGAGCAATCCCAGGATGGGTGACCCCCTGGGAAGCTGGTCGTGAGCTCCCAGAAACAAATCCGTGAGGGGAGTAGATGGACTGGCCCTGAGGGGTTGCAGGTCGCGCTCGCCCAAAGAGGACAATATCATACTGAGGTGGGACCGGGTCGTTATAGTAACGCTAAAGCTAGACGGCCTAGTAGTAATGCTTAGTAGTCGGCCATGTATGTAACTCATAATGTACTATTAACAAAGTGATAACTACGAATACTTGGCATAAGAGGTGTATACCCCTCACACGTAGTTGAGTAACCGAGAATAGAATGATTCTTATAGCATGTGAACCCTAGGAAACTAGAAAGAATAGAATGTTATATAATGAGAGTCATGGAACAGTTTTGATACCTAAGATAGAACAATTAGTGGGTTTTGGCACACACGTACATGGTGAATTGCATAGTAAGGGTTTCAAAAAGACTGTATTGTTGAAGCAATATATATATATATACGATACATATGTTTTCAAATGAAAACCTTATTTTCATTATAAACCTTTATAGTACCCACTAAGCCAAGATTTGGCTCATTCCTTCATTCTCAATAGTAGGCCTGGGACCGGTTCGGTTCTTTAAAAAAATTTGAGGAACCATTAACCGAACCGGTTCTATGTTAACGGTTTGGTTCTACTTATAAAAAGTGAAGAACCGGTTTAAGAACCGAACCGGTTCTAACGGTTCGGTTCTCCCGGTTTATCGGTTAACCGTTAACAAGATAAAAACCGGTTCCTTAACGGTTTTGGAAAGAACCGGTTTATTGTTAACCGTTAACAAGAAAAAAACCGGAAAAACCAAAATATTAATAGTTATTGGAAAGAAATAACGGTTCTAAGGGTTCCTTAATGGTTCTAACGGTTCCTTAACGGTTCTAACGGTTCGGTTCCTAAGCAATTTAGAAGGAAAATCTAATAACGGTTCCTTAACGGTTATTAGAAAAAAATTATATCAAGAACCGTTAACCGAACCGTTAACAACCTCCAAGAACCGAACCGTTAACAAAAGTTTCCTATTTTTCAAGAACCGAACCGAACCGGGTTTTATCGGTTCGGTCCGGACCGGTTCTCTGGTTCCCAGTTCTAAAATCCCAGCCCTACTCAATAGTTTCGCAGGTCCATACTCGAGGGTGGCACGGGCTGTACGTCCGTAGAAGCTCTGATGACCTTTAATAACTTTGTAGTCCTTAATTTAAGGACAATACCATTGAGGCCTTTATATTACACTTTTAGATGATTATATTGTATACAACCTTGTATTTATTTAAAAGGATTTGGAGACTGTTGTATAATCTTATGCTTAAACGGACTTTGATAAAGTGTATTAGATGAGGAGTATTTTTATTAAATGGTTGATTGTGAAATGATTGAACAGATGTTGTTCTTTTTATTTTTATTTACAGGGCGGATATCGCATTTTACAAACTCCTCATGCCGAATTTTTTTTAAATGGACTTTACTAAACTTTCTTTTATAACTCACACCCGTTATCGCGTATGACACCGTGATTAACCGAGTCTCGGAGGTGAAAATCTCAGAACAGGATTCGTGGCGTCACACCTCTAGTTTTTACAGATATATAAAGTGCTTGGTCATGATTCTTCCCTAATGGTGATAAATCTTCATCTGAAAAAGCTAAATTGTTCTGCAAATCCAGAGTTCCAATCATGGCTGTCAATTGTTCGAAAGTTGATTCTATTAGGACTATGGCCTCATCCATAAGTTTAAGGAATGCTGACTGATGGGGTTTGGAAGAGACCAATAGCCCCCAAATAGATATGTGGGCTTGAGTTTTCTTCAACTAGTCAACAACTCGGCTTCTTCAGGTGGGGCCATCTCTTTCCTTGCTTCCTCTTTCGTTTTCTCTTGCAGTTGATAAACTTTCCCTGATCATGTAAGCTGTTGCACCAATTTAGCTAAATTTTCTTCCTCGGTGATATCAAAATTTGCCACAACTTTTGCCCAATCAAAGCTAATCATACCCACATGTGCTCTGGTGATTTTTCTCGAAACAGACCACTTTCTGCTCGGTGTGTCTTGGCCAAACTTTACTTTCCTCTCTGGATAGCCCAAGCCTTGCCTGCATAGTTGAGTTTTAACTATGATGGGCTCAGCAATGCCCTGATTATTTTTGCCTAGTCCTTGACTAGGCAGGATCTTCATTTCTCGCATCCACTTGCTAACACGGGGGCTGTATGTTGATTTTTTTGAAACTTGACTTGCTTGATCTGAAGCTTCTCTCATCATCTCTTGAAACATACTTTCCAAATCTTTTCCTTCCCTTTTCAATAATCCCCGGTCTACATGATTTTTGACACGATAAATTATCATAACTTCCCATTCTTTCCTCTCTACCGGCTTAATCAGGAAAACGGGATCATTTTCTTCCTTTTCAACTAATAAGACATTAATCCTCATTCCATGGTTTGGTAGTAGATTCTTTACAATGTTCGAGGCTTCGGGATTAGGGATATTGCCTGATTCGATCAAATCTTGAATATTGTGGCTTAAGGCTACACATCAATTGGTATTATGGCTCGGCCTTGATGAAATTCACAACGCTCATTCGTGTTCCAACTACAGGGAAGTGGATCGAGAGGAGCCCGAGGAGCTAAAGGTTGTATGAGACCTCCTTGTTGTAGCTCGGTAAACGTCTTACTCAAAGATGTTAGGAGTTTATCTCTGGGTCTTCAAGTATTTCTAGTTTGGTTGACAAAACCCTGGTTAGGTGCGAACCCCTGGTTAGGTACGAACCCTTGATTAGGTGTGAACCTCTGCACTAGCGAGTATTGGAAATTTGTTCGTTGGTATGGACCAGAGTTCTAATAAGATAACACCTGATTAATAGCGGGGGTTGATTTCTTGTACTAAGAAGCAGTCTTTTTAGCCTCAGTAGCCTTTGCCAGTTCTTCTTTGGTTTCATTGGCTATGTGCATCAAAGCCTTGTATTTCTTGAAATATTGACACCCCATACCATTTCGAATCTCAGGTTTGAAGTTCTTGACGATTAACCCCAACTGCTCTTCCTCGGATATTCAATCGATCATTTGTGAGGCTAACTCCCTCCAACGGGTGATGAATTCATTGACACTTTCAATTTTCTCACTGCTTGGCCATTTCAAGGTGCTTACGAGTGATTTTCAACTCCTCATTCGAGTTGTTATGCTCCATGAATTCATTCAAAATACTTTTCTAATCTATTACTCTGTGTTTTTCTAACCCCAGGAACCAATTATGTGCAGATCCCATTAAGGTTTAATGGAAACCTTGAGCCAGGTGAGTTTCATTTAGTCCATACAATTGCATAGTACAGACGTAGGCTTTGAGAGGAATATGAGGTGGACAGTTCCCCGAAAAATTTTCAACATTGGGCAGTTTAAAACTAAATGGCAACCTGGCTTCTAGGAAAAGAGATAGATTCTGAATATCAACTATGTCATCGGTCATGTCCGTTACCTTTTGATTCAAAACCATTATTTTCTCTTTCAACAAAGCAATGGCCTTACTTTCTTTGGCCTATTCAACCACTGACTCAGCATATTGTCCCATATACGGATCTGGCTCATGCCCTTCGAAAGGTGGATTGCGGTGTTGCCGTAGGTTGGTTATAGTCAGGGGTGGAAGCCATACATTGACAGCATCTTGTACGGGTAGCCCATGGTGTGGGGGAGGAGCTTGTGGGATATTATTGCTGGGCTGGGGGCATAGGTTAACTCTGGTTGCGGACGGAATTGAGATTCGGGGGGTTCGGTCTGGTGGGTACCTGATTGGAAAGTAAAGCATCCAAACGAGCCTGAGTGGCCCTCTATTGGTTGGTCATGGTATTCAAGGACTGAGTTAAACCCTGTATCATGTAATAAAGCTATTCTGGGGCTAAGGCTCCGGGATCAATTCGTAGATAAGGACCAGGCGGCTGATCCGCTACACCATGCTGACCCTCGGTGTCGTTAATCCCTCCATCGTTAACCCCCATCTGATCATTATGAAAGTTAGGTACTTGTCGCGGCAGCATGATGATAGGTGAATCTGGTCACGTTAATCTACCCGTATTATCTCTACCAGCCCAACCGGCCAGTGTATTGTAACCGAAAGAACCTGAGAGTGATGAAGAAATGAGTAGATGAGGACCATGGAGGATAACCAAGTTATTGATACGTTTACTAATAAATTGTATGATTTTCGGAAAAGAGCGTAACATGAATGAATGCAAAATCGAAAACCACTTTAGTGTTTTTTTAAAAAATAGATCGCTAGTAGCAACTTGAGAGCCTCGTGGACAGGTTTAGAGTAGGAACATACATTCCTGGGGTGCCCTTATAACCTTCTGGTTTTGAAAATTATTTTGAAAGCCTGTTTTAGGAAACGACTCATTTTCACAAAACATTTTGAAAATCAGGAAGTTCTCTCCTCTTAGAGTTGCTTTTCATGGGAATAGTGACAGGAAAATTCTCACTGAAAAATCCTCAGTGAGGGATTTCTACGGGCGAGGTGGGACAGCCTCAAGCCGTACTTGTCAATACCGAAGATTGGTTTATGCATGACAAGGCATTTTGTTCACTAATCTCACGACTGACGGTCAAGAAAATATGCAGAAATTCAAGTGTACTAGGCTGACGCATCCTATATGCAAGCGTGGTTTAATGAGTAAGGTTTAGGCTCCCTCTTACTTGGCTAGGTCTTGCTATATACCCCAAGAGTGACTACGTGCAAGGACCTTTTGATATACGTCCCGGGTACATGAGTGTTCTCATCACTCGATATACCTCGATTGGTACTTGGCCAAGGAGAGTGGAAATAAGAGCTTTCGGTTTATGTTGATCCAAACAAGTCAACTCCCTACTCACTAAGCAGTATGTCCGGGTTGAGTTGGGTAATTTCACACTCGCAGTAATGCATGATGATAGTGTGTTCATGCAAAATAGCAATTATGGAGATACATTATGAAGAGTGCCTTAGGGTTTGTTCGGGTATTTTCAAATTTTATTTATGAAAAGATTTTCCTCAACCAATTATAAACAAAAAGGAAAATATGGTATCCACCTAAAATCGCATCTATTTTATCCTAAAACTAAGGCCGAAGGGAAAAACACGCAAACAAACTGAAACAATTATTCACGCATATTTTACTCTTGTTTAGAGTCTAATCCTCTTAAAATATCCCAGCAGAGTCGCCACTGTGAGAACCCATGTTTTTTAATGCCAGATCCCATGGCGGCGATTCCTCCGGTTTTTCGATTAATTTAGAAAAATAAGTTTTAGTTTTATTATTTTTAGAAAATTTGTTGATTTAAAGAAAAATTTAGAGTCACCAGCTTGTTTTACTAAACAAACAAAAGTCTGTGTAAAAGAGAAGCATTTATGAATTAAACGTTCTCTTAAACACAAATATTACGAAACCAGATAATTTAAAGGTTCGAGGATTAAGTTACGAATCGGGAAGGTGTTAGGCACCCGATTCCTCCTTTCGGTCTCTGGGTAGAATATGCGTGTAGTTGTAATAAAATATTCGTACGGTTACTAATATTATCACACATCAGCCCACAATTTTTGAAAATCGAGATTTTAGGGTAGGGATTGAAGACATATGCTTCGTACTTCACCCTGACAATAATTTTTGATAATAATAGATAACAAAACATGTTTTTAACAAAATGCAGGACTTTTCGGAAGCTAATTCTATTTGGAATTAAATATCCGGTAATCCTCAAAATTTGTTCATCAAATAATTTATCATTATTTAATTTGTTAAATTGGCATTTAACGAATCCAAAACTCTCATATTGGATATTTAGCTAAGTACCGTGATTTATGGATTAAACCAGATACAAATGCTAATTAATTCCTCAGTGGATTGAGACTGATAAACCAGTATTTAACTGATAAAAATTTATGTCAAAAAAATGATTTTAGCTCATTCCACACCCTTGGTTTTGAAAAAAAAGCTTAAATATAAAATTTGGACTGATTTGGAGAAGAATAGGAGTGTCTACGAGCGATTAATTGAAAATAACACTGATAAAAAATAAATTGAAATCGTGACGAAAATTACCTGAGAGCTTCAAAAATGAAGGTCGAGAATTTTGGAGCACTTTTCCCGAAATTCCAGCCTTGATTCATGCCTCAAAAGTGGAGAAATAGGGAGTTTATAGCTGGAGGAGAGAGAAAGGGGCATCTATTGTGTGGATAAATGAGCATCTATTTACAAGACAAATGGCATCTATCTACACGACAAATGGCCATTTGTTGTGTGGACAGATGGTCTAGTCATCTGTCTACACGATAAACCCTAATTTGCTCCGTAGGTTTTTGCTGTTTTGGCCAAATGATGTATCGGATTGGTATGAATTTTTAATATGTTATTCCCCATGATAAAACCCATATACTGACAAAATATCTGAATTTTTGGACATGGGAATCCTTTTTGAGTTTTCGATTGAATTCCCGTTTTCAAATTTTCGGGGATTTGGCCCATGATAGCTTATTTTTTAGTATGGAATTCCTTGTATCATTTTTTAGTTATTTCAAAAATTTCATGATTTTAGGAGTTCAGGAAGTCCATCAAACTAAAAAATCTTGAGGCATTTGTCCACAAGACAAATGGGGCATTTGTATCGGATTGGTATGAATTTTTAATATGTTATTCCCCATGATAAAACCCATCTACTGACAAAATATCTGAATTTTTGGACATCGGGAAGTCCTCTGTTTGAGTTTTCGAGTTGAATTCCCGGTATTTCAAATTTTCGGGGATTTGGCCATCAGAATGAGCTTATTTTTTAGTATGGAATTCCTTGTATCATTTTTTAGTTCTTTAAAAAATTTCATGATTTTAGGAGTTCAGGAAGTCCATCAAACTAAAAAATCTTGTGGCATTTGTCCACAAGACAAATGAGGCATTTGTCTTGTCGATAGCTGATATCCATCTGAGACGGTTTTTGCGATTTTGGAAAAATTGGATATTATATCAATACTAGTTTTTGGAATGTGTCTCCCCATAATATACCTTACCTCTTGACCAATTTTTAGCTCATTTGGACCTCGATAAGGTCTCCGTTTGATTACCCGAAGTAAACTCCTAGTTTTTTGAATTTTCGGAGATACGGTGATTGAAATGATTTGATTTTTTAGTATTATTATCCTTGTGGAACCACCTAATAACCTTCAAAATTTGAGGATGATCAGGAATCAGGAGCTATCACTTTCATTTTCTCAAGCGATTTGACGGTTCCTGATTTTGGCAGTCTTCAATAATTCTCGTAACTCCCTGTCTGAGTGCTCTTTTTGACTCGCTCGTCAATCTTTGTCACAAGTAAAGCATATGTATGCATCTATGAATCATGTATTTGTGTGCATTCCTTAGAGCTCAGGATTTTTGCGAGGGTCGAAAAATGAGGTGTTCACATTACTTGGTGAGTGGATTTTAGTGATACTACTCACATAAGTGTGTTTATAGGTTACATGTGGAGCGAAAAGCCAATCGATGTTGAAAAATTCATCTATCAAGGCAGTGGCAAAATAGTTAATGTTGAGGTTTTAAGGAATTCTAGGTTATCATTAAAGATTGATTATCTTTTGGATATGAGATAGACTTATATGGTATTGTCATTTAGATGTGTTGACTTGAAAGTCACTAATCTTGTTTTGATAATAACAATAAAGTTAATCATGTGTAATTTAACTTAGTTGGTGTTTTAAGTTTTAGCCACAACAAATTGATCATATGTGGACTTAACCGAAAAGCCGGATTCAAGGTCATTCATCTACAAAGTATTGCAATCCATGTCTCTCACCTCACACAACTTCCTTGAGATCTCTTTGAAGAACAATAAAGCCAAGGAAGAAAAGAAACGAAGCAATACAAACAAAGCTCTCGAAGACTCCTTATTG
Source organism: Lonicera japonica (assembly GCA_021464415.1). Lineage (NCBI taxonomy): Eukaryota > Viridiplantae > Streptophyta > Magnoliopsida > Dipsacales > Caprifoliaceae > Lonicera > Lonicera japonica. The sequence goes on from CM038469.1 coordinate 11,459,104, forward strand.
TTTATGTGAGTGAGTGCTTTAGTTTCCTTTGTAAAGATTTCAAATTGATCATTATAATGGCTCATAGAATATTTCTTTATCATAAGATTGATCAAAACATAGGTTGAATTAAAATCTTTTCAAAAACCCTCTTTTTAAGAAAAACCGTTTTTGAAATAAATTCATATTTAATTTTAATTGATCTCATTTGAAGCTCTAACAAAAATAGGTGTCTTAGGAACCTATATTTTACATTCCCCAAGCATTAAAAGTGGTTTTAGAGCTAAATTGCAAAAGTGCAAAATTTGGATTTTTGGCCTGATGGACAGAGCCCATCAGTCGACTAAGCAGAGAGGCTCAGTCGACTGAGGCTTGCTCAGTCGACTAAGGAGCACTGCTCAGTCGACTGATGGCCCAGAAACTAGCCGTTGGAGTTCTGATTTTTTACCATTTTTGGCACCAAACTCTTACCAACTCCCTCCAAACGGCCATATGATGTCTTAGACTATATATACACCTTCTAAGACTTATTTAAAACTACTTGAATCATTCTTACTCTATTCTCTTCATCTACACTCATTTTCAAAGATTCAAGAACATTGCTTTTGATCAATCATCTTTATTTTGAGCTATATTCTATTGATCAAATTTGATATCTCTTAGTGTGAGCTTAAGTTGTAATCTTCATACACTATAGAGCTATTATACATTGGTGTTAGTCACCAAATCATTTCTTTCAAACATTAAGAGAGGTTTATCTCTTAAGATAGCAAGAGAGTTTTTCTTGTGTGAGTATTGAGAGAATTTCAATACTTGTAAGAGTGTGTGAGAAAGATACACTTGTAGAGGTTTGATCTTCACCCGGAAGGAGATCGGTTTTAGTGGAACTTCTCGGGGAACTAATCGAGCGCGGAGTAGGGGCTATCAAGCCGAACCGTGTGGACAAAAAGTCTTTGACTTTGATTGGTTTAATCTTTCTATCTCTTGAGCTTTTACTTTGGTGTATTTGCATTTTGTGATTGGATTTATCTTTGTTCATTGTTTGGTTGATTGATATAGACATCAAACATTTTTAAATTGATTTTAAAAATCCCATTAAGTTTTAAAAACCCTATTCACCCCCCCTCTAGGGTATTTTCCGACCTACAATTGGTATCAGAGGTTGTACTTTTGTTTTGATTTTACAATCTTAGAGTTTACGATCATGTCTATCTATCAAGGAACCGGACTTAACGAAGGTTCTTCAACCACTAGGCCACCTCTATTTGATGGCAAAAATTATAGCTATTGGAAAAATCGCATGTGTACTTTTCTTCAAGCTAGTGATTTTGAACAATGGAGGGTTACACTCATTGGACCCTATGAGATTACCAAAACCGATGAAAGGGGTAATGTCACTCCTAAATCAATTTCCGATTATGATGAGAATGACATTAAGAAAATTCAATTTAATGCTAAAGCCTTAAATTCTCTACACTGTGCATTAACTATGGATGAATACAACAAAATTTCTAGTTGTAAAACCGCAAAAGAAATATGGGACAAATTAGAGGTTGCTCATGAAGGAACCTCACAAGTCAAGGATGACAATATAAATATGCTTGTTCATGATTATGAGCTTTTCAAAATGGAGCCTAATGAATCACTTGCTTCTATGTATAGTAGGTTCTCCATTATTACTAATGCTTTAGATCTTCTTGGAAAGGTTTACTCCAATGAAGACAAAATTCGAAAGATTCTTAGAACTCTTCCCAGGAAGTGGAGACCCAAAGTAACGGCTATTCAAGAAGCCAAAAATCTCAAAAAGCTAAGCATGGATGAACTATTGGCCGGGTTCACTTAAAACCCACGAGAAGGAATTGGAGAGAGAAGAAGAAGTTGATTCAAAAGCCAAGAAGACTCTTGCTCTCAAGGCAAATCAAAAAGAGGATGATGAAGGGACAATGGGCTTTGACGATGACATGGCTCTCCTCTCTAGAAACTTCATGAAATTTCTAGCCAAGAAGAAGAAGTTTCAAGAAAAAGGGAACAACTTTGGTTCTTCATCAAAGAGGAACAATGATCGATCAACTCAACCAAGAGTTGAAAATGAAGAAGTCAAGAAATGTTTCCATTGTCATGAACCGGGTCATTTCAAAACCAATTGTCCGGTTAGAAGAAAGGAGAGAAGAGATAAAAGAGATAAAGCCTTCAAGCAAGTAAGGCATGCCCTCAAGGGAACTTGGAGTGATTCCGAAGAGGGTGAGTCTGATGCCGACTCTAGCGATGAGGAGACGGCAAATCTTTGCCTCACGGCAAGAGACGATGAGGTAGACTCTATTTATGACTCATTTAGTGATGATAATATTTCTATAAATGATGATGCTCATGATGAAAATGATTATGATGAGTTATATGAAATGTTTGAGGAATTGCATAGCAAATTTGAAAATTTATCTAAAGGATATGCAAGCCTCAAAAAGGAAATTTTGATAGTTTCTAACAAGTGTGAAACGTTTGAAAAAGAAAACATAGTTTTGAAAAATGAAATTAAAACTTTGAAGAAAGGAAAAGAAAAGGAAATTCCAAACACACTTGTAGTAGAAAACATCAAATTGAAAGATCAAGTGGATGATCTAACTAATAGCTTAGCCAAATTCACCAATGGAAGGGACAATTTGGATAAACTATTAGGAATGCAAAGATGTGTATTTGACAAAGCCGGTTTGGGTTATAACCAAATTGACAACCAAAAGGATTACAAAAACTTTTTCAAAACATATACACCTCATGATTCCACTCATCTTTGTTCATATTGTGGTAGAAACACTCATTATGTGGATCATTGTTTCTATCGAAATGAAAGTTTCCCTAAGAGGAAGCTTGCTTGGGTTCCAAAAGTAACCATTATGTTTGCTAACCCAAAGGGACCCAACACATTTTGGGTACCAAAGGAGAAGTTACTCAAAGTCATGGTGTAGGTGTGCTTGAAAGCCAAGGGTAGCAAAACCAAGTGGTTCTTGGATAGCGGTTGCTCAAAGCACATGACGGGAGACAAGAACAATTTCTTAAGTCTAATTCCCAAGCAAGGAGGGAATGTGACTTTCGGAGACAACGCCAAGGGCAAAATCATCGGTATAGGTAAGGTTGGTAAGCATTCTACTTTCATTGATAATGTTCTATTAGTTGATGATTTGAAGCATAATTTACTTAGCATTAGTCAATTATGTGATAAGGGCTATGAAGTTATTTTCAAATCCGATCGTTGCATTGTTAAGAATGTTAGTGATGATTCCATTCTATTTGTTGCATATAGAACTAACAATGTGTATACTCTTGAGCTTGATGATTTATCTCAACAAGATGTTAAATGCTTATCCGCTATAAATGATGTATCTTGGTTGTGGCATAGGAGACTAGGACATGCTAATATGGATTTAATTCGTGCTTTGTCTAAGAAAGAGCTTGTTAAAGGATTGCCTAAAACCAAATTTGTTAAAGATAAAATTTGTGATGCATGTCAACTTGGTAAACAACACAAATCTTCTTTCAAGTCAAAAAGGGATATTACTACATCTAGACCACTTGATATGTTGCATCTTGATTTGTTCGGTCCTATTTCGGTTGCTAGTCTAGGTGGCAAATTGTACACTCTTGTTATTGTTGATGATTACACTAGACTCACTTGGGTGTTCTTTCTAACCCACAAAAGTGAAACTCCACATGTTTTTGCTAAATTTTGTAGAAAAGTTCAAAATGAAAAAGGCGTGTCTATTGTGCATGTTCGGAGTGATAGAGGTAGAGAATTTGACAATGTTGAGATTGAGAACTTTTGTGATGAGCATGGTATTGATCATAATTTTTCGGCACCTAGAACTCCTCAACAAAACGGTGTTGTTGAGAGGAAAAATAGATCTCTTCAAGAGATGTCTAGGACTATGCTAAATGAAAATTCTTTACCGAAATATTTGTGGGCGGAAGCCGTAAACACCGCATGCTATTTGATTAATCGTACTATCATTCGTAAAAGGCTAGATAAGACACCTTATGAATTATGGAATGACAAGAAACCAAATATTGCATATTTTAAGGTTTTTGGTTGCAAATGTTTTATTTTGAATGATCGTGATCACTTGGGTAAATTTGATGCTAAATCCGATGAAGGAATTTTTCTTGGGTATGCCACTAATAGTAAAGCATATAGAGTTTATGACAAGAAAAGTTTGGTAGTCCAAGAGTCTATGCATGTTGTATTTGATTAGTCAAATCCTTTCTCACCCAAAGTACATTCCAATGATGATGTTGAAATTATCCAAAAGATTTCGGACATTCAAATTAATGATACATCTAAGGAAGAACCATCGAGTGCTCAAGCTCCTCCTAAGGAGTTAGAAAACAAAACCGAGCAAGACTCGAATGATTTGCCTAGGAGTTGGAAATTTGTGTCCAACCACCCTATTGATCAAATTCTTGGAGAGCCATCTAGTAAAGTTATGACTAGATCTTCCTTAAGAAATGTATGCAATAATGTGGCATTTGTTTCTCAATATGAGCCTAAAAATATTATTGAAGCCGAACAAGATGAATCTTGGATGATGGCTATGCAAGAGGAGCTCAATCAATTTGAGAGAAACAAAGTGTGGACACTTGTTCCCAAACCTAGTGATCAAACCATTATAGGTACTAAATGGGTGTTTCGTAACAAAAAGGATGAAAGTGGTGTAATTGTTAGAAATAAAGCTAGACTTGTTGCCCAAGGATACAATCAAGAGGAGGGCATTGATTATGAAGAAACATAAGCACCCGTTGCACGTCTAGAAGCTATTCGCATGCTACTTGCGTATTCATGTTTTAAGAATTTCAAATTATATCAAATGGATATGAAAAGTGCTTTCTTAAATGGTTTTATTGAAGAGGAAGTTTATGTGAAACAACCTCCCGGTTTTGAAAATCATGTTTATCCGGATTATGTGTTTAAATTATCAAAAGCATTATATGGTTTAAAACAAGCACCTAGAGCATGGTATGATAGACTTAGCTCATTTTTGATTAACAATGGTTTTGTTAGAGGTAAAATTGATACTACCTTATTTATCAAAAATCATGACAACGACATGCTACTTGTACAAATCTATGTTGATGATATTATATTTGGTTCTACTAACGAAAATCTTTGTAAGGATTTTTCCACATGTATGCAAAAGGAATTCGAAATGAGCATGATGGGAGAAATGAACTACTTCCTTGGATTACAAGTGAAGCAATGCAAAGAAGGCATCTTCATCAATCAAGAGAAGTACGTGAAAGAGCTCTTGAAGAAATTCGACATGGAAGGTGCAAAATCAATGAGCACTCCAATGAGTTCTACCTTGAAGCTTAACAAAAACGAAATAGGTAAAAGTGTCGACATCAAGAAATATTGAGGTATGATCGGTAGTTTATTATATTTGATGGCCTTTAGGCCGGATATTATGTTTAGTGTATGTCTTTGTGCACGATTCCAAGCGAATCCTAAAGAGTCACATTTACTTGCCGTAAAACGAATTTTTCGTTATCTTTCCGGTACTAGCTCCTTGGGTTTATGGTACCCAAGAGAGAACTCATTTGACTTGATTAGTTATTCCGATGCGGATTTTGCCGGTTGCAAAATCGATAGGAAAAGCACTAGTGGCACTTGTCATTTCCTAGGACACGCACTAGTATCTTGGTCAAGCAAGAAACAAAACTCGGTGGCCCTTTCAACGGCCGAAGCCGAATATGTGGCGGCCGGAAGTTGTTGTGCTCAAACATTATACATTAAACAACAACTAGAAGACTTCGGATTAAGTCTTAGCCACATTCCCATTAAGTGTGACAACACAAGTGCTATTAGCTTGACCAAGAACCTTATACAACATTCACGTACTAAGCACATTGAGATAAGATATCATTTTATTTGTGATCATGTGCAAAAAGGTGATGTTGATATTGAATTCGTTGGCACCGAATCGCAATTTGCAGATATTTTCACTAAACCACTTTCCGATGATCGCTTTTGCACTATTCGACGTTAACTCGGTATGACTAGAGCTTGTGACATCTAGTTTATTCCAAAAAGTTCATAAAAAGGATAAAAAGTGCTTAGTCTTGAGCACACATCTTTTACATTAATTGTACTATATTATTTTATAATTCTAGTGTTGTATTTGGCTTGAATTAATTTTACATGTTATTGTGACAATTAACAAGTAGTTTTGCAGCTATAGTATGCTAATCAATGATGGAATACCAAGCAAAATCCTTTTGGAGCAAAACTGAGCAAATATGGGCTGGACAGACTCACTCAGTCGACTAAGGCATGACACTCAGTCGACTAAGCCTTCATCAGTCGACTGAAGGGCCTTCATCAGTCGACTGATGCTTGGCTGAGAGCTATCACTTTTTCCCCTGTTTTTCCCCTGTTTTCTCTTCACTTCTCCCTTCTTCACTTCGAGAAAACCCTCACCCAAACCTTCCCAAACCTTCACAAACCATCCTAAATCTCTAGATTCTTCACCAAAACACACTCTAATTCATAAATCTTCATCATTTTACATCAAATCACCTACAAATCACACCTATCTCACTTCAAATCCATCAAACCCATCTCAATCTCTCTCAAACCCTAACCCTAGCCACCATTATCAATTTTCATCTCAAAACTCTATTTTACACCAAAATTCTTGCCCAAACTCATCCTATTTCATCTCTCTAACCAATTTCTTGCATTTTCCCATCACCCACACGAATTTTCACCAATTTTTTTTTAAATTTCCTAAGAACCCTAATTTTTCAAAAATCTCTTCTCTTACACAAAATCACTAGATATGTCTCAAGCACCTCGTTCTCGTCGCCCTCACAAGTCTGTACCGCAAGTGGGTACATCTTCGCCGGATCCTACACAAGTTCCTCTACCACCATTGTTCATCTCCGAGGAAGTTCAAACCAATTTCAACTCCGACTATGCCATTCGTACTATTGTTGAAGGTAAACAATTCAACATAGAGCTTTTCTCTTCATATGGTCTTAACATTACTGCTCTTTTTCGTAGACAAGGGATCATCAATTTCCTCACAATTCGTGAGAATGTCTATCCCCGTCTAGTTAGATTGTTTTATGCTAACCTTCATCACCCGGCACTTGATTCCGGTCGTCCGAATAAACTGCGTCTTAACACTTTAATAAATGGACGAATGATTAGCTTCACTAAGATGGATCTTAGTCGAATTTTTGGTTTTCCAACTGAGAATGTGACGGACGTACTGTCAAACTTTGGGAATCTCTTTGGTTTTGAGAAATCCGCGACTTTATCTACCATTCTTAAGCGCTGCCATCGATATCAAAACAGTGGTGCGGGACTTGAAATCAAAGCCTCTATGCTTGCTTTGCAAAACCGCCTTATCCATTCCATAATCGGGTATTCCATTGTTCCAAGACGAGGTAGTAGGGCTTCCCTCAATGCCTTGGACGTTTTCTTGGTATGGGTAATTGCTATGGGACATAAGCTTGACTTTGCCGATCTCATGTTCAACCATCTTCTTGGTATCACCAATCGCAAAAAACAAGGATTGGTCTATGCTATGGCACTCACTCGACTATTTCAATTCTATGACATTCACCTCGAAGATGAGACGGAAATCATTGTTCCTACATCCGATGAGACCTATAGTACTAAGACTATTCGCCAAATGGGATATCACATTGAGAACGGAGAATGGCTTTCAAATGATCCTCTTGACATTGACGAGGATGGTGATAGTGATGATGATGAGAACTTGGCTCAAACCGAACCCATGGAGTAAGACATTCCACCTCAAGGACCTTCCACTCAAGCTCCCACTAGCTCTCCACAAGCCATTCACACGCCACATCCAAATGAAGCTATCTTGCAAGCCATTCAACATCTCTCGGTGACCATGGATAATAGGTTCAACCGCATTGAGGAGAGGCAATGAGCACATGAAGCTGCATTCCTACACTACCACCCCGACTATGTCTTTCCACCGTGGAACCCGTGGAATGGGAATCAAGGATGGGGTCAATGGCCACAAGAAGGTCCCGATGAGTAATCTCTTTCTCTTCTCCTCTTTTTGATCATGACAAAGGGGGAGAAAATAATAAGTGTTTGGTACACACTCTAGTATGCTTATTATGCTTTTTTATGAAACTTCTAAGTTTTATTATTGATTGTTATTGATTGCTCTATGAACTTAAGTACTATGTTTGGTTTTCATATGTTTTAACTATAGTATTTTATTTGAACTTAGTTAAAGTTTTAAATTTCTATTATAATCTTGCAATGGTTTGAATTGTCGTTATGCATGCTTTTGGTATTTTTTTTAATGCATAGTTTGAGGGGGAGTTTTCCCGTTAGAAAACTCAACTAATGATCCTAATCGCAAATACACATTAATTTATTGTCATCATCAAAAAGGGGGAGATTGTTGACTTGAAAGTCACTAATCCTGTTTTGATAATAACAATAAAGTTAATCATGTGTAATTTAACTTAGTTGGTGTTTTAAGTTTTAGCCACAACAAATTGATCATATGTGGACTTAACCGAAAAGCCGGATTCAAGGTCATTCATCTACAAAGTATTGCAATCCATGTCTCTCACCTCACACAACTTCCTTGAGATCTCTTTGAAGAACAATAAAGCCAAGGAAGAAAAGAAACGAAGCAATACAAACAAAGCTCTCGAAGACTCCTTCTTGTTTATGTGAGTGAGTGCTTTAGTTTCCTTTGTAAAGATTTCAAATTGATCATTATAATGGCTCATAGAATATTTCTTTATCATAAGATTGATCAAAACATAGGTTGAATTAAAATCCTTTCAAAAACCCTATTTTTAAGAAAAACCGTTTTTGAAATAAATTCATATTTAATTTTAATTGATCTCATTTGAAGCTCTAACAAAAACAGGTGTCTTAGGAACCTATATTTTACATTCCCCAAGCATTAAAAGTGGTTTTAGAGCTAAATTGTAAAAGTGCAAAATTTGGATTTTTGGCCTGATGGACAGAGCCCATCAGTCGACTAAGCAGAGAGGCTCAGTCGACTAAGGAGCACTGCTCAGTCGACTGATGGCCCAGAAACTAGCCGTTGGAGTTCTGATTTTTTACTATTTTTGGCACCAAACTCTTACCAACTCCCTCCAAACGGCCATATGATGTCTTAGACTATATATACACCTTCTAAGACTTATTTAAAACTACTTGAAACATTCTTACTCTATTCTCTTCATCTACACTCATTTTCAAAGATTCAAGAACATTGCTTTTGATCAATCATCTTTATTTTGAGCTATATTCTATTGATCAAATTTGATATCTCTTAGTGTGAGCTTAAGTTGTAATCTTCATACACTATAGAGCTATTGTACATTGGTGTTAGTCACCAAATCATTTCTTTCAAACATTAAGAGAGGTTTATCTCTTAAGATAGCAAGAGAGTTTTTCTTGTGTGAGTATTGAGAGAATTTCAATACTTGTAAGAGTGTGTGAGAAAGATACACTTGTAGAGGCTTGATCTTCACCCGGAAGGAGATCGGTTTTAGTGGAACTTCTCGGGGAACTAATCGAGCGCGGAGTAGGGGCTATCAAGCCGAACCGTGTGGACAAAAAGTCTTTGACTTTGATTGGTTTAATCTTTCTATCTCTTGAACTTTTACTATGGTGTATTTTCATTTTGTGATTGGATTTATCTTTGTTCATTGTTTAGTTGATTGATATAGACATCAAACATTTTTAAATTGATTTTAAAAATCCCATTAAGTTTTAAAAACCCTATTCACCCCCCCTCTAGGGTATTTTCCGACCTACAAGATGGAATTTCTATTTTCATTTGGACAAATAGAATTATTCTTTTTTATTTGAAAATAATAAAGTTAGTCTTTTTCAAGATTCAAATATTTTGCTACTAATTCTTTCATTGATAACTTATATACGAATATAATCACCTCATGTAACGAAACCTTATAAATTGATTCACGTGATACAAAGCAAAAAATTAACTGATAAGAATTCTTCCATGTTATGGTATAAGCATTTGGGACAAATCTCTAAACAGAGAATTAAGAGACTTGTAGAATTCTTGATACCTTTGATTTAACAAATTTTAAAATCTGTATTGAATGTGTAAAAGGGAAATTGACAAACATAAGAAAACTAGGTGCCATAAGGAATTTAAGTGTCTTAGAACTAATTCATGCGGATATCTGTGAACTATTCTCTACAGCTTCTTGGAATGGATAACATTATTTTATTATATTCATGGCAATTATTAAGGGTACCTATATTTAATTAATGAGAAGTTACAATTCTCAGGCGTTGTTATGGCTTTCACATTTGAAGTTGAAAATCAACTAGGCAAGAAAATTAAGGCCGTGAAATCTGATCATTGTGGTGAATACTACGGTAGATATAACGGATAAGGTAAATAACGTTCTGGACCTTTGTGAAATTCCTAAAGAAATGCGGAATCATCCTACAGTATATCATGCCAGGCAAACCTAAAATGAACAATGTTGTTGAAAGATAAAACAGAAGTTTGAGGATATGGTAAGGAGCTTGATTAATCATTCTTCTCTACCATAATGATTCTAGGAAGAAACACTTAAGATTGTAGCATATTTCTAAAAAATGTTGTTTAGCAGTACTAAGGCCATAAAGAAAAGAAACTGGACTCAAAAATAATTATCTGCTACTTTGTTAAATACACTGAAAGATCAAGAGATTATAAATTTTGTGATCCCTCGAATAAATCCTTTATTAAGACGGAAAATGCTAGATTTCTTGAGGATATTGAGTTTAAGGGGGAAGATAAAGTTATAAACATTGTCTTTGATGATGAATTTATTTAAATTCCGAGTATTGCTATTGACAATGATTAGGAATAAATTCTTGACATTGTTTGAGATACAAATCAAGATTATACAGACATTGTTGAAAAACTTTCTAAATAGCAAACTCAACAACCTCAAGAAGAAGTTAAATTGAAGAAACCCATCTATGGCTTTAAGGAAGTTTTTCATCAATGGTATTACAATTTTCATCAAGTTATTATCTCGTACAATTATGAGGTAAATCAGGTTGATGATTATGTATATCATAAGTTCAGTGAGAGCAATATGATGGAGACATAAATACAGGATCGTTTGATATTGCGTATAGATTGAACAAAAAGCTTTTGCTAAAACCCTATAAGAATAAAGGGATTTCACCTTTGTGGATCATGTAGAGGATCCATATGAGAAGACTAGGGTTTGAAAGCATTATATTGCGATTTGGTCAGATTTTTTTAATTCTCGCTGGGCTACGAAAATTGATTGTTTTCGCCACCGAAACGACTTCTGATCGTCCTATTTTTTCGCACCATAATAGTAACTTTGCGTTCCGAATGACAAATCCAAAAATCAGCCCGATCCAACGGTGAGATCAAAAGTTACAATTGATTTACAACTGCTGTGCCGAAAACCTAAAGATCTTCTATCGTATTCTTTCCGCCATCAAATCTTGCACCGAGTGTGGGCTACAGTATCACCAAGATTTTCTCCTCTCTCAATAGAACAAACCCTAACTCATGAGAATTATTGTTATGATGAGAAGAGACAAGGCCGGCGTATATATAAGGCTACGATAGGGACCTTAAGGAGAATAAGTGTTTGGGCTTCCTATGGAAAGTTGGAATCCTAAATCTACTATGAATTAGTTCCTTCCATGAATTATAATTCACACCACTAAAGAATTATAATTGCACTCTCGTCCTTATCTCAAAATTAATTTTGAGCTCCTTGTTATTAAATACTTATTATTCTCCTCACGTTAAGATTATAGATAACCGTCATTTAAATTAAATTACTGACAATTATATTTAAATGATTTCTTAATCCTTGAGCCTACCACTCAACTTATTTGACATGTCGGATTAACATAATCTACCTGCAGAGTTTGACATGATCAAAACTTATAAGCTTCTCAAAGGGCTATCATCAATCCCTATACCGGGATGTGGATTCCATCAATAATTAATATTCATCATACATATAGTGCCGTCATCCAATTCACGAAGATTATTGATCCATAAATGAATCTCACTCTTAATGAGTCAAAACAACAAAAACTACATATATATATGTCTATTAATTATTTCAAGATTAAAAGCATAAGTAATCATAATAACCATGAGATTTTAAATTATTTTATATGGTCAGTATAAAAACAATTAACCTAAACTGGTCCTATTCAGTACACACAAAGTGTACTAGCATAACGAGTTAAAACTATATGGGCAACTATTGCCCAAAAAGATTCTCATTAAAATAGCAAAACGGGGTTTATAACATATCTAAACCAACAAAATTATGGCTTTTAGTATATCACTCTAACACAATATTATCTTCCTGGTATTTTATGTTGATAATATCTCTTTCGTATTAGGAACATAGATACATCAACATTATTGTCAATTATCCTAAGGTTATCATGAAAGAGATATATTGAAAGAATTCTTACAAGATTTGGCATAAAAGACTGTCATTCAAGCGATACTCTCATTACTAAATGAGACAATTTTGTCTCAGCCTGTGCCAAAAATAAGATTGAAAAGAAAAATATGCAAAAGATTCCTTATTCATCAATTTTAGGGAGTCTGATGTATCATAAAGTATGTACGCATCTAGGTTTAGCGTTCATAGTAAGGATATTTGGTAGATATTTAAGTAACCCTAAGATGTATCTTTGGAAAGCAACCAATTAAAGGGTTATACGATATTTAAAGAGAACAAAAGGATTACATGCTTATGTATCGAAAATCAGACCAGTTAGAGATCATCTGGCATTCTGATTTCGATTCTAAAATGGGATATAGTTACGAAACTTTGTCATTAGGCTACGGATTATAGATAGTGTCGAAAGACCACTAAAGATATTTTGTGACAATAAATCGGTTGCATTATATTCGACAACAACAGAGATTTTTCAGAAGTCGAAAGCACATAGATATCAAGTTTCTTTTTGTTAAAAAAAAGTTCAGAGATGTCGTGTCTACAAAACATATATGCACAAACTCCATGATTACGTATCCGTTCACTAAAGGCTTAACACATAAGGTATTTCATGAGCATATTGTTCATATAAGTTTGATGTTATCTAATAATGTGCTGGTTTAGTGGGAGGTTATATCATGGATGCTCTTTTATTTAGACTCATATTTTCTGCAGAATAAAGAAGATTGTCTATTTTCATTTTAACTCTGAATGTTTGATTTTCCTTCCAGTGTGGTTTAACATAAAGTTTGGAGAGTTAAAATTGATTTCACTAAAGTTAGGCCAGTTAGAAATAGGCATGTATAAGATCACATTGCATGTAATTTCTATGCTACTCATCCATATTTGATCTATGTTATTAAGTGTATTAGTATGGTCATAATCGTGGTTTAGTCACGTCCTTAGTGTGATAAAAGTTGTGGTAATTCCATTACTCGTACATGAGATAGACCAAATTGTTCAAGGAGAAGTCTAAGGATAAATAGCATACGGATGCGCGCTTAAGGAATTTTGTGTTATAATTGTTTCAGGAATATTATGTAGCCTAAGTGGGAGATTGTTAGAAAATTTATATTTTCTAATTTATGTGGGCAACATACTATAATATTTCAATTATATTTTATATTTAAATTAATGGGCTAATTTTTAGTGGTCTAATTAATTTTTAGTTAAGCCCATAGATTACTCAAATAAATGTAGGTCAAATGTGTAGATACCTTATACGGGCTTATTAGGGTTTTATGGGAACCCTAACTAGACTGTATATAAAGTAAATATTAGGGTTATAGTCCCCAATACACCAAATCAAAATATGGCTTCTTTCTCCCCATCTGGAAGAGAACCAAAAATTCCCATCAAGATACTAAGTCGATTTGGTTGAGGAAGACCACGTACCCGCTTGATTCGTGTTGTTATTGTGATCAATCCTCGTATTCCGCATTTGTTTATCATGGATCCAGGAACCTAGTTTCATTGTTTTAATTTAGAATTTGATGATTTGACATGTTGATTTTAGGGATTAATTTCCAACAGTTTGATCACTAGGTTGAAAGTGGATCACTATATTTGGAAGAAAATATCATAATAGATGTTGATCGATTGCAAATGACGGTAGATGATATTATTAGTGTAAGTGGACATTGGGACTTTAGTATACTAAAAAATCCCATCTTTAAACATGTTGTTGAGCTCATTTGGAGTGTTCCCATTAGCACTAAGGTCAGCGCATCTGATATTCTAATTTGGAGCAACACTAAGGATGGAAACCTCACAGCCAAAGGTGCGCATAAATTCAGTATGGAGAAAGATATTCCTACATGGATGAATTTGAACAAGGCATAGATCTGGAAAATTCAATGCACTCAACACATGCGGGTTTTTATTCGGCTTGTCATGCATGGCAGACTCCAGGTTAATAGTGAGCGCGCCCGAAGAGGCTTTAGTGACTATGCTCAATGTCCTCAGTGTAGCAACCCCCTTGGAAGTGATATACATGTGCTACGGGATTGCACTGTAACTCGAATATTTTGGGATACCCACATCCCTTTGCGAGACCAACATAAGTTTTTTGTAATGATAGTACCTTTCGGTCAAAAAATAGGAATGAGATTCCGTGGCCTATGCTCTTTGTCTTTGCTGTGTGGGTCCCCTGAAAGAATATGAATCAATTCATTTTTGAGGGTGTTAAAGTCTCGAGTAATGTTTTAACTCACTACACCAGAAATGATCTTAAGAGACTGACTTTTTTTGGTCAGTCGCTTAAACGCTTCTTAAGCGACTAACATTACACTCCGTCACTTAAACAAGCTTAAGCGACTACACTTAAGCGACTAGAGTTAATTAGTCACTTAGGAGACTCTTAAGCGACAATACTTCAGTGACCGCACTTTGTTAGTCGCCTAAGAGACCTTATGCGACTACACTTAAAAGACTTACCTATGTTGGTCGCTTAAAAGATCTTAAGCGACTACACGTAAGAGACTAACCTATGTTCGTCATTTAAGAGATCTTAAGCGACATAGATCCATATATTAGTCGCTTAAAAGCTTCCACCGACACTTTTTAAGAGAAGGTCAAAGGACTTTGACCAGACTGCTTAAGCGACTGACTTTGCGCATTGTCAGTCGCTTAAGATCTTACTTAGGCGACTGACTATGCATTATCAGTCGCTTAAGTGTATTTTTTTTTAGTTAAGTGCAGAGCTTTTTTTCAGAATGCATTTTGGTTGGAAGATGCATTTTGGTCCGAGGAGAGGCGATTTTGGGCAATTTTGAGGTGCAAATCACCATTTCCATCACCAAAGGCTTCTTACCTCATATTTGATCTCTAGGTTAGTATAATCTATCTTATTTATCTTAATTTGTTTTTAAATTTTTTGTTCATAGCAGATAGTTTGAGCTAATTAGTGTTAAAAATGTAGTTTTAGTGTTAGTTTAAATATATATATCTATATATAATATTATGTATAATAGTATATACATAATATTAACATTAATTATATACTATATACACTAATTATATATACTATATATGTATACATCAATTATATATAATACTATATACTATATTAACACTAATTATATATATTCAGTGTATAATAAATATTTTTATATATAATATATATTAGAAAATTATATTAATATATAAAAGAAAAGTATATAATATAAATTCTTATAATAAATAAAAAAAAATATATATATATATATAATTATGTATATATTGTGTGTAAATATAGTATTAGTGTAAATATAGTATTTATATATAATATTGTGTGTAATAATAATAATAATAATAATAATAATAATAATAATAATAATAATAATAATAATAATAATAATAATAATAATAATAATAATAATAATAATAATAATAATAATCTTGCGTGCAAATATAGTATTACTTAATATTATATATAAAAATATATATTAGAAAATTATATTAATATATAAAAGAAAAGTATATAATATAAATTTTTATAATAAATAATATATAGTATTTATATATAATATTGTGTGTAATAATAATAATAATAATAATAATAATAATAATAATAATAATAATAATAATAATCTTGTGTGTGAATATAGTATTCGTGTAAATATAGTATTATACAAAATATTATATATATAAATATATATTAGAAAATAGTATTTATATATATAATATTGTGTGTAATAATAATAATAATAATAATAATAATAATAATAATAATAATAATAATAATAATAATAATAATAATGTGTGTAAATATAATATTCGTGTAAATATAGTATTATACATAGTATTATATATAAAAATATATATTAGAAAATTATATTAATATATAAAAGAAAAGTATATAATATAAACTTTAATAATAAATTATATATATATATATAATTATGTACATATTGTGTGTAAATATAGTATTTATATATAATATTGTGTGAAAATAATAGGAAACATGGATAAGAGTTGGATGCAGTGCTGCAGAGGTTCGGACCCTTTTATTACAGGGGTACTCAAATTCTTGGAATTTGTAGTACAAAATACTAATGAACCGACCAGATTGTACAAGTGTCCCTGCAAAAAGTGTCGCAACCATAAACGGCGGCTTAGTGTGAATGAGATGTACAAGCACTTGACCGGTAATGGTATTATGGAAGATTATATCGTATGGGACCAACACGGTGAAGCTTCAAACATACCTTCGTTATGGGATTATAATAACTGGTAATTATATTAACCTTGTGTCTTTTTGTGTAGGTACGTCGGCCTCCAAGAAGAGGAGAGGTCCTGTGATCGGTGCTAAGACCCAGCAAATGGTCAGGGTCGGTGGGAAGATCGTTGTCAAGTACTCCGATGAGCATAGGGGCCGGCGATTGAGGCGATTCACAACCTCATTTCGCGTGACATAGGCAGCTGCATGCGAGATAGAGTTCCTATGCTAGTCGAGACATATGCGGAGCTACCCAACGTCCATAAACAGATCGTGTACGATTACCTCTCGGTAAGCGCGACTAAACGACTTTCACTGTTTATTTATGACTTAATTATGCCCATTAATTTACATTTTACATTTTAGTTTTTCAATGTAGGTCTTTGGTGCGTAAAGCATCCTTCTAAGCTTTGGTCAACTTTGATCGTTGATAGAAATCGTGCTTAATTATTTTTCATACGCGCGTTTGAAATATACAAAATTGATTTGGTAAAGTGGATAGTTGAATATAAACCTATATACTTAGGTTTTGCCAGGTTGTTGAAAATATTCAAAAAAATAAATAAAGGAGTAATAAACCTATAAACATAAAACATAAAGAAAAACACTATACTTGCATTTCTATATGCTTTTCAGTGTTGATGATAGTAAATAGGTACTTCATGTCAAACTAAGGTTCTTACTTTCTTTTCCAAAATGTAATAAATGAAGAGCTTATTTCTTTAATCCCAATTTGAGATTAAGGGAGTATATGTTTTTTTATTGCCTTTCTAATTATTTATGTTATTTAAATTTTCACTTGCGTGCTCATGAGAACAATTACAATTGCAATTTTTTGTAGGTCAACTAAATCATCCCTCTTGATGATAACCGGCTATTCAACTTCATTCAAGATACTGCCGCAGAGCGTTACAAGCAATGGAAAAGCGACTGCAAGCGACATTTCAAGACCTATGGGCCGGACCTCCCTCTTGAGTTCCTTCATCGGCCGGAGCAATGGCAGTACTTGTTGCAACACTTTCAAGAAACCGCTTTTGTGGTAATGTCCGATTGTATCTCTTTAAAAAATGAATTTTATTTTTTTATTGAGCTTAAGCATGTTTTAAATGTTATTATATGAATTGTTGGTAGCATGTGCTTTTTCCTTTCTTTTCACTCTTGCTGCCAACATACTTAGACACACTCATGCTTTCTATATATATATATTTTTCTTTTCTCCTTGGTTATATGCCATTGGATTAAATAAATCTTGGCCCTTTATTTTAGACACTTATATATATTTGTTTCCCCTCTTTTTGAGCAGCAACACAGCCGCACAACACACACAAATTTTCTTTCTTCTTTATGAGCACTAGTTTCTTCTCTCTCTCTCTCTCTCTCTCTCTCACTTTTGTATCTCTCTCTAGAAGAGTTTAAAGAACACAAGTTCTTCTTAATTTATAATGTTTAGATTCTAGAGATGAGTGTATAGTATGATTTGAAGATCCTTTTCTTACCTTGAGAGATTGTTTTGGGCGAATCTTTGTTGAATAGATAGGGTTTATTTTTGAAGATTTATTGTGTTTTCGATTCTTCTTGCCGTGAAGATTGTTCTTGGTTGTGCTATCTGGCTACACTCGGTTTTGCTTGGGTTCTCTATGTTTAAATCAGATTTGTGAGGTATTTTATTGCTGCTGCTGTGTGGATATTAATATGTTTTTAGAAGATTTTTCGACTCTATTTCTCTAATTAGTGTGTGGTTAATTCTTTGCAGGTCTGGTACTATCTCTCTTGAACTATTCTTGCTATTATTTTTATTCTTAAAATATGTTATATCTTGGTTCGAATTTGCTATCATTCTTGATTAGTTAGAATTGAATATATTCAGAAAATCCATTTATATAAAATCTGTTGGCAGCTTTGTGTTCTTAATAATCTGTTTTGATTTTAGAAAATCAGTTTGCTCACTTGATTAAAATCTGTTTTGAGATAGAATTGGTGTTTTGTGTGCTTGATTTTAGTGTTAATTGAATCTAGATATACTTGGTTATAAGCTGTCAATTTGCTATTAAAATCTGCTGCATTGTTGTTAATTTATGCTGCGAAATACTGTAAATAAAATATGTTCTGAGTTGTTCTTATTGCTGCTATATAAATCTGTTTTTAAATTGCTTTCTATTGCTGCAGAAAACTGATTTTGTATAGTGTTATTGCTGCGAATCTGATTTGTATTATAGCTGCGAATTTATTGCTATCATTGCTATTTTTGCTGAGAGGTTATTGCTATTTTTGTTGATTGTTACTGCGAAATAGTTGATTTTTTGAGTGCTGTGTATTAATTAAGTGCTGCTTTTATGCTGTTGCTGAGTTTTAGTGCTGCACAAAAGTCCACATAAACCTATTTTTACTGCTGCGAAAACAGTCCATGTACACTACTATTTGCTGTCTTTTGAAAGCTGTTTTTTGTGTGAAAAAATAGTTATATATATGCTGTTTTTTGTGTGAATAAGTGTTTCATTAAATTCTAGTTTATCAATTTTTGGATTATCCATTGTGGGAATTTCATATTTTTTGTAAATGGTAAAATGTCTTGTAGGCCTTATGTGATAAAATGAAGAGAATTAGGCAGTCAAAAAAGAAAAAAGATCATTGTTCGGGGACAACTCCATTTTTTTAGGGCAAAAAAACACAAGCTCAACGGGGCACCCGCCCCTCACATCGAGGCTTATGCGGAAGCATATAAGAAGAACAACCCTCAAATAATAGTAAGATTATCTTCCTATCTATGATAATGATGTGACTTTCATTTAATAATAGAGTTATTGGATTAATTATTATTGAATTATTATTTGCAGGAGAAAATGAGAGCCAAGGTTACGGCTCTTGTAGAAGAACAAAGAGCCGAACACCCATTGCTCGAGGAAGGAGCGGATGAACCGGTGATTGCTCTCCCACTTACATCACAAGTGAGTGTTATTGAGGGAGAGATTGGTGCGACGAGAGGGACGACGATTTCTGGCTTGGGACGATCAGGCCGAAAGTTGCCTAAGGAAAGAGGTGGAGCACGGGTGTCTCTTTCTGAGTCGATCTTGGTGGAGGAACTTAAGTCTCAAAAGGAGAAGGTCAAGTTTCAGGATGAGGAACTTAAGTCTCAAAAGGAGGAACTCAAGGAAGCGAAAGAACGCATTCAGCAGCTTGAGGGACAATTCGCAGAATTTCATGATGTGATGAGGCAGCTTAGGGAGACTCGTGAGGCAACGACTGGTTCAAATACCAGTCAGAGATAATTTTTACTTTCGCAACTTTTTTTTATTAAACTTGTATTTTTTGTGAATAAGTTTTTAATGTTATAAGTGAACTACATTTAATGTTTGTATGTTGTTTGTGAACTATAAACTCGAATATATGTTGACTTTTTGTAAGAACACTTATTTTAGCTATGCATTGGTTTGAATTGCAAGTTTAGATGTGCATTGGTTTGAATTGCAGGTGTGAATTAATTTGAATTACAGGTTTGCTAAACCTGTAGGATACTAGAACTGTAAATTGTTGAGGAATGTTACATTTTCACTTAAGCGACTGACAGAGGAATTGTCAGTCACTTAAGTGGCCAACATAAACGACTGACATAGCAATTGTCAGTCGCTTAAGTGGCCACCTTAAGCGACTAATAAGGCTTTGTTAGTCTCTTAAGTGGCCAGCTTAAGTGACTGACAAGTATTTGTTAGTCTCTTAAATAGCCTAGCTTAAAAGACCGACAAAAGCATTGTTAGTCGCTTAAGCTGGGCCAGCTTAAGAGACTGACAAAGGCATTGTTAGTCGCTTAAGCTGGCCCAACTTAAGAGACTGACAATGTCATTGTTAGTCGCTTAAGCTGGCCCAGCTTAAGAGACTGACAAGGCCATTGTTAGTCTCTTAAGCAATACCAGCTTAAGTGACTAAACTATTTCTTTTAGTCGCTTAAGCCTTAAGCGACGGAGTTTGAATATGTGGCTTAAGAGTCGCTTAAGCGACTGAGAAATTTTGGTCAGTCGCTTAAGAACTACAGCCACTAGGATGATACGACTATACTTAAGCAACTGACAGTTAGTCGCTTAAGACTTAAGAGATTGAGAAGAGGTCTTAAGCGACTGTAAAAGTCAGTCTCTTAAGACCTGTTACCAGGTAGTGACTAATCGTGCTAGAGATCTAGCCTACGACTTAGCTGCTGATTTTAAAGAAATTGATGGTTACAAGGAGTTGGATGGTTCAAAGGCCAGTTCCTCAGGTATATGAAAGTGGGAGCCACCTTCGGAGGGTTGGATAAAGCTAAATAACCATGGCAAGCTGCCATGGGGGCGTGGCGCTAGATAACCATGGCAAGTGACTGTGGGGATTTTCGGCCAAGCTGGGAAGGATGGAGGTTGAAAGAGCCGAGATTCATGCAGTTCGAGAGGGAATTTGGAATGCTTGGGAGAATAGGATTCCTCGAATTTGCATTGAAATAAACTCTTCTGTGTTATTTAATTGGTTAACCAAGCTCATTGCGGCCTCCCACCTTTTTATCACATGATCGAGGATTGTATTGCATTGAGCAGAAAGCCGGGGACTTGCAAGTTTCATTTGATCGAAAGGACGTCTAACAATAGTGCTAGTTTATTGGCTAAAAAGGGTCATAATCTTGAAGATAGTTGTGTTATGTTTAATGCCCTGCTTGTTGGGTGTGACGTAATCTAGTTTTCTATCTTTTTTGGGCTCTACCCCTCAGAAGGGTAAAAAAAAAAGTAATACTCTCTCTCTCTCTATCCTTTCTCAAAATTTTATCAATTAATTAACTATTTTAGGAAGGTAAGCACAACACAAGATTAATTTGTTAATAGTTAACGGAGCAATCTTTCCTTTTCCAAGACCTAATTTAGCAAATTAGATCCAATTGAAAGACTCTTATACAAAGGGGATTTCTCAACAAAGCATTTTGATTATAAATTATAATAAAACTGCATTACCTACTTCATTGTTATTCACTCATACGTTAAAATCAAACCGAAGATTATTCTGGGTTCTTTACAAATAGGTATGGGAGAAAGAAGGGTTTGAATTTGTGCTAGGGTTCCCCCATTGAAATAATGATTTTATAGATATTATTATGTTTTCCCAATGATTCATAGCCACGTTTGATATTGCTGTGGAAAGATCTCGTTTGATATTGCTTTGGAAAGATCTCATTTTCCGATGTGAGATTTACAGTCTTAACTTTATAAAGATGGTTCATGGTATAGGCACATCATTTTTTTTAATTAGGGTACATCTAGTTAGATTAAAATTTACATTATACCATGTTCTTTTACTACTAGTAGGCTACACCCATAAATAATAAGACTTATTTAACTAGACAATAAGAATATTTGGGAACAATTTTTTTCGTTGCAATAGTTCTTTTAAATCATCCCTTTAAGTCTAATTTTTTTTCCTTTTTTCTTTTGGGTTCTTACCAACTAAACACTTTATAATGTTTCCCAAACTCCAATTATTTACTTCAGTTTGTCCGTCCATTTGAAGATGATGTGAGCTATTATAATGCAACTCTGTCCCCAATCTCCTAAATCGTCCCTCTAAGTCTAATTGTTTTTTCCTTTTTTCTTTTGGGTTCTTACTAACTAAACACTTTATAGTGTTTCCCAAACTTCAATTATTTACTTCAGTTTGTCCATCCATTTGAAGATGATGTGAGCTATTATAATGTAACTCCGTCCCTAATCTTTTCCATATATAACCTGCTCTAAAATTGTGACAAAAATTGAGAATCTCGATCCAAGGTGTTTGTATTTTTGACACTCCATGTAGGCAAACTACTTCCCAAAAGTAAAGATTTACAACATTTGATGCATCCATCATGGTCTTTTTACAACAAATAAAGTGAGCAATCTTGAAAATCGAACAACTACTACAAAAATAAAATTCATCCGTTTTGTATTCTTGGGAGCCCAAGCAAAAAATCCATACATACATCTTCATATGGTGCGGTCGGAATTGGTAGTGGAGTATTCCTGACACATTTGGTATTTATCAACATATCAGTACACATCACGCCTCATTTTAGGCCAAAAATACTTCTCGATCATTGCATATGTATTATCGTTTCCAAAATGGCCAACCAAACCTTCGTTTATTTCTTGGATATGATCTTTTCCCTTAGAGAACAATCTGGAATACACAACTGATGCTTTTGAAGAGAAACCCCTCCTACAACATATATATTCCTTGCTTCCCATTTGTGCATTCACTCCAAATATAACCAAAATATGGATCAATAAGGTAAAAAAATCCTTAAATAATCCAAACCCTTCAACTATTGCTGACATACACTACACCAGCATGTCTCTTAGGCAACGTAATCAATAGAATATGTCGCCTAAGATTAACCTAAGCGACGTACTAATTCCTCGTCGCCCAAGAAAATCTTAGGCGACGTAATGATCACCTAAGTCGCCCTAAGATTAACCTAGGTGACTTATGAAATAACTATGTCGCCCTAGAAAATCTTAGGCCATGCATTTTATTGATTACATCGCGCAAAAGCTGTTGACCACCGACACTTTTAAATGGTGGTCAACTAGGGTTTGACCAACCTGTGAACACCCCAATCCAAGACTCTCGTATAAATCTAGTTTTCATACAAAACAAGCATTCCCCCATCAAGTCTTCAAGCCTCATCCTCGAGATGCACGCCCTAGCCACACGCCTTAGCCGCAGCCTCCCTAGCCGTACGGCTGGCTCCTAGCCGCACGGCTACCCAGGCCATTTTTCTGCATTTTTGACCTATAAATAGGACCTTTGGGCTCTCATTTTAGGCATCAACACTCAATAGAGTTTTTAGAAAGGAGAAGCTCTGTCAAGATCACTAGAGAGAGTTCTTAAACAGAGAAAATTCTAGAGAGAGAAAGTTTTTAGAGAGAGAAAATTCTAGTGAGAGAAAGCTCTAGAGAGAGAAAGAAACGAACAAGCAGTCGTCGGTCTTCTTCAAGCGCTTCAGGTACGCATTTCTCTACAATTCTCATGTATTTCAATACTGCATTTTCAATACGAGTTTTAATACAGAAAATTAGATAACTTGCAAAGACGTCCACTGCTTTCAAAAACAAGTCATTTCTAAATTTTACAAGAAAAACTAAAAATCTGTTTTGACACGTTCTCAAAACAAAACAAAAATACAAAAACAGTTTCCAAAAGAATGGAACTACGAGACTTTGATTTTATTCTACGAATGAATACGTAGGCGCTTGCAAAGCTCGAGTCTGGTTTCAAAATACTGTTTTAAATTAAATTTATCTAGAAAGGACTATTCTGAAAACTATTCAAACTACTTGCAAGATATCTAAAATAGGAATTAGATACATGATCCATTAAAAGATTGATATGGCAGATTGGGTGCCTAACACCTTCCCAATTCGTAACGTAGTTCCCGAATGCTAACAAGGTTTATTTTAAACTCTAGTTTCAAACGTATGAAACATAGTTCATTTTCAAATTATCCTTCATACGATCTTTTGATTGTTTTCTTGTAAAACAAACTGGCGACTCTATAAAACACATTTTCCTTCAAAACTACGAAAACCGAGAACGAGGATTCCTCTCTCGGGAGTTGTGGGTCCGAATTCTCACACAACCTTTAAGCGACGTAAGTTGTATAAGTACGTCGCTTAAGATTATACTTAGGCAACATAGGTATAGTTTATACATCACCTAAGAACTTATCATCTTCATAACAGCAGCAGCTCCTCCATTTTTGTGGTTGATGTTTTTTAGAGTTAAGTTTGGAAGATTTTGAAGGTGAAAATCAACATCATTCCCCTCATTAAAGGCTTGTTTGTTCTTTAGGTACTCTATCTCTTATTAATATTAATTTTTTACTATTTTTTGTGTTTATATAGATATTTTGTTTAGTGTAGAGAATGTGTATTTCGTGTTGAAGATATAGTATTGTTGTTACCCATATTTATTCTCTTGCTTAGTAATTATAGTTTCTACTTTGCCTAAGAACATGTTATCTTTATAACAACAATAGTTTCTCCATTTTCAGGGTTGATGTGTTTTAGAGTTAATTTGGGCGATTTTGGCGATTTTGAAGGAGAAATTCAACACCATTTCCCTCATTAAAGGCTTGTTTGATCTTTAGGTACTTTATCTCTTATTAATATTTTTTACTTGATATATATATTGTGTTTAGTATAGAAAATGTGTATTTGGTGTTGAAGATATAGTATTGTTATTAGTTGTTGCCCCTATTTGATCTCTTAGTTAATATTATTGTTAGTTATTGGTAGTTTTTGAGTTTGTAATTATTTGTCATATGACAGTGATCAAAAATGAAGAAGAACTTGATGAAATGCTCAAGAGGTTCAACGGAATTCATTGTGGGGGTAATGGAGTTCTTAGAGTATGTACGAGAAAATAGCAACAGTTCGACTAGATTTTATCCATGTCCCTACTAAGGATGTTTTAACATGGGCCAACGGGTGACATTGGATGAAATGTACATTCACTTGACCAATATGGGTATAATGGATTCATATACAATATGGAACCTACACGGTGTTATTCTAGAGACATTTTTGCAATGGCAGCTGTAACACCCTGTATTTATACTAATGTTAATTATGTTATATTATCTTCTTTATACACATGTGAATGATCATTTGGTGATTTGGGTGGTCTGAATCGATTTCGGTTTGTAAATATGAAGTTTTGGTTCTTTGCGACTCGTTAATTCTAGCTAACTTTGAACAATCGTAATTTCTTCGTTACTTATCCGATTAAGATTCCGTTCACGTTAATGACTAGTATTTATACCATTCTACAACTTTCTTGTTTTGACCGAACGCTAGTTTGCACTCCTCGTGGGTCAAAACAGGGCACAAAATAGGCCCATTACAAAATTCTGGTCATTCGGTAGCGTTTCGGCAGAGTGTTGTCTTCGGTAAATTTTTGGGAAAAATATATCCAAAATTTAGGAAAACTTCCTTTTAGAAAGTTGTAGATTTTTGAATTACCTTTTCGTGGACATAAAGGTCACCTCAATCGGACTTTCGAATGAAAAGTTATGGCCAAAATACAAATAGTGCTCCAGACCCAAAAATGTTAATGCGCAGACCAGTATGGCTTTTTTGGCATACCAGTCTGACAAAACAATTTTGCAAAAATCTTGCTCCGAGGACCGGTATTGGGTATTTTGCATACTGGTCTGCCAGTTAACTTTTTCACCGACTTAAGCTCGTTTTAAGTGCGTTTTATGCCCTTTTCATCCATTTTTCGACCCAAACATTTCCAAACTAAAAGAGGATTCTAGAGGGTTCTAGAGAGAGAAAGAAAGAGATTTCTACGCATTAATCCTTCTGCAACAAAGATTTAGGTTCAAGATCATCCGAATCATCTTCTTCTTCACCATTCATCATCTTCCTCGTTGGGATTTCTTTAGACAAGGCTTGAAGCTTCATCTTTTCTCCTTCTTTCTTGTAAATAACTCGAGGTAGGGGGTTAAATGCTTTTAAAACTTGAAGTATGACTTTATTTGACAGAAATCATTATGTTTAAAATTATGTTTGTCTTTATGATGCTTGATATGTTTTGTGAAGCAATACTTTATGCATATTAGTGTTACAAAAGGGTGTTTTGAGGCAATATATGCCATTTTCACCTGGTAGATATGTGATATTGGACTTATACGACACATACCATGGTCGTATGGATATAATATGTTGGTGAAATGAACCTATTTATAAAATATATACGCCATGGAATATGTGTGGAAATTGTTGAAGGGTGTATGGCATAGATTGTACATGTTTGCGTCCTTATTGGATCAACCGAAAACATGGCAATTGTTCGAAAATTTTGGGATCATTATCATGGCTTATGGCCCAACTATTTGACTATTGGAAAGCTTATGTTGCTCATATATGATATGGAGAACTTGTGTCTCTTGAAAATTGATGTTTGTATCAGATGGATAATGCTTGCCAGAATAGGAAAATAGGCAGGGCTCGGTGCCCTTGGGTTAAAAAGCCCTAAACCCCTATGGGAGCAACGTTTGGCCGCCTATAAGCCACTAGTGTGGAGCCCGAAAACCAAGGAAAATTGGCAAGGCACTATGACTTTATGGTTATCTGTGGTTATATGGGATCGGGGTGATTGATCCCAAGGCTGTTGTTCTCTATGTTCATGTAGGATCGGGATAATTGATCGTAGAGTATCAGCTCGATGATTTGGCATTGTCGGTGGCAATGGGATATACTCACAGCTCAAGCCCTCTATTATACAGTAATCGGTTGACACGGGAGGTAACCTACATTAACACGTTCATGCATTGTTATTTGACGAAAATGATTCATGTTGAATTATTTGAGTAAACGTGATTTAAAATATATGATTATAGGTATGTTTTCGAAGATACGGCCTATATCCCCTATTGAGCAAATAGCTCACTCCGGTTTACTTTAAATCGTTACAGGTACTCATGAGTCCCATGGGGACCAAGAAGGGACGGGATCAGGGACGAGATAGAAGCTCTGATACAGTTTATTTTTGGTATATATATATATATGTGTTTTCTTTCAGGAAATCATGGCTAACTCAAGGATTGTATATCTTTTGGGAACACATGTGGTGTGGGTTTATATATATATAGGTGATGCATGCTTGAACATGATACTATGTTTTTTTTGTGTACTCCATGTTTAAAATACTTGATGTACAAGTTATAGTATATTTGTTTTCTTCTTATACACCTATCTTAGTTCTACTAAGATGGGTTAGCAACGCTCCAGGCCTTAAATACATGTGTTATCTTGTAGATTAAGGCGGGAGTGTTATAGCAGCTACGGTTCCAAGTAGAACAGAACCAAGCGTCTTCGAGTAACCAGATTGTAGACTTCGTACAAGATGCTTTTCTATTTCATGAATCGAATGATCCCGTTGGCAATGCAGTTCATGCCGACCCTGTCGCCAAAGAAAATTTGCTGTCATATCAACGTCTCTTAGACGAAGTAGTGACTCCATTGTACGAGGGTAGTCAAGTCACGGCGTTGGTTTCAATGCTTAGATCACTACAATTGAAGCAGAGTTGCAATAGGGCAGACACGTTCTTTAACAAGTGGGCTGCTGAAATTCATTATCTATTGCCTGAAGGGAACAAGTTCCCCGACTAATACAAAGCTGTAAAAAAATGGTAGTATTTAAAGTGAATGGCCATCGTTTAAAACCATTTTTGGAGTTTGAAAACCCAGAAGTTGAAGTTATGCTTCTGGAGAATCCTGTTTATCGGGATTGATTTTTGAGGCCATGATTATTATATATTATTGTGTATAATATTATATTTGGATTTCTATTGTGCTTTTCTTTGTTCTCTCTCTAACAAAAGTGCAGGTTTATCTTTCTCATTGCGCTTCATTGTCATCAGGTGATATATTACCTTTTCTTATTTACTTGTCTTTATACATTGAGGACAATATAAAATTTAATTTGGGGAGAGGGATTTATTTGCCTTATCATTCCATGCACTTCACATGTTACACTTTCTTAGAAATTGGACAAATTTTTTCAATTTTTCTTTTCTTAAAAAAAATCAAGAAAAAAAAATGCAATGGTTCATGGATTGATTTGAAGTTTCCCTTTGTATAGCCAGTGTGGTAAGGATGACGCATTTGTCTTAATACTTTACATGTGCATGTGATTTAGGCCATCTGTGACAGCCTACATTTAGCCAAATCCCACCTTAAAATATATACCACTAGTCAACCCTTTTGAGCCTTATATATAAGCCTTTCTTTCATAACCCAATATCGTTACCCTACTCCAAATAGGAGTATAAACCATATTTATATAGCCTATCCTTTATCTAAGAATGTTTAAGATGTTATTTCTACATACAGGTATTAGTGAAAAGAGAGCTTGAAATATAAAAAAAATTAGTGATGAGAAAAAGGAAAATAAAAAAAAAGCTCAAATAAGATCAAGTTTAGCCTGAAATTTTAATTGTATACATCTCAATATGTTTCTTAGATCTTTGAATTCTTTTATACCACTTCATTTGATTAGCCATCACCCTAAGCCTTACATTACAGCCCGAAAAAGTCCTAAAGATCCTTTGGAATATGGCTTTGATGTGAGAGTGATAGAGAGAATCCAATTATGCATTTCACCTTTCTAGTAGGATTTATCCTTTCACGAGACTCTTGTTCTTTCATTTATAGCGTTTTTCATATATGTACATGTGAGAGGCATTTGAATTTGAATACATTTACTCTTTATAGCCCACATGTAATGAGAGCATGTACACCATATTCTTGAGTGTTTCATTTGTGGAGTGTATAACATGTGAGGAGTTGAGTCAAAGCATAGTTTGGATGGGATTTGAAAGCTTTGCCTACTTAGATATCAATGACGTTATGTTGTTATTAATTCACACACACACAATGAGATTGGAGAGAAAGAAATATTCTTATTAATCTTGCTAGTTTGAGAACTTTGATATTGCATGTGTGTCGCATTGCTTAGCATATAGGTGTTTTGATATCTTTGTTGAGTTATTTACATTTGGTAAAAAAAGGGGGAATAAATTTTAATGAGAACCATTGCATTCGAATTTTATTGGTATATTCACTGTAAACAATCACGAGACTTCACTCGTCCTCTTGGGGGAACCATGGGGTTTAAAAAGGCTTGTTGTATGTGCCAAGTGCAATCGCGACTCCACGAAACAGAGTTAGAATTAGTTATTTTAATTTCTTAGATTTTTATTAGCTTTGCTCGAGGACTAGCAAAGTATAAGTTGGGGGGAATTTGATGTACCAAGAAATTAGTACATTATAACCCACTAATTTATACTTTGGAGAGCATATATTTTTATATTTGTTGTATTTTTAGAGTTTTTCAGGTGTTTGGAATTAAATTGGAAGATTTTGAAGCAAGAAGAGATTGGCTGCGCACATCAACTATGTTCAAGAAAATTCTAGCGCTAATCCTTATGGCATTTGAAGAAAACTCCAGAGACAAAAGTTTAAGATCTTTAAGTTAACTACGCGTGCGCGAAAACCTTGTATCAATTGGAATTCGGAGCAGAAAGTTATGGCCGAAATACGATCAGTGCGCCAAAATATTAATTCCAACGAGCCCATCTAATTAATTAGAGAATTGGCCCACTTGCAGTCCATCAAAGCCCACTCGCCCAGCCTGTTACCCAGCTCCCAAGCCCACCTGCAGGTTAGCCCAGTGCAACCAAATAAATGGACCAAGTCTCACTTGCAGCAGCCCATTCATTAAGTGCACAAGCCTAGAAGACTTACCTAATTAAATCCAAGCCCATGTTAATTACCCTAAGCTCTCCAATATAAATAGAAAGCAGGAGGCATCAAAAGAGAAACAATCAGCACAGGAGCAACCGAGCACTTATCTCATTCTTTTTCCTTCCTTCTGTTCTTTTCCTTTCTGTCTTCGATTTTTGCCAGAACCTTTATTTTTTATTGTTGATTGGATGTTTATAGACTATTGCAATTAATTCAAAATTATTTTCTTCTTCTTCTTCAATTTATTTGCGTGCACTTGTGAGAACCCGCGTTCTCGACGCCCGGGGGTCCTCGTGGGCGGCGATTCTGTTTGTTGATTTGGAAATTAGGTTTTGAAAAGAATAAGAGTCGCCAGTTTGTTTTACTAAACAAACAAAAAGGTTCGTGTAAAAGAGACGTATTTATGGGGTAAATATCCTCTTATACACAATGTATGCGAAACCAGTTGATTCGAAGGTTTGGGGATTAAGTTACGAATCAGGAAGGTGTTAGGCACCCAATTCGCCCTTTCGGTCTCTTGAGTAGGATATGCGTGTGTTATAATTCAGTTCTTGCATGCTATTGCTATTACTTTACAGCTTTTTGTGCTTGCCTTAGAAATCGGAATTTTGGGGTTGGGATGAAAACGATGTGTTTCCTAATTCACCCATGATTTTGAAAATAAGTGTGTGTGTGATTTGAAAAAGAGAGTTTGATAATAATAGATGCAATGAAACAAATGATTTTGTAAAGCATTGGGCTTTTCGGAAAATGATTCAATGAGGAATCTTATATTCGATATTATATGAGGCGAGTTGACCGATCGTATACCAAAGTCTATTGATTAAACCGGTATAGATGGCACTAGTGCTCTCATAATCGAGTATTTATCACATATACACCGTAATCTATGAGTTAGATTGGATATGTAGCGATTATCGATTCCTTCGTATAACAATATCGCTAATCTGAACTTTTGAAAAAATAAGAAAGTAATAATACTATTTTAGAATTGGATTAGGGTTTGTTATACGCCTTTAGTTTTGAAAAAACAATTTAAAAAAGGGTTTTAAAAGGCTATCAAGTGATAGAAATTATGCACGCAAGAGTATGAATTATAAAACTGACGAATAAATAAAAGAAGAGAGAGAAAATTATACCTGAGCCTCCTTGGATGGAGAGAATAAGGATCTCTTGGTGTATACCATGAAATTCCCTTGATTGTTGATGAAAATAATGAATGGAGGGGGGGTCTATTTATAGTTGAAGAAAATACTTGGAGAGCAAGAAAAGAGATTGCAACTAGGACTCTTGGAAATTATCGCGAGGACTTACCACCGTTGGATCATCCTGATTTTTGGATATGTTTTGGGAATAGAACTCTTCTAGATTGTGTAAAAATTTCAGGTCGATCGGATCTCGGGAAGGTTCCCTTTCGTTCTGATTGGTACGAAGAGTTTGTGTCCGCGTAGGAAAGGTACTTGTTGTAGACAAGGTCCCTTGTTTGCACGAAAAGTCAGGTTCTAACCGTTGGATCACGCTGAATTTTGGATATGTATTGCCAATATAAGTATTTTACACCCTGTAAAAATTTGAGGACGATCGGAGTTCGGGAAGGACTCGGTCTCCTTGACTTGGTACAAAGAGTTTGTTCCCGCATAGGAAACGTACTTGCGTACAACAACCTCGACAACTGAACTTCCAGCCGTTGGATTATGCTGATTTTTTGATATGTTTTCCCTCCAAATGTTTTCTAACTTGTGTCCAAATTTGAGATCGATCAGATTTCGGGAAGGCCACTATTTAGTTTAATTTGCTACGAAGGACATTTCAACTAGAATTGCACGATAGACAAATTGTTTCTTGAGGATCCCATGTCCGACAAAGCTGAAATTTTAATATGCTCTTCCCCACAATAAGGCCTATCCACTTACAAAACTTCAAACCATTTTAACTTCGAGAAGACCTCCATTTGACCACCTGAAATAAACTCACGATTTTCTGAATTTTCGGACATTCAACTGTCGGATTTAGCTGATTTTCGAGTATGTTACTCCTTTTGATAATTTCCAACAACTCTCAAAGTTTGAGGATGATCCAAAGTACGTGACTCTCCTTTCACAAATTTCCAAGAGTTTCGACGGTTTTCGATTCCGACAATTTTCGATAATTCTGTGACTCCTCATCCGGGGTCCTTTCGGCTTTCTTCTTTGACCTGTATCACATGAACAAAATACATGTGCATCTAGGAATGCTCGTGCGTGCATGCATGTTTATTTCTTTAAAAATTAGGATTCTTGCGGGGGTCGCAAAATGAGGTGTTCACAGACCCTCTCGGCCTGGGTTCTTTGTGAAGCAAAGAAACCAGGACGATAATGAGAACGCATCATTTTGCGGCACTCGCATGAATCACAGATGATATTTTGAAAACAATGCAATGCAAATGATGCTGTGCTATGCTGCTTCTCTCTCTCCTTGGGATGGATGGGCGATGTTTGGACTTAGTGTTGAACTGATGTACTCCCATTAATAGGAACAGTTCTGTCAATGATTCTGATTGGGGGGTTGAGCTTCTGTACTCCCATCGGTAGGGACGATTCTGTCAACGATTTAATTGGGTGTTGAGCTGATGTACTCCCATCGGTAGGGACGGTTCTGTCAACAATTTGATTGGGGGCGTTGAGCTGATGTACTCCCATTGGTAGGGACGGTTCTGTCAACAATTTGATTGGGCGTTGAGCTGATGTACTCCCATCGGTAGAGACGATTCTGTCAACAATTTGATTATGCGTTGAGCTGATGTACTCCCATCGGTAGGGACGGTTCTGTCAACAATTTGATTGGGGCGTTGAGCTGATGTACTCCCATCGGTAGGGACGGTTCTGTCAACGATTTGATTGGGGCGTTGAGCTGATGTACTCCCATCGGTAGGGACGGTTCTGTCAACAATTTGATTGGGGCGTTGAGCAGATGTACTCCCATCGGTAGGGACGGTTCTGTCAACAATTCTCATTATGATTTGGTTCTTTTTGAAGGGGTGAGGGCAGATGGTCTATTAGGGACTTTGCTTTGTGTTTGAGAGGCTGGGGAAGATGGTCTGCTGGGGATGTTTGATGATCAACTGGAGACACTACTTTGGTGTTGGTGATTTTGGATAAAGGCTGGTAGGGAAATGAGAATTTATGGTATACTAGGAAAATGAGGATTCCTACTGGTCAGGATAAAGGCTAAAGGTTGACGATCTGCTGGGGATATGATGATTGGTGGTCTATTGAGGATATGATGAATCATACTGGTTAGGATAAAGGCTAAGGGTTGGGAATATGCTGATGCAGGATTAAGATGAGGGTGATTGATGATCTGTTGAGGTGACGAAAGTTGATGATTTGCTGAGGGGATGAGAGTCTCTGAACAGACATAGAGAGAAAATTTTCTGGTGTGATATATTTTTTGAAAAAAATTAGAATTTTTGGTTGGCTTCTTTTTCTTTGAGAAAAAATCGAGTTACGTTCTCTCAATTCTCGAACCTTCGTGTATGAATTTTGGACTTTGCCTCTTGCTCAGCTTCCGCGGCATTTTTTCTTGTCACTAGGGTGCGATTCTGCTTATGACTTCGCGAGAGAAGAATTTTTATGCCTGCATCATTTTCTGTTTTTCGATGCCCTTATTCCTCCTTGACTTATTGAAAGCTTTTTGATGCAGCTTATTTTTTTCTTTTTTTCGCAAGGTCAGCAGCCTTCCTCACCCAAGACGTAGCCCTGGGCTTTTCAGCCTAGCTGTCACTCTTGGTGTGGCTCTCGCTGCCATCTTTTTTCCTTTTCTATTTTTTCAATATTCTTTTCTTTTGGCACCGTGGGATTTTATCCTCTTTTCTACTCTTTCAATTTTTTCTTGTACCCACTTTGTTCCTTCTCACTTTGTCAGGTTTTCATGGGCATCATCGTCCTTGCGATTCGAGAATGTTTACTTTGGAAGTTCGCATTTGACATCGTCGTGCTGTGTTTGTGATTTTCAGTTCGAGAACTTTTGGGAGCGTATCTTGAATACTTCTTAGGCGAGGAGAAGCTAAGCCAAAAATCCTTTTTGTAGGGGCTTGTTCCCTACGTCTTTTACTGAATCTTCTCATTCCAGTCTTTCTCTCTATCTTTCTTTGATATCCTCTCAAAAGGGGGCTTTTTGGTTTTGGAGAAGCTTGAGTTTGCTTGTAGGAAGGGCTTTAGTATGTGCTTGTGGAAAGGGCTTGGATTGGATTGGTGCCTGTAGGAAAGGTTTTGGAATGGTGCCTGTAGAAAGGGCTTGGGATTTGACTGGTGCCTATAGAAAAGGCTTGGACTTACCTATAGAAAAAAGCTTTGGGATTTCATATATGATTCGATTCTCTGGGAGGAATATGATGGGGTGGCGAAGCCCGTCTGGCAGGTCACGGAACCTAGAGATTATATATATGCACTATGTAAATGCTCATACCATGCACCTTGGTTTTGAAAAGGTTGTGAATCGTGAGTTGCCTGATTTATGAAGCATGATATGCTATTTGAAAATGCATGCAATGCTGACTCTTTTCCGAGAATATGTCAACTTATTTAAGAAAGTATCATTTATCATTTTGTCTTGTAGACAAAAGCAGACCTTCTGTCTCAAAGACAAAAGGGTGTCCTTTTATTTAACAGACAAGAGGTTATGTCCCTCACGTCACTCCTTTCTCCATTTCTCCCATCATGTTTGCTTTCTTGAAATTCATTTTTTTTTTTTTAGACCGAGCCTGAAGTCACTTCTCAGGTTGCCTACGTTCCCCTTGTTCTAATATCTCAAATCTTGGTTGTGGGGCTCAGGTCTACGTAGTTCTTAGGGATGCTGGCTTAGGTCCTTTATTGATAATATTTCTTCAGACGATCCAGATTAACCGGAGAATTGAACTGATGCCCATCTGTATCTGTGAGTATGACTGCTCCCCCGGAAAGGATTTCTTTAACAATGTATGGCCCAGTCCATTTCTGTGCGAATTTACCCCTCGGATCTCTGGCTAGTTCCCTGATTTCCTTCAGCACCAAATCGTTTATCTGTATTCTTCTTACTTTCACCCTTTGATTGAACGCTCTAGCGACTCTTTTCTGATATCCCTGCTGATGATAGGCGGCTTTCAGTCGTTTCTCATCGAGTAATGCCAGTTCCTCATAACGGCTTTGAACCCAGTCTAATTCGGACACCGAGCTCTCCAGTATCACCCTCAGCGATGGAATCTCCATTTCTACTGGCAATACTGCTTCCATTCCATATGTTAGTGAGAATGGTGTTGCGTTTATAGAGACCCTTTCGGTAGTGCGGTATCCCCATAGCGCATACGCAATTTGTCGGCCCAGTCTCGACCACTTTTTACCATTTTACTAATCACATTCTTCAGGTTTTTATTTGCTGCCTCTACTGCGCCATTGGTCTGGGGCCTATAGGGGGATGATTTGTGTCTCTGTATCCCGTATTCTTCCATTACATCATTGGCTTCCCCCTCAAAGTGGGTTCCATTATCTGACACAATTTCATGTGGTACTCCGTATCTGCAGATGATGTTTCTTCGGATAAATTTTGCAACTTTTTTTGCATCAAGCTTCGCATATGATTCAGCTTCTACCCATTTTGTGAAATAGTCGATTGCTACCAGTATGTATTCGTGTCCATTACTTGCTGTCGGTGATATTTTCCCAACGACATCTATACCCCAAACTGAAAAGGGCCAGGGGGCTGTCATAGTGTATAATTCTTTTGGAGGAAAGCTTTTGAGATTTTGCATGAACCTGACATAGGTGACATCTTCGTACATGATCGCTGCAATCTTGTTGCATGGTGGTCCAGTAATACCCTTGTCGGACAATCTTGCGGGCCAAGGTGTGCCCACTCATATGGGGTCCACATTCACCCCCATGAATTTCGTCCATAACTGGTTGGTATTCTTCCTGTTTTAAGCACCGGAGGTGTATCCCATCGTGACTCTTTTTATACAATTTTCCCGAGCAAATAATGAACTGAGCGGCTAATCTTCGGAGTGCTACCCGAGTTTTCTTGTCAGCACCCTCAGGGTATTTTCCCTCTTTTAAGATTCTCCAAATGTCATAATACCAGATCGATGGGTCCAACGTTTCCTCATTTTCGCTTTCGATGACTAGACAATATGCAGGAATCTCCCTCTGCTCAATGGCTATTTGTATTGTTTGCATATCTTCGGGAATTTCTACCATTGATGCCAGAGTTGCTAGTGCATCAGCAAAGTTGTTCTGGCAGCGGGGTACATGGTGAAACCTAACTCTTTCGAACCTGTTGGCCACGTCTTGCAATCGATCTAAGTAGGGGATGAGCTTTTCTTCTTTGATTTTCCACTTTCGTAGAATTTGATGAATGATAAGAGCTGAATCCCCAAATACTTGTATCTTTGTTACCCCCTTTTCAAGCGCGATTTTCAAACCCACGATGCAAGCTTCATATTCAGCAGTATTATTGGTGCAGTCAAATTGGAGCCGAAAAGACAATGGCGACTGAATCTGGTCTGGTGATATTAGGAGGATCCCTATCCCGTAACCGTTCTTGTTTGCAGCCCCGTCAAAATACAATTGCCATTCACCCTCTGTATCTGTGACCATAACCATTTCATCCGGAAATTTGGATTCTTCCTCTTCTTCCCCTTCTAACATAGGGTTACCCGCCAAGAAATCTGCTATAATCTGCCCTTTAATCGCCTTATGAGTGACGTAAGTGATATCAAACTCTGATAGTAAGAATACCCACTTGGCCATGCGGTTAGTTAACACCGGTTTTTCGAACAAATACTTCAGCGGGTCTAGTCGGGCTATAAGAGTGACTGAAAACACAAGCATATAGTGGCGCAATTTCTGAGTGGCCCAGGTTAAGGCT
The DNA here is from genome assembly GCA_021464415.1 of Lonicera japonica. Lineage (NCBI taxonomy): Eukaryota > Viridiplantae > Streptophyta > Magnoliopsida > Dipsacales > Caprifoliaceae > Lonicera > Lonicera japonica. Next base: position 11,496,001 of record CM038469.1, read on the forward strand.
GCACATGATCTCTCAAGAGGCGAGTAATTCCTTTCATAAGGTGACAACTTCTTGCTGATGTAATAAATTGCCTGCTCTCTCCGACTCTGGGCTATGTGTTGGGCTAGCATGGCCCCTGCAGCAGTTTCATTGACCGTGAGATACAACAATAAGGGCAGTTCAGGTTGTGGCGGGGCGAGGACTGGTGGATTTGACAAATATTCTTTGATCTTATCGAATGCTGCCTGACACTGTTCATTCCATTGGCCATCTGATGACTTCTGCAACAACTTAAATATGGGTTCACATTTCTGCGTGAGATGGGATATGAATCGGCTGATATACTGTAGCTTACCCAAGAATCCTCTGATTTCTTTTTCGGTGCGTGGTACGGGCATTTCTTGAATTGCTTTTACCTTGGCAGGGTCCACTTCGATTCCTTTCTTGCTAACCATATACCCCAACAGCTTGCCTTTAGTTACCCCGAACACACACTTCTGTGGATTTAACTTCATCTGAAATTGCCTGAGCCTTTCAAAGAAGACCTTGAGGGCGGGAAGATGCCCTTCCCTTTCTTTAGACTTAATGATCATGTCATCCACATAAACTTCTACTTCTTTATGGATCATATCATGGAACAAAGTGGTTGCAGCCCTTTTGTATGTTGCCCCGGCATTTTTTAATCCGAATGGCATAACTGTATAACAGTAGGTTCCCCATGGAGTTATGAAGGCAGTCTTATCCTGGTGGTCAGGATGCATCTTTATTTGATTGTAACCAGCAAACCCATCAACAAATGACTTCAGGGCGTGGTTGGCGGTGTTATCCACAATGAGATCAATGTTAGGTAATGGGAAATCATCTTTTGGGCAGGCCTTGTTGAGATCCCGATAATCTACACACACCCTTACCTTTCCATTTGGCTTCGGCACTGGCACCACGTTAGCCAACCACGTCGGATAATCTACTACTCGAATAAACCCCACTTTCAGCTGTTTCTCTACTTCTTCCTTAACTTTGAGTGACCATTCTGGTATCAACTTTCTGAGTTTCTATTTGATTGGCCGGCATTCCGGCTTAGTGTGGATTTCATGCATTACTATATCCGTGTTTAATCCCGGCATGTCTGTATAGGACCAAGCAAAGACATCGGCATATTCTTTCAACAGCTCATACAAGTCTTTACCCTCGGCTTTACTCAATTCAGCCCCGATCTTTACTTCTTTCCTATCCTCATCGGTCCCTAGGTTAACTGTAATAGTTTCACCTTCCTCGATTTGGATTCTCTGTTCGTGTTTTTCTGGGATATCATTCATGGATTCGATTTCTGTTGAGGTAATATGAGACACATTTGGATACTGAGGAATTGATACTATCTTATTAATGACCATGCTATCAAAAACATTAAGAAATTCTCCTAAGAGCTTATAATCGCTCATTCTACCCACAATTTTATCCCTTACAATTTCACTCCCTTTCTCACTCAAATTTCCCACCTCTTTAACTGGACGGATCAGTGTGACCGGGTCCAATATTTGCTTTTCCTCAGTAATTGCCATGATCTGTGTCTCTTCAACAAACAGATTTTGCATCATACTTGCTATATCTTCCAACTCGTTTTTCTCATCCTGAAGCTTTATGTCATGACCCCGACCCTCGGTATCGTGCATCTGGCTTTCTTTGTAGTATAGATCTTCAATAAAAAAGATTTCAAAACCCGGAACTCTGTTCCCTTCTGAATTGACCCATGGTTCTTGGAAGCCACAGAATGGAAAATCTTCCCCTTCTTTTATAAAAAACCCATTGAGGGAGGTATTGATCATTTCGCAACCCGAATCACCCAAGATTTCACCCTCTGTGTCGCATAGGAAACCCAACCCGGCGCATTTTCTTCCTTGCATATAGGGTTCGATCGGCTCAGCTATCCCGACCTATCTATCTCCCAATCCTCGACCTGGCATATAGCCCATGGTATGCATTATTGCTACTACTTGCTCATTCAAAAACGGTACTGTTTCGGGTGGTAGGTATGTAATCTTCTGTGAGGTCAAGGCCTGTACCCTCGGTTCATATTGGAAACCCCCCAACTGTACATCTTGGCTTCCTATGCCTAAGACTGGCGTGTCTTTAGGCATTATGGTTTTGTCACAATCACCATGTATCACGATAATTTTATCTCCTATCGGGATCTTGATCTTTTGATGTAGAGAAGACGGAAGAGCCCCTACCGAATGTATCCATGCGCGTCCGAGCAATAAGTTAAAGCTAGATGGTATGTCGATAACTTGGAACTCAACAGAGAAATCGATCGGCCCAATTAGTAAGTTCAAGTCGACAGACCCTAATACTGCCCTTTTGGTGTTATCATATGCCCTTACCGTTGCCGGGGATTCTCCCAAGCTACTTTCATCGAGTCTTAAAGCCTTGAAGGTTTTGAGTGGACAGACATTTATAGTCGCCCCATTGTCAATGAGTACCTTCGGGACTACCATTCCTCTAGTTTCAACAGATATGTGGAGTGCTTGATCATGGTTCCTCCCTAGTGGTGATAGGTCTTCGTCCGAAAAGGACAAACTGTTCTGTAGGCTTAGGGTCTCGATCATTGCTGCTAGTTGTTCCGGGGTTGATTCTATTGGGACTATGGCCTCATCCATGAGCTTGAGAAATGCTGCTCTGTGGGGCTTGGAAGATACCAACAGGCCCCAAATGGAGATTTGAGCTTGCGTTTTCTTCAGCTGTTCAACAACTTGGCTCTTTTCGGGCTGAGCCGCTTCCTTCCTACCTTCTTCCTTTCCCTTTTCTTGGGTTTGATAAACCTTCCCTGATCGTGTGAGCTGTTGTACCCACTTAGCCAAATTTTCCTTTTCAGCCACATCAGATTCTGCAGCTACCTTTGACCAGTCAAAACTGATTGTATCAACATGTGCTCGAATTATTTTTCTTGAGATGGACCACTTCTTACTGGGAGCATCTTGCCCAATCTTCACTTTTCTTTCCTGGTAACCCAAACCTTGCCGGCGTAGTTGGGTTTTGACAACAATGGGCTCAGCAATGCCCTGATTATTCTTGCCCAACCCTTGACCGGGCAGTATTTTCATTTCTCGCATCCACTTGCTAACACGAGAATCATACACTGGTTCCTTTGAAACTTGCGGAGCTTCTTTCATCATATCTCGAAACATGGTTTCTAAGTTTTCTTCCTCTTCCTTTATCCAGCCCCGGCCTACACGGTCTTCAACATGGTAAACTACTACAGCCTCTTCCCCATTCTCCCTTACTGGCTTGATCAAGGAGATGGGATCACATTCTTCATTTTCAACTAATACGGCATTGATTACCCTTCCATGGTTAGGTAGCGGATTCTTCACAACATTTGGTGGCTCTGGGTCAGGGATTCTTCCCGACTCGATTAGATCTTGGATGGTGTGCCTTAAGGCCATGCATCGATCAGTGTTGTGTCCTGGGCCTTGGTGGTATTCGCAGTGTTCATTGGCCCTCCAACCATTAGGAAGTGGGTCGGGGGGAGCCCGGGGGGCCAATGGTCGTATGATTCCACTTTCTTGTAATGCGGCTAGGGTTTTGCTTAATGAGGCTGGAAGACGTGCAAAATGTCGGTCTTTGTTTCTCCTCCCGAACCCTTGGCCTTGGGCAGATTCCTGTTCTCGTGGATACTGAAAATTACTTCTCTGATAAGACCCCGAATTTTGCTGAGACCATACTTGATTAATAGTAGAAGCAGTTTTCTTGTACTGGGACGAGGCTTTCTTAACCTCAGCGGCCTTTGCCAGTTCTTCCTCAGTTTCGTTGGCCACATGCATTAAAGCTTTATATTTTTCAAAGTACTGTCGCCCCATGCCATTTCTGATTTCGGGCTTAAAATTCTTGACTATCAACCCCAATTGTTCTTCCTCAGGGACCCGGTCAATCATTTGTGATGCCAACTCTCTCCAACGTGTGATAAAATCACTAACACTCTCAGTTTCTCGCTGCTTAGCCATTTCAAGGTGTTTACGAGTAACCTTCAGTTCTTCATTTGACTTGTAGTGCTCCATGAATTCCTTTACAATGCTCTTCCAATCGGCCACCCTGTGTTTTTCCAACCCCAGAAACCAACTATGCGCGGGGCCCTGTTAAAGTCTGATGAAAACTTTGGGCCAAGTGAGTCTCATTCAACCCATACAACTGCATAGTGCGAACATAGGCCTTAAGATGTAGATGGGGCGGGCTATTTCCCGAGAATTTTTCCACATTAGGGAGCTTAAAACCCACCGGCAACCTGGCTTCAGGAAAAATAGACATATTTTGGAGATCGGCTATGTCGTCCGCCTTATCCGTCATCTTTTGGTTCAGAGCCTTCATTTGTTCCTTCAGTAGGGTAATGGCTTCATTCTTTTTAGCCTGTTCAACTACTGACTCAGCGTACTGCCCTATATATGGATCTGGTTCATGCCCTTTGAAGAGTGGGTTATGGTGTTGTCGGGGTTGATTATGTTCAGGATGGAGCCATACATTGACAGCATCTGGTACTGGTGGGCCTTGGCGTATTTGGGGAACTGGTAAGACATTTTGCTGAGGTGGGGGAATAGGTTGGCCTTGGCCTTGGCCTTGGTTGTGAGCGGGATTAGGATTTGGTTGATTCAGTTCAGCAGGTGCCCGAGTAGCAAGTAAGGTATCCAGACGGGCCTGGGTGGTCCTATGCAGATTGGTCATGGTGTTCATAGACTGAGCCAGACCCTGTATCATTTAGTAAAGCTGTTCTGGAGTAAGGGCCTCGGGATTGATTGGTAAAACGGGATCGGGCGGCAGATCCGCTGCATGGTGTTGACCCTCGGCATCAGTAACCCTTTCTTCATTAACTTCTATCTGGTCATTGTGATAATCGAGAGCACGTCGTGGCGGCATGATGAGAGGTGAGTCTGGTCGAGTAAGTCTGCCTGTATGATCCCTACCAGCCCAACCGGCCAGTGTGTTTCGGCAACAAAAACCTGAGAGTGGTGGAAAAAATCGGGACATAAGGGTGGCGAGACTTTTCTAGATAAATGATACTTTCTGCTGATTGATTGCGTAATTCTCGGAAAAGAGTATGACGATGAAATGCAAATCGAAAATCACTTTTTGGTGTTCAAATGAAAACAGACCATCAGCAACAACTTGAGAGCCCCGTGGACAGGTTTAGGGTAGGAATACACATTCCGGGGTGCCCTTATAACCTTCCGATTTTTTGGAAATTATTTTTGAAAGAAAAAAAAATCATTTTTGGAAAATGACTCGGTTTTTTTAAAAATATTTTGAAAAACATTTTTGAAAAATCGGGAAGTTCTCTCCTCTTATAGTTGCTTTTCATGGAAGTAGTAAAAGGGAAATTCTCACTAACTGGTTTTAGTGAGGGATTTCTACGGACGGGGTTGGACAGCCACCGACCGTACTTGCCAAACCAAGAGTGGTATGTATGACAAGGTCTTTTGTTCACTAATCTCACGACCGACGGTCAATAAAACATGCAGAAATTCATGTGTACTAGGCTGACGCATCCTATATGCAAGCGTGGTTAAAACGGGTAAGGTTTAAGGCTCCCTCCTATTTGGCTAGGTCTTGCTATATACCCCAAGGGCGAGTACGTGCAAGGACCTTTTGATATACATTCTGGGTACGTGAGTGTTCTCGTCACTCGATATACCTCAGTTTGGTACTTGGCCAAGGAGAGTGGTCCCATGCGCTTTCGGCTAGTGTAGACCCGCAAGTCCACGGCCTAATCACGACTTTGATCCCGAGGTTGATAGGGTAAATTCACACTCGCGATAATGCATGATGATAGTGGGTGCGTGCAAAATAACAATTATGGAGGTATATTATGATAAGCGCTTTAGGGTTTGTTCGAGTACTTTCAATTTTTATTTATGAAAAGATTTTCCTCAAACAATTATTACAAACAAAAAGGAAATTAGGGTATCCACCTAAATCGCATCTATGTTATCCTAAGACTAAGGCCAAAAAAGAAAGCATGCAAACATAAATAATTATCCACGCATATTCTACTCTTGTTTAGAGTCTAATCCTCTTAACATATCCCCAGCAGAGTCGCCATTGTGAGAACCCGCGTTCTCGACGCCCGGGGGTCCTCGTGGGCGGCGATTCTGTTTGTTGATTTGGAAATTAGGTTTTGAAAAGAATAAGAGTCGCCAGTTTGTTTTACTAAACAAACAAAAAGGTTCGTGTAAAAGAGACGTATTTATGGGGTAAATATCCTCTTATACACAATGTATGCGAAACCAGTTGATTCGAAGGTTTGGGGATTAAGTTACGAATCGGGAAGGTGTTAGGCACCCAATTCGCCCTTTCGGTCTCTTGAGTAGGATATGCGTGTGTTATAATTCAGTTCTTGCATGCTATTGCTATTACTTTACAGCTTTTTGTGCTTGCCTTAAAAATCGGGATTTTGGGGTTGGGATGAAAACGATGTGTTTCCTAATTCACCCATGATTTTGAAAATAAGTGTGTGTGTGATTTGAAAAAGAGAGTTTGATAATAATAGATGCAATGAAACAAGTGATTTTGTAAAGCATTGGGCTTTTCGGAAAATGATTCAATGTGGAATCTTATATTCGATATTATATGAGGCGAGTTGACTGATCATATACCAAAGTCTATTGATTAAACCGGTATAGATGGCATTAGTGCTCTCATAATCGAGTATTTATCACATATACACCGTAATCTATGAGTTAGATTGGATATGTAGCGATTATCGATTCCTTCGTATAACAATACCGCTAATCTGAACTTTTGAAAAAATAAGAAAGTAATAATACTATTTTAGAATTGGATTAGGGTTTGTTATACGCCTTTAGTTTTGAAAAAACAATTTAAAAAAGGGTTTTAAAAGGCTATCAAGTGATAGAAATTATGCACGCAAGAGTATGAATTATAAAACTGACGAAAATAAATAAAAGAAGAGAGAGAAAATTATACCTGAGCCTCCTTGGATGGAGAGAATAAGGATCTCTTGGTGTATACCACGAAATTCCCTTGATTGTTGATGAAAATAATGAATGGAGGGGGGGTCGTATTTATAGTTGAAGAAAATACTTGGAGAGCAAGAAAAGAGATTGCAACTAGGACTCTTGGAAATTATCGCGAGGGACTTACCACCGTTGGATCATCCTGATTTTTGGATATGTTTTGGGAATAGAACTCTTCTAGATTGTGTAAAAATTTCAGGTCGATCGGATCTCGGGAAGGTTCCCTTTCGTTCTGATTGGTACGAAGAGTTTGTGTCCGCGTAGGGAAAGGTACTTGTTGTAGACAAGGTCCCTTGTTTGCACGAAAAGTCAGGTTCTAACCGTTGGATCACGCTGAATTTTGGATATGTATTGCCAATATAAGTATTTTACACCCTGTAAAAATTTGAGGACGATCGGAGTTCGGGAAGGACTCGGTCTCCTTGACTTGGTACAAAGAGTTTGTTCCCGCATAGGAAACGTACTTGCGTACAACAACCTCGACAACTGAACTTCCAGCCGTTGGATTATGCTGATTTTTTGATATGTTTTCCCTCAAAATGTTTTCTAACTTGTGTCCAAATTTGAGATCGATCAGATTTCGGGAAGGCCACTATTTAGTTTAATTTGCTACAAAGGACATTTCAACTAGAATTGCACGATAGACAAATTGTTTCTTGAGGACCCCATGTCCGAAAAAGCTGAAATTTTAATATACTCTTCCCCACAATAAGGCCTATCCACTTACAAAACTTCAAACCATTTTAACTTCGAGAAGACCTCCATTTGACCACCTGAAATAAACTCACGATTTTCTGAATTTTCGGAGATTCGACTGTCGGATTTAGCTGATTTTCGAGTATGTTACTCCTTTTGATAATTTCCAACAACTCTCAAAGTTTGAGGATGATCCAAAGTACGTGACTCTCCTTTCACAAATTTCCAAGAGTTTCGACGGTTTTCGATTCCGACAATTTTCGATAATTCTGTGACTCCTCATCCGGGGTCCTTTCGGCTTTCTTCTTTGACCTGTATCACATGAACAAAATACATGTGCATCTAGGAATGCTCGTGCGTGCATGCATGTTTATTTCTTTAAAAATTAGGATTCTTGCGGGGGTCGCAAAATGAGGTGTTCACAGCACTCAAGTAAGTATTTGATTTATTTATTTGTGCATTATTTAATTATGTTTTGTGTTTTAATTGCAATCATGCTAGGCTAGATTATTATCTAGGGTAGAGGATGATTATATTTGATTGATTCCCTTGCACGTATTCATGCCAATTAATTCTACCCATTTAATGCTTTAATGTTAAAAAATAATTCTTCCTATTGAATGCCTATTTTAAATTGATATAAAAATAAAATTGGATTCTCATTATAATTTGTTGGATTCATTTTATAATTTGTTAAAAACGGATATAAATTATGTTTTGACGGATATAGTGAGTGTTTTGATTATATATATAAGTTTGGCTATGGAAGAATTAATAATTAGACTTTAAAAATTAATTGGGCTTATATGATTTTATTTTCCGCATCTTATAGAGTCGAGAGACCAAATTAATGTGAGTCAAATAATAGAATTTATTAGGCATGAATATTAAGAACATGATGTCAAATATATGATTTCTCCACCCTAGTATTTTATAAATTGATTATTTTATTAATATTTTATTAATTGATTATTTAGTTAGTATTTTATTAATTAAATATTGTATTAGTGTTTTTAATTGATAATTCACAATCTCCCAATTTCTAAACTAGATTAGGAATTAATCAAAATTAGTAAGTGGTAAAAATATCAAGTCTATTGGGTTCAACCTCGCACTTGCATACGCTATACTTTATACCGATTCGTGTGCTTGCGAGTAATTAAAACAAGTTTTTGACGCAACATTCACCTCAGTGGAACATTTTCGTTGTCTCTCACCACATTAAGCCTAAAGGTTACGTCAGGAACACCCATCTTAGTAAGTCACAAATTGCGACGGCTCACTAGTGTGTGATGCTAAACTGTACAGAAGCAGAATGGTATATAGAGACTCACCGCTGACAATTTGCGAAATTAGCTCCACATGGCACTAATGATGATCGTGTCGTGTCGTTTCTTGACCACCTTACCAGATGGGTAAACATTCAGCCTTAACTTACTTTCATATTTACATTTCACTGATGTTCTATATATATTATTATGCATATGCTCTATCTGCTACAAACACCTGATCCTAAATACAACAGGGAGATATAGATTATTGCATCTTAGCCTATGTTGTACACCATTTACTCTCAGTGCGAGGTGAACGGTGTCAAATTTGTTACTGAGCATCGAGATCGGATTCGAAAGACTCAAAATAGTGGAGTGACATGCGTGGCTGGTGATCTAACATACGTCAGGATTCTGCAATCAGTTGTAGAACTAACTTATGCGGAATGCATGCCAGTTGTGTTCTTCAAGTGTAAGTGGGACAACACCAACCCTGCTGTTCCTGACAGCGTACAGTATAATCGTGGTCTTACTTCCGTGAACATGAATAGTAGTTGGTACAATGATTTTCTATTTATTCTTACCACGACGGCAAGCCATGTGTTCTATATAGATGATCCGTTGGCTGATGAGGGTTGGAAAGTTGTTAATCATATGGCACACAGAGGTACATTCAGTGAGCCCATACTTGGGAAGGGAATCCTATCAAGAGCCTGATACGATATGTCTTCCTATATCGGAGTTATTTATCAACCTAGGTCCAGTACCGTTTGTAAATATTCTCGTATATGCAAATGAAGCTGAAGATGAAGATGAAGACGAGGATGAAGACTCCGACGATGCTGAAGGGTTTAACAATGATCTATATAGCAGCGATGAGGATGAAGATGCGGATCAGGATGATGATGATGATGATAATGATGACGACTCCGATTGATGTTGTATACGTATGTTCTTATTTGACCAAACTCTAAAAGAAATGCAAAGGCAGTGGATTTTTTAATGCAATCATACAAAATTAAGTTTGCACTACCTATTAAAAAATATAAACACATGATGCAAAACACAATTTTGCACTAAACATAATTTTGCACTAAACATGTCAAATCCGTTATTTTAAAACATGATAAACAAGCCCTTTCACAGAATTATAATGATACTTAGGCCCTTATTTTTAAAAAATATTATTCATTGTTTTTTTACAAAAAACATTAACGCACAAGGCCTTTCACCTTATTTCTATAAATAATAATAATAATAATAATAATAATAATTACTATTAAAAGAAAAAAATTATTAGAAACTCTTAAGCAACGTAACTTTTTTTCTACGTTGCCTAAGTGTACTACTAGGGCAACATATCAATGATTCCCACATCGCCCAAAAGTTTTCCCCTTTAAATTTTCACAAAAATTTTCAATATTATGAAAATTTGAAATTCACTTAAGCGACGTAACTTTTTTGTACATCGCCTAAGAAGACCTTAGGCGACGTATTATTTATATACGTCGCCTAAGTCTACTAGGGAAACGTATCAATGATTCCCACGTGGCCCAAAAGTTTTCCCCCTTAAATTTTCCACTAAATTTTAAACATTATGAAAATTTGAAATTCACTTAGGCGACGTAGGTAATTAAAGTATGTCACCTAGGATATGACCTAGGCAACGTAATTTAATTACCTACGTCGCCCAAGTGAATGGCATAAATTAAACCCTTCACCCCCAATTTCATTTCTTCACGAGTCCTACACCAATTTCGTCCCTCCTCCCTCAGTTCTCCTTCCTCCGTCCTTTCGACCACCACCACCACCATCGCCACCCTATTCTCTCACTCCTCCCTCACCGGACTCACCCTCTCTCATCACCGAGCCACCTCTGTGCCCTACACCCATTTCCTCCCTCCTCCCTCCCTCCGACAACCACTACTACCACCCTATTCTTTCACTCATCCCTCACCATTCTCACCCTTTCACTCATCCCTCTCTCATCACAAAGCCACCTCCGTGCACCACCGAGCCACCTCCAGCACCACAACTCACTCCGGTCTCCCTCTCCTCTGGTCTCCCTCTCTTTCACCGAACCGCAGCAACAACAAGCGGAACCTAAGGTTTTTTTTATATTTCAATTCGATTATTGTCTTATTAATCCCCATTTGATTACTTTATATATATAATTTTAGTTTGCTGTATATATACTTTTGAGGGATGAGGTCCAGTGAGAAATTATTGGCTGCAGACAAACTTAATTTGATTCGATGGTCCTAGGTCTATATTAGTGATCTAGAGGCTTTTTAGATAATAATTAGTTACACTAATTTGTTCATTTTAATTGAAAATATTGCAAGTTGCACGGATTTTCTTATCTTAGGTATTGTGTGATTCTCTGTTGAATGTGGAGAAAAAGGGGAACGTGTATGGTAATTAGCAAACATCTACAATCAACCAAGCTAGATTATTTAATTAGTACATATATTAACATATAAAGATCCAGTTTTCTTATTCTTAAAAGGTGGATTAATTTATAATCTATCTATATTTTATGCATACTTATAAATTCAATGTTAGCTATGTACGTGTCCATATACATCACCTTACAACACATGATCGTAGTGAGATTTTATACTGATAATTTAAAGTACTGAACCTAAATTGTGGCCAAAGCATAATGGAGACTCTTTGGGTACTATATAAGATTATATGGGAAGTATTATTTAAAGTAATTTAAATGCGCACAAAAACATAAAGTATATAACCTAAATTATGCCAAGCCGAATTTAGTGCTTGTTTGGTCTATATAAGTTTTTGTATTTTATTTTTCTCTAATTTGATGCAAGGAATGATATCAATAAGAATCAGCCTGATCAAACTTAAATCATTTATGCCCAAATAATGGTATTAAAAAATTTACATATCGTAAAGCTCAAATCATGACACACACACATATATATATATTTGTAACATATTGGCTTAAATTTACCAGTTAACTGACCCTTGAGATTACGTATCATTTCTCTTGATTGTTGCCAAAGAGATACCGAATATTTGGTAAGATCGGCTCACAACATGTCGCCACTAACTTTTTTCTCCAAAGTGGCACGGGATCAATTATGCACTAATCATGAAAGCCTAAAATCTATACTATTCAATAAAATCGACAGAAAACATATCTTGTATGATATTTCGGATTGATTCAATGAATACGACGGATCAAATCTTTCTGTTGTTATCGTCCTAGTGTAGAAAATACGATGCCTTTACAGTATGCACACATGAAAGAGAACAAATCCTTGCTTGGTGTACTAGCACACTATTAGGGTTCTCACCTTTTAAACCCTACTGAGAAAACCTAAGAAACAAAAGGAATTAGTCCCAAGTCCAACCAGGGCCAAGTCCAATCCGTTTTTGATCCTACTCGTTTTGGTGTGCGACCCTGTAGGTTTATACTCCTTTGGCAGTGCAATCAAAAGCTCACTTTAATTATACAAATAGTAAGCAGTCTCTAGTAAGACATTACTACTACCCAAAGGGTTTAAAGGTCAAAACGACACAATCTTAAATGATATACAACGTATTAACTCCTTTTGTCAACCGATATCTAGATTGAACACAAGACTAGGCAAGTGTCATTCTTGTATAGTTCAATCTTTGTTTTTTGATCTCTAAGTATAATTAATCTTATACAAATGACACATCATTTGTGCATGGCCATGCAAACATTAATTATACTTATCAAGGGGCCCAAAGATATCTTTCTTTCGTTATATGAGAGTGACAAATCCCATCTTGATCAATCACATTCCTCTACATAGTTTATAGTATGCTTGATCATCATCTTTATAATTACTCAATCAAGAGCAACGTTTGATGATGCCCAACACTCTAATCCCCATGTTGGTAACCATGACGATCTCAAGTCTGAGGATAATACAATATCACTAATGGGAACATCACTGATGACATTGTTCCCGAAATAAGTATCAGTGTGTTCTGCTTAATATCTCCATATCTATGACTTATGGAACATAGTCATCAGCTGACCCATACTCTAATCATTATATCAATGTGGTCATTTATTATTGACATATGATTAGGGACATCTAAATAATATTATTATTTCATTACTAGCACCCCACAATCAAGTCAAGTACTTGATGAACTAGTATTAATACATATTATTCATAAGACAATATAAAATCAAATGAAATAAACTTTATTGATAACAATAAGCACAAGATATCCAAGTACAAATCATAACCTATGAATAGTCCTAGGGCATATCTCTTTCAGTCTCCCACTTGCACTAGGACCATTCATTCATGAAACGAATGCCAAGTGCACTAAAATGACGATCATGCTTAGACTGAGAAAGTGGCTTAGTCAAAGGATCAGCTACATTCTCATATGTGGGGACTTTGCATATCTTTACATCACCATTATTGACAAACTCACGAATGAGGTGATAACGTCTCTGAATATGTTTGGATTTCTAGTGCGACCTTGGCTCTCTAGCCTGAGCAATGGCTCCATTGTTGTCACAAAATAAATCCACTGGATTGGTGCTACTAGGAATGACACCAAGTTCAGTGATAAACTTCTTTATCCATACTGCTTCCTTTACTGCTTCTGAAGCACCAACATATTAGGCATCTGTTGTAGAATCAGCAACTGTAGGTTGCTTAGAACTTTTCCAACTCACAACTCCGCCGTTGAGACAAAACACAAAATCGGATTGTGATCTGAAATCATCCTTATCTGACTAAAACCTAGAGTCAGTGTAACCATTTACAACCAACTCTTCTTCCCTGCTATAAATCAAGAATATATCCCTAGTTCTTCTTAAGTACTTGAGGATATTCTTGATAGCAGTCTAGTGACTCTCACTTGGATCTGATTGGTATTTGCTAGTCACGCTCAATGCGCATGCTACATCGGGACGAGTACATAACATAGCATACATAATAGAACCTATAGCTGAAGCATACGGGATTCTACTCATGTGATCTCGCTCATCTTATGTCTGAGGACACCGAGTCTTGCTGAGTGTTGTGCCATGTGTCATTAGCAAGAATCCTCTATTATAGTCTTGCATGCTAAACCTACGTAAGACCTTGTCAATGAAGTTACTTTGACTCAGTCCTATTAGTTTTCTTGATCTATCTCTATAGATCTTGATCCCTAATATGTAGGTTGCCTCACCCAAATCCTTCATTGAGAAACACTTTCCCAGCCATGTTTTAACAGACTTAAGTATAGGAATATCATTCCCAATAAGTAGTATGTCATCTACATATAATACCAGAAAGACTATTGCGTTCCCACTAGTCTTTTTGTACACACAAGGTTCTTCTCCGTTCCTTATGAGACCAAACTCTTTGACAGTTTCATTGAAACAAAGATTCCAGCTCCGAAATGCTTGCTTAAGACCATATATGGCTCTCTTAAGCTTGCATACCTTGTTTGCATTTCTTGGATCAACAAAACCTTCAAGTTGTGTCATATATACATCCTCTGCAAGATATCCATTAAGGAAAGCATTTTTGACATCCATTTGCCATATTTGTCGATATCTTTTGCCACCAATCGAGCCTTATAGACATCAATCTCGCCATCCTTATCAATCTTAATTTTGAAAACCCATTTGCAACATATGGCTCTAAAGCCATCCGGCATATCAACCAAGTCCCATACTTGATTATCATACATGGATTTCATTTCGAATTTCATGGCTTCTAGCAATTTCTCGGAACTAGAGCTCTCCATTGCTTCATTGAAAGTCAATGGCTCATTATTGTCTAACAACACTACATCCTACTCATCTGAGACAAAAAGTGATAATCTATTAGGTTCGCGACGTGGCCTATTTAACCTTCCTAAGACTGTTGCTTCTTCAGGAGCTTCTGCAACTACTTGCATATTTTGCTGAGGCTCTTCATTAAGAACATTATTATCATCTCGAATTTCTTCAAGATGTATCGTGCTCCCATTGTTCTCTTTGGAAAGCAATTCTCTTTCTAATAAAACTCTATTCCGAGCTACAAACACTTTGTTCTCGATTGGATTGTAGAAATAATATCCTTTAGTTTCCTTAGGATATCCTACGAAGAAACATTTATCAAATTTGGTTCCAATTTAGTTATGATTAGTCATCTGATGAAAGCTTCACAACCCCAAATCTTTAGAAAAGACAGACTTGGAACCTTTCCAGTCCATAACTCGTATGGTGTCTTTTCTACAGCCTTAGATGGAGCTCTGTTTAGTGTGAATGTTGCAGTTTCAAGAGCATATCCCCAAAAAGATATTGGAAGAGTTGTCTGACTCATCATCGATCGAACCATGTCTAACAGAGTTTGATTTCTCCTCTCAGATACACCATTCTATTGTGGTGTTCCTGGTGGAGTAAGCTGGGAAATAATGCCATAGCTCATAAGATGATCATCAAATTCTTGGCTTAAGTATTCTCCTCCTCAATCTGATCGAAGAGCTTTAATAGTCTTGCCAAGTTGATTTTGTACTTCATTTTGAAAATCCTTGAACCTTTCAAAAGACTTTGATTTATGTTTCATCAAGTAAACATAACCATATCTACTGAAATTATCAATAAATATGATGAAGTACTGATATCCTCCTCTGGCAATTGTGTAGTGGTCCACATAAATCAGTATGAATGAGGGCCAAAAGATCACTTGCCCTCTCATTGTTACCAGTGAAAGGGCTCTTAGTCATCTTTCCCAATAAACAAGACTCGCAACTTTCAAAAGACTAAAAGTCAAATAAATTCAGAAGACCATCTTTATGGAGCTTCATTATACGCTTCTCATTTATATGGCCTAAACGATAATGCCATAAATAAGTAGGATTCGAATCATCAGACTTGATTCTTTTGTTACTTACGTTATAAATAAGCATTTCAAGATTTAAAATATAAAGGCCATCCAATAATTGTCCACTACCATAGTGCATATCATTCAAAGAAAATGAACAACCTTTGTTCTTAAAATTGAATTCAAAACCTTCATCGTCTAACAAAGAAATAAAAATAATTTTTATGCTAAAAGCAGGCACATAGTAACAATTATTTAATTCTAAAATCAATCCTGAAGGTAAAAGAATCTCAAATGTTCCTACAGCTAGGGCGGCAACTTTTGCTCGATTTCCAACACGTAGGTCCACTTCTCCTTTGGGTAGCTTCCTACTCCTTTTGAGTCCCTGCACATTTGCACAAATGTGAGATGCACTTCTAGTATCTAATACCCAAGAAGAAGAAGAAGCTGAAGTAACATTTACTTCTATAACATAAGTACCTGAAGTAGTAGAGACTATTCCCTTCTTCTTGTCGTCAAGATACTTCTTGCAGTTTCTCTTCCAATGACCCTTTTCATTGCAGTGAAAACATAACATTTCAGCTTGTGGATTAGGCTTGGGCTCAGAATTTGACTTCTTGTTGTTCTAGTTCTTAACTGGAGCTTTACCCTTGCCTTGAGCATTGGACTTTCCTTTGATATTTCCACCCCTCTTGAAACCTTTTCCCTTTTAAACCATCAGAACATTATTCTTTCTTTTCTTAACAATGTTCTGCTCAATTATTTTCAACATTCCATGCAGCTCAGTTAATGTCTTCTCCAAGCTGTGCATATTGAAGTTCATAATGAAACCATCATATGACTCAGGCAGCAACTGGAGAATGACATCAGTGGCTAACTCTTGGTTAATAGCTGTCCCCAACCTTTGCAAGTTATCAATGTACCCAATCATTTTGAGTACATGGGTACTGCCTGAGCCTCCCTCGGGAAGCTTGCATGAAAACAAAGACTTAGTAGTCTCGAAGCGTTCGACTCGAACTTATTTCTAAAAAAAACTCTTCAGTTCCTTAAGCATATCGTGAGCATTCATGTTTTTAAATTGCTTCTGCAGATTAGTATTCATGTTAGCAAGCATGAGACATGAAACATCCAAATCATTATTTAAATGCTTCTAATATGCATCCCTTTGTGCACGAGGGGCATTAGCTGCAGGTTCTACTTCAAGAATAGCATTTTTGAGGACATAATCTTTCGTTTCTTGCTTGAGAAAAATTCTCAGGTTCCTAAACAAGTCTAGGAATTTGGTTCCATTAAACTTTTCCTTTTCAAGGACAGATCGCAAAGAAAAGGCGGTTGTGTTATTATTATTCATCATCAATCTATAATAAAATTACATATGCAAACGTTTTAATATGCTTATCATTTTAAAATCTTGTACTATGTCTCACATGCAATTGTCCCAATAGGACATAGTAAGTCCAAGACCCATATCTCACAAAATGTTAAGAAAGCTTTGGCTTTTCATTTAAACTTTGTTAATTAGGTAAGCAACACTTGCTAATTACATCCTATGTAACCCTTGGTTTGTTGAGTTTTACATCTAATGTTTCGGCTTGTCAACACTTTGCCTCAAGGCCTAAAACCATTTTGATGGCTTTGTGAAATCAAACCAACACTTTTATGACTTATGGATGTCCAACATCCATACTATTAAATTATGATGATCTAAGATAACCCCGCTCTGGCAGGCGTCTTCTATAATAATCATAACATCAATAGTTGCCAGTGTTGGAAAGGCACAAATAATTCATTTTTGTTCTAGGTACATAATCATGCAGTCTTATGATTATACTTAAACAAGCATAAAGAAATAAATTATGTGATATAACATGGCCAGAGGTATTAAGCTACTAATTAACATTTGCTCTTCATCCTTTGTAGTTTTGGGCACTCAAAAGTTCTTGGCCATCTTCTCTTATGATAAGGGATCCTCCATCTTCTATGCTAGGTGATATACAAATAATGTACAGCCTAATACAAAGACTAGTAATATAAAATTATATTGCAAAAAAATACAAGACGACACGCATGCTGCATTTAGTTTAGCCATACTATATCACTTTTAATTATATTCCTGCAAGTTAGTATTATCCCATAATACAACATAATACATACACACATAACACATTAATATGCAAATTAGATATATTAAATAAAGAAATAAAACTTTAAAGGGTCGAGGGGCAGCGCCCCCGCGGGGCCCCAATGGGGTTTCGGGTGGCGCCTCAACCGGAGTCTGGGGGGCTGACACCCCGGTGGCGGTCCCTCAGACCGGTCAGCGGGCCCGGTGTATGACCTCTAAGGGAATCACACTTCTGCATCGTGGAGAATTTGAACGATTTTAACTTAATTTTCCCAGAAACATGTCTAGATGAATCACATTAATCTATCCTATCTTGTTAATCATATTAACGCGAAGAACCCTACAACCGTGATCTTATCAGGTCTGACACAATCTAATTGTTACATAAACCTAAACAGAACGATTCTTACATGCTAAACATGATAATCGCGAAATTAAAATCATGACAGCATAGGAACCCTAATCACCCTAATCAAATAACATGCCACATGAAACTGTTTTAACACAATCATAAGTATGTTGATTACTGTCACATAATAATCACATTTTTGACGTATCAGATCTGCCCTAATCAGATTATATACTAACTGCAAATCAGATATATAAACTGATTAACGAAAATAATAAGGATGCTATAAAAACGATTAACCTATTAATCGAAATTAACAAACCTAGCATGATACTATAATCCGAATACCATATTAATCATAAATTTTAACATGAACGAATCTTCATGCTATAAAACAACGATTAATATGATCGACAATTAAAGAACAATAACCTACCTCTGATACCACTAAAGGGAATTAGGGTAGCAAACATGCATCATATGCACAATAAACTGCACTAATCATGAAACCCTATGATCTATACTGTTTAATAAAATCGACAAAAAACATACATTGCATGATATTTCGGATTAATTCAATGAAGTGCAAAATCAATGGATGCCGAAGCTGCTACAACTAATACAGTAACACAATATTATTCTGCGAGAAAGCCCCCCCGTCTCGTATCAAAAGCCCTTACGCTCCTCCCTCTGTCAAGAACTAACAGTAGACAGCAGCAATCCATATAATTGGAAGATAGCTTAACCTCTAGAAAGTCACCTGGTAAATTCATCTAGTTTCATCATGAAGCCGTCTTATTTGAGGGTAATCGACTGGGAAACTAGAACTTATTCTCGTATATCCTTGCCAAGATTGACTTAATAAGGGCATGATCAAGCTTTCGAAATAGAGAGGCTCCACCTTCCGGACCATTTGTCCAAGTGAATCTACAACCACTATATCTGAGATCAACTAATTCCAAATTTGCAACACAATCGCCGAATTCATTCATAACAGGAGGCCCTTAGGTAGTAAGTGTTTCTACGAATAGTCCTTTCTAGGGCTATGCCTTACAGTTATCTTAAGCTCTTCCTGTTATAGTGATATACTGAAAGCCATGATTTTATTGTTATTGGTTTTGATGTGTTATATAGACAGGTTTTGCTATTTAAATGAGAATCTTTATAGGCAATGGTTGCATTATATTATCTATTTAAATATTGTGCATGTGTGTCTTTTATTCCATATAGTAGATGATTTGGTGTGTAGAGTATAGCTTACACACAGAGGATCATATCATTGGTTCTTATGGAATATAAATTTATTGGTTAACGGTCTTAGATGGAAATGGACAACCATCGGTAGGATTGCAGCACAAGTTTTAGTAGTTTATTTTGACTAAAGGAAACGGTACAGTTTTAACTCGTTGTGCTAGTGCACTTTGTGTGTATTGAACATGACCAGTTTTGGTTAATTGTTTTCATACTGACTATATAAAATAATTTAAAATCCCATGGTTATTATGATTACTTATGCTCTTAATGTTGAAATAATTAATAGACATATATATGTAGTGTTTGTTGTTTTGACTTATTAAAAGTGAGATTCATTTATGGATCAATAATCTTCATGAATTGGATGGCGACACTATATGTATGATGAATATTAATTATTGACGGAATCCACGTCCCGTTATAGGGATTGGTGATAACCCCTTGAGAAGCTTATAAGTTTTGATCATATCAAACCCTGCAGGTGGATTATGTTAATCCGACATGTCAAATAAGTTAAGTGGTACGCTCAAGGATTAAGAAGTCATTTAAATATAATTGTCAGTAATTTAATTTAAATGACGGTTATCTGAAATCTTAACGTGGGGAGAATAATAAGTATTTAATAACAAGGAACTCGAAATATAATTTTTGAGATAAGGACGGGAGTGCAATTATAATTCTTTAGTGGTGTTAATTATAATTTATGGAAGGAATCAATTCTTAATCGAATTAGGATTCCAGTTTTCCATAGTAAGCCCAAACACTTATTTCTCCTTAGGGTCCCTATCGTAGCCTTATAAATATGCCAGCCTTGCCTCTTCTCTCTACATAATAATTCTTACGAATTTAGGGTTTGTGTCGTAGTGAGTAGAGAATGAGATCTTGGTGATACCGCAGCCCACACTTGGTATAGGATTGCACGGCGAAAGGAATACGATAGAAGATCTTGAGTTTCTATCGAGCCCGGGTTCTCGATTCATCTCCACCAATCCCTGTTCGTGCTAAGACGAGATCAAACCAGAAAGATCTCGAAGGTACAATCTGATTCCGCATTAGGGTTTTACATAAAAAAATTTGTTCGGTCTATACGCAATATTAAACGATTCTGGAACTAAGTTTCCATCACTTCCATCCAGCCAGTGATAGAAAAATGTGCTTCAATCGAATGTGAGGGGAAATAAGAGATTAGCGTAAATGAAAAAGAGGTGAAAGAAATATGCGGCTGTAAGCAAGCAGTTGGCAAGCGACAAGGCAGCAAGTAATTTTGAACATCAATTCCAGAGAAACTTATCGAGTGGACCATAAGCAGTCTGGTGATTAGCCTATCCCGCACTACTCGAAACCTTCAGGTGAGAGAGTTGGCTATAAGATATATTATACATAACTATCTTGATGCGGAGGGGTAGGAACCCGCTTCTTCCAAAACCAAGAGTTCTAGTTTTCCTAAACCAACGGATCATCTTTCTTCAGAACCAAGATCTTCCCTTTCTCACAGCATTTTCAGCTATCCCTTTTTCAAGAAAGTCAAAAAGCAGAGAAGCTTATGTATGAACAAGGATTATCATCTCCCCAATAGATTAGCAACCTTTATAAGTCATATCTTCCTAGAAAAACCACTCAGGACAGAGCAATGTCTTCAGAAGACAATTGCCAAATTGTTGACAGAACCATCCCTACCAATGGGAGTACACCAGCTCTACATTTAATCAGACTTGTTAATAAAACCGTCACTGCCTGTGGGAGTACATCAGCTTAATAATGGTAAATTGTACCATCCCAGCCAATGGGAGTACATCAGCACAACAACAAATCATACTTGTTAATGGAACCGCCCTTGCCTGTAGGAGTACATTAACTTACTAATGGAGAAATCATTGACATTACTATCCCAGCCAGTGGGAGTACACCAGTTCAACACCGAATAAGACATGTTAATATAACCATCTTAGTGAGTGGGAGTACAATGGCTTAGCACAGAGGAAACATCACAACAAAACACAAATCTAACTAATGGATAAGTCCCAAAAAATCCCAGAGTCACAAATCCACCCCTGGTGGAGATAACAGCATAGCATGACATCATTTCACAGCAATGCTTTCAAAATATCACAAAGATTCATGCGAGAGCCGCAAAATGATGTGTTCTTATTATCATCCTAATTTCTTTGCTTCACAAAGAACCTAGACCGAGAGGGTCTGTGAACACCCTATTTTATGAACCTTGCAAGAATATATTTTCCAAAGAAAACAAGCACAAACGCATGCACAATAGTTCATATAGGCATACATACTGTATACATGTGATACGGGTCAAAGGAGAAATCAAAAAGGATTTCTGGATAAGAAGTTACGATAAAAACTCGGAAGCTCTAAAAAACTGAAAATAGTCAATCTTGCGAAATCTTTGAAAGGGAGTCTTCCTAAATTCTAATCATCCTCAAACTTTGAGGGTTGTTACAAATTACTATTAAGAGTACCATAGCCAAAAATCAACTTGGTCTGAATGAAAAATCTTTGAATATTGATCAAGCCAATAGTTTATTTCGGTTAATCAAACAGAGGCCTTCCCAAAGTCCAAATGAACTCAAATTTGGTTTGTAGATATGTATTACCATGGGGAACAACATATTAAAAAAAAGATCAATCCAATACACTATTTGGCAGATACAACGAAAAGGGGACAAGATGAATAGTGATGTCGTGTGGAGATGTTTTTAGGACATTTTGTCCACACAAAAAAATAAGATTATGTCGTGTGGACAAATGTTTTGGACATTTTTTCCACAAAATAAAATTAAATTCTTTCGTATGGACAAGTTTTTTGGAGGATTTTGTCCACACGACAAACATGCAAATTTATCTTGTGGTCAACTTCCAGTAGTCCATTTCAGATATAAATAAAGCTGCACAGCCAATTTTTAAGCATCAGATAGCTCTAAAACTTCGGGAATTGTGCCACATTATATTATTCCTCTTTTCTTAAGGTTCTTGGGTATTTTTTAACTCAGTCTGGTTGTATTTATTTATTTGTCTTTATTTTCTTCAATTATAATTGTTCACACGTTTGATAAAATTGTTGTTATCTCAAAATCAATACATAATTCATATTTTAACCCTGTTTTCAAAACAAAAGATGTAGAATCAGCTGTAACCATTTTAAAATTCATTTATATCTACCAATTTTACAAAATCTCAATTTTATCAGTCTCGTTTTACGAAGGAACCGATAAGCATTTGTATCCGGTTTAACCTATAAATCGCGATGCTTATGTAAATATCCAATATAAGAGTTTAGATTTGTTAATGCCAATTGAAATCATTAAACTGTGGTACACTATTGACTAACGGATAACGACGAATATCAGATATCCGATTCAACATCAAATTAGCTTTCGAAAAGCCTTGAGCTTTATAAAAAACACTTGGTTTCTCTATTTATTATTATTAAATCATTTTTTTTAAATCACACACACACTAATTTTTAAAATCAAATGGGCGAATTACGAAGCTCATGCTTTCTATCCTTGGCCAAAATCCCATTTTTTCTAAAACTATGGATGATACACAATAATATCAATAAGCATGCATATCCTATGGAGACCGAAAGGGAGAATTCAGTTCCCAACACCTTCCCGATTCGTAACTTAATTGTAAATTACACATGAAATAGAACTCTATAAAATGATCAAAACATGTGGAATGACTTTAAAAAAGTGATAACGAGACAAAAGAACAAGGCTATGGGATCAATGCATGATTCGAGACTCCATATAGGTCCAATCATAACACACGATTTATAATGACCTCCTCATTCAAAGTCGGATAAGAAGCAACCCGCCACACCATGTGGAGTACAAACAATATGCTTTATATGAGCTAAGAATGATAATTAGGCCTTAACCTCAAAATACAAAAACTAACCCTTGGCACTATGTACACGAGGTTCTTTGCAACAATTGGACACTAAAATAACCATATGTGTATTAACGAAAATTTATAATGCACATAAAGAGCTCTCACCACAGAGAAATCACACTAAAGAAGGAATGTCGTACATTCTAGCTTCTTATTAACCTTAATACAACGGTACTTGGGCAATGGTTTCAACCATAATTAAATTCCCTTTCCAAGATTTTAGAATCATTAAGTTCAGGGTACACCCTCAGGAACTAAAAGTAAACAAATAGGGTAAACACATGGAATAGGACTGGCCACTCACCCTTAAGTGTACCACGTTTCAGCCATTGTGTTGTGGTTAAATAAAAAAAATCATCAGTTGCCCGTACTGTATCTCGAAGCAAAATTTGTCCTAAGTACGAAAACGCATCATTTGAGAAGGTAGTGAATTCGCAAGAAAACATAACATATCACAATAGGAATTTCAATGAAGCAACACATAAGAATAAATGATATGAATAGAATAATGCAAAAGAAGTATACCCTCTTCCCAGGGCTCGAATATAACCCACTAATGAAACAACCTCGAATCAGAAACTCATGTTTACCACGGAAGAAGGAAGAATGACAACTATGTATTTAGAATGTGATATCTTGAAAAGAAGAATGCATAATAAACAAGAAATATGCATCTAATAAGCAAGTGAAAGATTCTTAATATGGAATAACATGGGATCCGATGGAATTATAACTGTGACAAGCACTCTAAGTGTACATCTACCCATGAACCCCGCGAAGAAAAATGAACCTAACATCTCATACCAACTTGTGACGCCCTGAATCCTGTTAAATGGTTTACACCTCCGGGATTCAGTTAATCACGGTATCGTACACCGACAGCCGGTGAAATGTACGAAAAATACAACTTTTAAAATTTTTTGGCTTATGGAGTCTATATCATTGGTACTCCATCATGTGAAAATAAAAACGATTTCATATAAATCTTTTCACATCCAAACACAATGTAAAATCCACTCCGCATATAAAACATAATACAAAACTTTGCTTAAAAGTTATTTACAAATAAAGGTCTTAATGTCTGGTATTAAACAATTCTATATATACAATACAAGTAAAATCAAATCTGATTAGAACATAATCCTTAACTTAAGGACTAGAAAATGACTCAGTACATCATAGGCTTTTAAAAAGGTTGAACCGCATGCCACCTCGAAGCCTATCATACAAAACTATTAGAAAAAGGAATGAGCCAAATCCGGGCTCAATAGAAAATATATAAGTTTTTGTAAAAAGTATACATGGCCATTAATTATATCAATAGTACGTTTTGATAATGTCAATAGTACAATGCAGTCGCATAGATACATGCCGAACCCCACTAGGATACTCGTCCTAGACTCTAGAAGCTAACTCACTTAACTAGCCATATTCACCCCTAAATGTGACAATATAAGATTTCTCGTAACTTTAAGGGTTAATGAACTTATTTCTTAGTAATTACTAGCTTCATAAAGCTCATCATGCTAAATATGCTCAGATCCCACAATATAACCAACACCGTATATTCCACGTTCTAAACTATTCCATAGCTTGTTCATAAATATAAGATATATCGATAACACTAAGTGAAGTACGTAGTATTTAAACTTAGATTATAGTTTATTATGTATTATGTATTTGGTTAGGTAGAAGGTTTTACCGCTATGGAACCAATCTTGTATTACGTATAGATTTGCCGATATGCCATGTCTAAGGCCAATGATCATTAATATTATTCACTTTCCACTTTGTCTATTAATATGTTATAGAATCGGCCAAGTGTTCCTTTATGTATATTATGGATTCCACCTCCCTAGTCAACTCGCACATGCAATGCTAGCAGTTTTAATAAATTTTAATACTCGCAAGTGCGTGAATCAGTTTATAGTGTAGCGTGTAAGCGAGGTCGATCCCACAAGAACTCAAACAGTATGTTGTATAATTATCTTGTTAATCTTTCACTAAACTCCTAATCTAGCTAGAAAAGTTTATGGGAATCAAAGAAATTAAATAAAGTAAATTAAATAAGATAAAGCAAAGCAAGTAAATTAAAGTAATGGAACTAAACTGAACAATACCAAGCAAGATAATTAAATTACAGAATAAATTAACTAGAATTTCGGAGTGATATATTTAATATCATCTTTCTAAGTATTTATACTCATTAACTCTACTTTTTTCTCGCAATAATTTAGTCCCTCGACTCTATTATTTGCAAAAAATAAAATCAATAAAGTCCAATTAATTAATAAAATCCAATTGTAAATCTTTCCACAGCCAAACTTATGTATAAAGTCAAAACACTCACTATATCTGTCAAAACACATCATATATCCATTCTCAATAAATCATAAGGCAAGTCGAATAAAAAATAATGAGAATCCAACTTTATTTTTATCAAATAAAATAGGCCTCTAATAGGAAGAATTGTATTTAACATTAAAGCATTAAATTGGTAGAGTCAACTGGCATGAACACGTGCAAAGTAATCAATTAAATATACTCATCATAACCCTAGTAAAATTTACGCTAGCATAGAATAAATTAAATTATAAGAAATAATAAAATTAAAATAAACTTACTTGGCATTAATTACAATGGATAATAAAATAAATTCTTCAATCTTCAAACTCTTCAATTAAATAAAGCTAAAGAAAAATAATAAAATAATAATTGAAAAGAAGAAGAAGGAGGCTCGGCAGCACTATTACTGTTGGCTGGTTGATTTGTGCATGGTCCCCATTATTTATAATGTTGATGTCTCCTTTTTTAAGCCCTAGTCAACTTGGATTTGGAGCATTACATTATTTGGGCTTCATTTAGATTAAGGACTGCTATGCTAGGCCCATCTTTAGGCTGACTTGGAAGATGGGCTTGTTAAAATTAATAGCAAATATATGAATTGACCCATGATTAAATATAATGATTTTTTTCCATTTTAGGGTGCTTTATTTTGCGTTGCAATTTCGTACCCTGACATGCCTAAATTTTAAAAAATGCTGAACTGTAAAGTTGTAGCTCTCAAAATTTTCTTCAAATTAGGCTCAAGAACCGCATTATTTGGAGTTATGAGTAAAAAGTTATGCGTTCAGAAGTATTGACCAACTTTAGGTGTCTTCACTTGCTTTAATTTCTATATTTTTCTCATTCTTTTCTCATTCTTTTCTAGCACTTGAAAAACATAAAAAAATAGAAATATTAATAACATTTTACGCTCTCTAAATTATAAATTGACATAATAAATTATACTAATTTCTTAGTACATCAATTTTCCCCCAACTTACACTTTTCTAGTCCTCGAGCAAAGCAAAAATATTAAAATAAATTATTTTCTTGAGTCCAAAGTTTTCCAATATAATTCCAACACAATGGTTGTTTTTAAAATCCAATTTCACATTCTTCACCAATGCAAATAACTCAACAAACACATCCAAATACCCACATACTAATGGAATGTGACACACATGCAATATCAAAATTCTCAGACTAGCAAGATTAATAAAATATTGCATTCTAACCAATCTCATTGTGTGTGTATGAATTGACAACAACATGACATCATTGATATCTAAGTAGGCAAAATCTTAAAATCACATCCGAACTATGCTTTGACTTAACTCCTCACATGGCATACACTCAACAAATGAAATACTCGAAAATAGAGTGTAAATACCCTCATTACATGCGAGGTATAAAGAGTAAATGTACTCAAATACAAAAGCCTCTCGCATGTATATATGAAAAACTCTATAAATGAAAGAATAATAGTCTCATGAACGGATATATCCCACTAGAAAATCGAAATGTATAAATGGATCCCCTTCACCACTCCCACATCTAAACCATATTTCAAATGATCATTAGGACTTTTTCAGGTTGTAATGTAAGGCTTAGGGGTAAGGGTGATTTAAGGGGAATTTTTAGGATTAATTCGTTGTTGCTTAATTCCGCACTTAAATACAATAAAATCTCACTTTTGTGTAAAATAATTAAATTAGTATAGCGAATAAGTAGAAGTCAATCCAAATCCAAGTTAATACCTTAAAAGTAGAAAATTTGTCGAAATCCAATATTTTAAGAATATAAATTAAAACAATGTTTAAATTTTTTTTTTAAATTATCTAAAATAAGAAACTAAAAATTAAACTAAACTAATTAAATTAAAGAAAACAAA
Organism: Lonicera japonica; assembly: GCA_021464415.1. NCBI lineage: Eukaryota > Viridiplantae > Streptophyta > Magnoliopsida > Dipsacales > Caprifoliaceae > Lonicera > Lonicera japonica. The sequence continues at coordinate 11,523,643 of CM038469.1, forward strand.
TAATCAATAATAAGAAATCCCAAGGAAAGAAAATCCACCACCATGGATATAAACAAAAAAGTATCTAATGATATTTTTAATATTCATCCTTACTATATAAACAAATTCAAAATCACCATCATTCTTTCTTTAAAACTAATGTAAATAAAAATAAGCATCGCATGTATCCCCAAATTGGTGATCACAAGAAATCCTTCCTTTATTTTAAAAATAATCAAAGTACTAGAAAGAAAACACACGTTATAATAATGGTAATTTCAAAATCTATTTTAATTCGGGACAAATAATTAAAAATAGATTAGAATTAAATTAAGCCCATTACATCTATGGCGGTTTCATCCCTCCCCTTTGGGAGAGAATTTAGCCAAGCATATTAAATTAAAAACACATTAAAATAAAATAATAATTCACCATTAAAATTAAAATTAAAGTACTTGAATAAAAACTATAGAAAATTAGAAAGCTAGAAAACGTCCCTTTTATGATACTCGAACTAACGTATACCGCACGGTTTTACGCTGTCAATTTCTTCTCCTTCAATACTTCGGCCACACGGCAAGTAGTATATGGAGGATTTTCTCTCAGACTCCCAACGCGTCCGGAATTAGAGTCATTCCTATCAGTCTTCTATATGCATGATGACTCGGGACTAAATACAGTATGTCCGTTTTATGAGAAAACTAGTATTCATACGAGAGTCGTGGATTGGAGTGTTCACAATAGTACAATTTTAAGTGGTGTTGGGTTGTGTTAACGGTTCCTCACTTGCAATTTTTAATATAATTTATGTTCTAATGTTAGTATAGGACTTATTTGTTGCGGGTACTGATACAACTTCAAGCACTCTAGAATGGGCAATGGCAGAGCTACTATGCAATCCAGAGACAATGGTGAAAGCCAAAGCCGAGCTCAAGGAAGTCATTGGCAAAGGAAAAATACTACAAGAAGTTGATGTTACTAGCTTGCCTTACTTGGGTTGTATCGTAAAAGAAACCCTAAGGATGCATCCCCCGGCCCCATTCTTAATTCCTCGCAAAGTTGAGACCGATGTTGAGGCATGTGGCTGCACTGTCCCAAAGGGTGCACAAGTGCTAGTCAATGCTTGGGCTATAGGCCGAGATCCTACACTATGGGAGGATCCATTATCATTTAATCCTGAGAGGTTCTTGGGCTCAAAAATTGATGTTAGAGGCCGGGATTTTGAACTTATTCCTATTTGGTGCTGGCCGCAGAATTTGTCCAGGGTTGCCGTTGGCGATAAGGATGGTGCCGGTGATGTTGGGGTCGATGATAAATTTGTTTGATTGGAAACTCGATGGTGGGATTGAACCAAAGAATTTGGATATGGCAGAGAAGTTTGGGATTACTTTACAAAAGGCTCAACCTCTACGTGCTGTTCCTACTCTAGTAATTGTGTAATATTGTTGTCGAGTAATGCTATGCTAAGCAACTATTTGATTGATTAAATGTAGTAAACTAAATAATTCAGTATTACATGCATTTATTCATGAGTGAAGTTCATATAAAGTAGTGCTTTAACGATGTCTTTGACTGCGCACTGAAGTAAGCCTTGTTGGTTTACGTTGAGTTGAAGGAGATGAAGATTGAACTTGTTAATGCTTGATAAGCAACTTTAAACCATTTTGCACGGAATCGATTGTCTCTAAATTAAGACGAAATAAATGGAGTAAGTGTTTGTAATTTCAATAAATTAATTTACAATAAAAAATGTAGCTTTGTACTCATCTGTGACAATTATTTTTGGAATCCTCTCTGTCATTCTTTAAGAATATTACGTGCTCACGCGGTTCCTTTTTGCCGTACCTTTGAAGGCATTTGTTACATATAAAACAATGACTGAAATAGTGGAGGGAGCGGTCCCTAAAAATTGTATGACAATTATATGGTGATAGAGAAAGTGAAATAAATTATATATATACAATAATTTTGTGGAACATTTTATACGTGTGCGATATGAAATTTATTAACTAGTAAAATTTTAAATATAAGAATGTATTTAGTTAAGTCGTATGTTCGGAGACTTTTAAGCTTAAGGTAGAAGTTCCAATCTTCACTAATTCATTTTAAAAAAATAATTTTCGGTGCAATAATGGTACTTTTGTAGTTTCGTAAACATACCAAACACTCCTTACTCTCATTTAATACATAAATGCACATATATTTTGACTGGATTAACTTGTGTAGGGGTGGACAACCGACCCAATCCGGTCCCATTAATTAAAAAAATGGGAGTCAATCCGCAATTGCAACTTACCTACCAAAAAATTTCAAAATTTTCAATTTTCACAAAATAAAACTAAGTAGGTTGTACTCAAATGTAAAATAAAAAGTAGTATGATAAATAAAAAACCATGACCACGGAAAAAACAAATACCTTTGGCACGTTCTTGAAATATAAATATATTTATATATAATAATTTAATCGGTTTGCACAACCCACCAAATCAAAACCAATTCAATATTTTTTGTATTTTCCAAAGTAGATCAAATGTGATCCAATCAATCTATAAAAACAAATGTTTTTTTGTTCCAGCACCAATTCGTGTATTTATTATACTCCAACCGAGGGATAGAGTCCACTATTTCTAACGATGTCTAGAATATAGAGTTAAATGTTATTTTAAAATAGCTAACTAATATATCAAATTTTAAAACGTAAACAAATTTTTTTTTCTAGTAGTAATTGGATTGAAGTAAGTATATTCTAGAAAAAAAAATGGAAATCAAGCGACACTAATTTAAAAAGGAAAAAACTCCGTGACACTTGAATATATTATATAAAAATGGGTTATTGTAAATTAAACTTCAACATAAACATATCAGAATCACATGTTATACAATAATATGAAATGAATCAACATGAAATTATAAATTATTGGGTGCACCCGAATACGAATCCATGTGGTTACCGTTTGACATGAAATGATAACGAACTTGTTACAGTTTTACCCTTGAAGAATTTAGGTGATCCGTTAAATTTTTTTTTTTTTAAAATTTTTTTTTTATTAAATTAGGCAAGGATTTGTATTTATTTTAGGATATTTAGATATTTACCCGTACTTTTTTAGTAATTTTAGTTTATCACTTATTCTTTTCTAGAAAAAGAACTATTAGAGATTTTTTTGTCTTTTTTTTCAAATAACTCCTTAATGGGAACCATAGGATCGACACGTTAACAGCTCTACTTAAACATAACAAATACATATATTAAGAATAAATAATCCAAGTAGTCAACAAACTTTGGAGCCAATACCACATTTGCTTTTAAATTGGAAAAAATGAAGTCATGTGCGAGCCACATGACTTTATTTAAGGGCTTTATATATATATATATATATACATATGTATATATATCAAAATGCAACAAACACTGTTTCCCTCCAACTATTCCTGCCAAAATGTTTCATATATTGTGCATAAAATCCAACGAACACTTTTTTTTTTTGTTGCATTTTTATAAAAATAAGCTCTTAAACGAAGTCATGTATCTCGCTCATTTCATTCCGTCCAATTTAGCAACTAAATTGGATGGAGTGGGCGCAAAAAAGCTCGATTCAACATTTGATAACTAAATTAATTTGTTTTAAATTTTAGGGTGTGTTTGACGTGCCGGATTAGAGAGACAGATAGGATTATTTGATCCTATCCAGATAGGATAAAACAATCTCACCTCTTAGGTGGGAATTGTTAATCCCTCTCTTAGTGGGATACAAAGGGTAACCAGAATAAATAATCCAATGGGATATTCAATCCCGACGAACACCAAATAGATGATATGATAAAGTTGAGTTTTTTTACCTAAATAGACTACTTTTTGAAGTTATTTGCCAAACTAAACCACTTTTTAACATATTTACCAAACTAGTACACTTTTTAAAATAGTGATTCGAAATAACTATTTTAAAAAGTATGCTATTTTGGTAAATATGCTGAAAAGTGGTTTACTTTGGTAAATAACTTCAAAAAGTGGTCTATTAAGATAAAAATCTTTGATAAAGTTATCCCATCCTAAACCTTTTATCATGCGCGTCAAACACAACTTTAATGACTAAAGCATTGATGACTCCAAAATTTAATAACCAATAGGATTGTTTACTCTTATTTCTTTTGAAGACATAAATATAGATATAATTATATCATCGGTGAACAAAAAGGAGGGCTGTCCCTCTCATTTCCTGCATGATATGTCTTCAATGAACTCTTGGAGTGACTTCCATCTTGGCGAGTTAGTCGACAAAGTATTTATATATATTTGATATAATACAGCTGCGCTTTGAAAAGTTGAAATTATATATTTTTAATGGCGATTTGATATAATACAGCTGTGCTCATGCTAGTCCTCATTCTTGGTGTCTAGCTGCCATATCTAAATTTTTGTCATTGTGTACTGGTAGTAACTTTGGGACTATTTTGATAAAGCAAATCTCTTAATTTGAGAAAAATCAAATCACGAAAGTTGTAGGTGCTCGAATCTTCTTTCTAACCATATAAAAAAACTCGAACTGCTGCATAACTTCCTTATATTAAATTTTTGCTTCAATTCGCTTCTCTTGACTTAGATACTTTATTTACTCAATTAAACCCCTTTTCGATATTTTCTTCACCTACTCTATGATTATTACAATATACGAAAAAAAATAAAAATATTTCTTACTACCTAAAACGGAGAAACAAAGGTAACTAAGTGGTTTAAAATACGCACAAAATCATGCACATCAGGATACAAGATCGAGTTTGGTTACGGTGTTTGAGAATTTCATGGGTGCATGGGTATCATTTTTAAGAGCATTTCTAACTATCTTGCATAATTTTGTAAAAAATATATTTTCAAACGGGGTGGGGAAAAAATATATTTTCTTGTTATAAATATAATATTAGTTTTTTTATATATATAGAAAATTAGAGAGAAATATATAATCTGATTTGTCTTTTATCACCTGTTAAATTGAGGCAAAACACTTTGTTGTATTGTTCATCAATATCAAGCATATAAAGTGCACACGTTAATGGCTTTTAACTTGAACTGCATCGGAGATGGAATGATCTCACAACATTGTCTCAAAACCACAACATAAGAAAATCGAATGCCAATAACATAAGATACTAAATCAACAAAGAAGCAAAATAAAATTCATAGATCACCCAAAGAATGAAAAAGGGGGATATTAATACCTTCGAAGTTTGCAGACCAACAATTTATTTTGTGATGCTGCAAACATATGGATTTGAAAGAAGAAACATGTGTGAAAATTTAAAATCGACTTAGTTTAGAAGATGGGTTTTGAGATAAACTAAAGAGACAAAGGATAATGAAAGTCTTAAGAGAGGAAAATGGTGGAACCATTAAATTAAATAATTATAGAGAGAATGGGTGATTAAAGAGATGAAAATGAGATAAATTGTATTAAAAGAGATAGAAGGAATAGATTACACTACCAAATTACTAAAAATCCTAGAAATCAACAAAGGGAATTGCAATGAAGATTGACGCACGTAAAATAGTGCAATCGTATTCACTCAAGTGTAGGCGGTCAAGTTGTAGTATAGACTATGGAAGTCCGAGTGTCGAACCACAGGGAGGGGGCGAAAGCTTTGTATATCACAAGCTTATATAATAAATATTAATTGATTAAAAGTTGTTTTGTGAATTGTTTTTATGAAAGTTTGAAACAAACTTTTAGAGTTATGAAAATGCTCTTGTATTAAGGGAAGCAAAGACTTTAGGGGCTTCTTTGTTGTCTACAATAATCATGTCTCAATGAATCCAATTCGGTTCATTCATTCACCTTAGTGTGTTACATATTGGCTTATCAAATAGAGGTCTAAACGTTGGCAGTAAAAGATTTCGAGGAAATACAACCAATCCAACTCAACTAGGTGACCAAATGAGGGAAGACAAACATCACATTTAAGGGAACAAATAAGCAATTAGAGAGTCCTTAAATATGGGCACAAAGTGTGTTTAAGTGTTGTAGGTGATAAAGGAAATAAAAACCATACTTTACACTCAGTGGCGGAGCCAGGAATTTTGTTCAGGGGGGGCCAAACTAATAACACAACAAAAAAATTTGCATATACTATTTAGAGTAGTAGAATCAACATTCGGAGCGAAGGAACATATATTTACGGAGTAGAATCGACATTTGAAAGTGTTGATTCAACATTTATAATAGAACTCGAACCAATATTTCGAGAAGTAGAATTTACTCATACTTTACTAAAATGTTTCTCCATTCTATTTCTGAAAAATTTAAAACAATATACTAAAATTAATTATAAATTTTAAAATATATTTATCAACTCAATATTCAATTTACTATAACCAACAAACACATATATTAATCTCAATATTAATTTATTAAATAACAATCTATAGTATAAGATTATAAAAAAAAATCTAACCTAAAAAACTAAAAGCCAAAAAAAAGAAGTACAAAATATAGTGTGCAAAATACAAAGTGCAAACCAGAATAAATAAAGAACAAAAATGGAAAAAGAAAAGAGAACTAAACAAAAATGAAAATAAACTGCCTGCCTTCGTAGTTATTCACCAGCCCACATATATTTACAAAACCGTCCCCTGGATTCGTACGGTCTATTACACAAGAGCCCCCCGCTCCGCTCACCCACTGGGAGCTTTAATTGCACAAACTGCCCTCAATTTTACAACTGCCGCACAAAAGCACCAAAACTCTAAACAAATTTGCCAAAAGTCCAGGTAGGGCCATGGCCCCACCTGGACCCTACATAGCTCCGCCCCTGTTTACACTTTAACCAGAAGATGTGACCATATTTAAAATAAACATTTCTAATTTTACATAAATAGCATAGCCATCCATTTACAATGGTGGTTGTTGAATAATATATGCTTATTTAAAGTCCTTGTTTGTATATAAATGATTCAACTAGTACTAATCATACTTGGCATGAAAAGTCTAAGTTTCATTTATGTACTAAACCATTCTATTTATCACCAAAGAATTCCATATACTTGGCATAAGGAAGCAAAGGGGATTTAAATGGAAGTTCCATAATTTTCATGGTGTTTTAAACCATAAAAGATTATGAAATTTAATCAATAGATGATAAGAATAACTATTTGACAATACTAGGCATGAAGCTTGAAAGAATTAAAAACTAGAACATGTTTATTTTTACAACAAGTTCACCCCCTAGCCTTGGCTAGGTGATTCACCCCTCCATAGATGATGAAAGCATGTTAAAGATGAAGTAGAATCAAGGGAACACTTGTATTAATACATAAGAAGTGAGTTTGTTACAAGTTGAAGAGAATTCAAGAAGAAAAGAAAAGTTTCTCTCAATATTTCTCTATTAATTCTCTCTCAATTACAAGAGTGTAATCTCCCTCTAAAAATGTATATCTAAAGCTTGAACCTTTCCCTCTATTTATAGAAGTCCTAAGGAGGTGGAGGCAAGTGGCCAAGTTGCAAAATGTGAGTTGTACTTGAGTTGTGCAAGTTGTCAAGTTCATGCAAGTTGTTGAAAAATATCTGCAGGTGCCCAAGATCGATCTTGCCTTGAGCAAGATTGATTTTCGTTCAAAGCTGCTGGTGGTGAAGGGGACAAGATCGATCTTGGGTGGCCAAGATCGATCTTGGAAGCTCTCGGGTCCTCTTTTGCAAAGGCTGGTAGGAACCAAGATTGATTTTACTAATGCCAAGATCGATCGTGGCTTTTTCAAATGTCTTAAAATCTTCTTTTCTTGCCCACGCTTCTATTGATCTTCTTTTAATTCTTCTAACATCTTGTTCTTGACATTCTTTCCAATGAATTTCCACATATCGACAAAGCATATCCTTTTGTACACAATTAAGCTTGCAAAATTGGATTAGTAACCTAGTTTGCTATTGAATCAACAAGCGGTAGATTGGAGTTTATTTGACGTGTTTAGCCATATAAGTGTACTATAATGTGCATGCATAGGCTTATACAAGTGCATTATAATGCACTTATCAAAGATAAAGCCAATACCAAAATCTCGGAACTCAATACATGAAAGAAGGTTACATTGGTATGAGCAATATAAACATAACACCACATACTATATGTAATGAGATTTAGAAATGAAAAGGCTACATAACATAATTCAAGTTCAATTACCATTAAAAGATTATATGGAAAAAAAGTGCTTCAAATAAAATCCTAAATCCTAATAAATAAATAAATACATAAAGTAAAAATCATACGGAATTGATAAATTTACCGGATATGTTTTGGAGTAATTGGAGAATATAGGACACGACGACAGTAACAGAGAGGCACGCAATCCAAATTATAAGCAACATATTGAGTATGTCAAAATTTATTTGTGTTTGGGAAGGAATTATAAGAAACGGCAAGATGGAAGAAGTCTGAGAATGCAACCCGTTGTTGTGCTGTACAAGGGAGAGAAAAGAACTATCTGTTTACTAAACTTGAACATAAAGGAAATAACAGCGCAGTAATGAAGTAAAAGGTGTTGTGCTAAGATACCGCTAGGACAAGCCTTAGCACAAGCGTAGGACCAACCGGATAATTATGTGTACAATAATTAAATAAACAAGCATAACTGATATTCAAGCAATAAGAAAAACAAGATATTAAAGAAGAAAACAACTAACCAATCATGCAAGCAATTAGGTGGTATCGGCAAAACCGCTACTAATCCACCGGGTGTTAGCTATTATTGATGAGACTAATTCTGAGTACAACACGCAAAACAAACCCTAGCCACCAATTAGAGCTCTCAATATTATCTCTCAAATATACTCTCTAATATAGCTAGTAAATAATACAACACAACTCAGGAATAAAACCTATAACAAAGGGTCTATTTATAGAGTATAAATCATATGGGTCTAGGAGTGCACAAAGCCAAAACCTACTAGAAATTGGATAATACAAATCCAACTAGGATTTGGACAATACAATTCCAATTAAGAATTGGACAATACAAAACCTAATAGGAATAGGATTCCTATATAGAGCCAAATCTTCAATTCTCCACCTTGACGATGTTCCACAAGACCTCAATGCACTACACCATGATCAATCCATCAAATAAGACCCTATTACCCCTGCTGGTTCTTTAGGACCACTGCCCCCCTGAGGGGCATCAACACCGAAGGACATTGACCAACGTTGAGCAATGCTCAAACTTGGCCAACGGAACGACCTTTATCAACATATCTGCCGGATTATCTTTGGTGTCTATCTTAACTAGATTTACAACACCGTTTTCAATAATTTTCTGGATGAAGTGATATCAGACATCAATATGCTTGGTTCTTCCATGATGAACTTGATTCTTTGCCAAGTGAATTGCACTCTGACTGTTACAGTGCACCACCACTTTTTATGGCTTCAAACCAAGATCACTAACTAAACTACGGAGCCATACAGCTTCTTTGACCGCCTCCGTTACAGTAATATATTTTGCCTCCGTGGTAAATGCTACCACACTTTGAATCATCGACCTCCAACTCAACGGACCACTACCCAATGTAAACACATAACCCGTAGTCGATCTCTGCTTGTCTAGGTTGCTGACATAATCTGAATCCACAAAACCCTCAATAGTTGACATTTCGAATTTTTTAAATGCCAACCATTTGTCCATCATACCTCGTAGATATCGTAAAACTCACTTAACGGCTTGCCAATGCGGTTTTCCAAGGTTCACCATATACCTACTAATTATGCTCATGGCTTGAGCAATATTCGATCAAGTGCATACCATGGAATACATCAAACTCCCAACTGCACTTGTATAAGGAACTTGAGCCATGTACTCCACCTCTTCCTCAGAGCTAGGAGCCATCATTGCCGATAGTTTGAAGTGCGGTGCTATCAGGACACTCACCGGCTTTGAGTTTTTCATCCCGAATCGAGCAACCACTTTCTCAAGGTATTGCCTTTGTGTAAGACACAATCTTCCTCTCTCCTTATCTCTCACGATTTTCATCCCCAAAATTTTTGGCGCTCCACCCAAATCTATAGGGTGTACCTTGAGATGTGCATTGACCAACAGTGGATGATCTTGCGGAAGGACATTGTTGAGTGGTGATCTACATGGACAGTTCAAAGGTGGATTCATGGTGGACTATGGTATAGGTCCAGCTAGAGCTAGGTGGACCGGTGTTAGTCCAAGGTGGAGCCAAGGTGGACTGGTTTGATCCAAGGTGGAGATTGTTGATAATGATTGGCTCAAACCATTGATCCCACATGGAAAAATTGTAGAACTCAACATGGATATATAAGTGGGGGAGAGTCTCCATATAACAATGAGGCTTTTTAAGTGTGGATATACCAATTGTTATGCCCACCGGCACTCGAGTCGGGCCCAGGGCATCATCTGGGCTTGCCGGTCCGTTCATATAGTAACGATATTGTCCCCAACTTAAACACCTTTGGGCCGCAGGTGTGGAGTTTTAACTTAAAAGGCCTTATTACTATGTGGAGACTCTCCCCCACTTACATATCCATGTTGAGTTCTACAATTTTTGCATATGAGATCAATGGTTTGAGCCAACCATTATCAACAAAAGGGACGATTGAGAGTGAGGGATTCGAGCAAAATATATTTTGAAGAGGATGGAGAAGACGGTTAATGGCATATATGTTTTGAACCGTCACAACGATTGAGAATGGAAAAAACCCTAACTATACATATAGCAAGAAACTTCTGTAATTAAGATTACCACATGTCAAAACGTGGTGAAATTCTTCCATTGTTAATATTAGTTATTAGATAAGCTACATCTATTTTTTTATTTTTATGTCATTGTTTAATTTCACAATCATCGTTGTTGGAAAGTTGAACCCTCTTGATCATCTTTTAATTCAATTTCCTTCGATAGGGTCTAGTTAGAGAACTAAACGGGTGAATTTTTTTATGAAACTTGGTAGAGATGATCTTGATGATCATCTAAATTTTCATTAGTCGAAAATGAACAAATATATCAAATTTTTAATACACCTACTTCTAGTTTGAATTTCTATAGCATTTTGCAGAGATAATCTAGTCATTATAGATATCATCTCCACCAAATTTCATAAAAAATTTCATCGGTTTTAGCCTAGGAACTAGACTCCATGGGACCAAATTGAACGGAAGACAGCTGTAATGAAGAGAAGTCAAGTCCTCGTGAATTTGGAAAAAATAAAATAAAAATGAGATAGTTAATATTGTCTGGCTTTACATTAAACTGGATATGAAAAAATTAATGTAAAATAAAACTAAAACTTGAATTTCCCATTAATGATCACTCAATAGTTTACTCATACCGCTGGGATGTTATTAAATATTACAATTTATGTTCATGATCACGTTCCCTTGTCAAGTGAAACGTTGAACCATAATTGATTTTACAGTTGACAGGTTGGCAGTGCCATTACTCAATTTTCTGTAACAAGACCACCTAGAAACAAACAAACTTCCACCAGGACCGACCCCATTACCGATCATCGGAAACCTCCTCAAACTCGGAGACCAGCCTCACAAATCCCTTGCCGATCTAGCCAAAATCTACGGCCCAATCATTTCTTTAAAACTCAGCACAACAACTGTTGTAATTTCCTCATCAACCACTGCCAAAGAAATCCTCCAAAAACAAGACCTCGCTTTTTCATCCCGATCCATACTCGACGCTCTCCACGCCCATGACCAATCAAAATACTCCGTTGTTTGGTTACCCGTCTCAACCCGGTGGAGAAGCCTAAGGAAAATCTTGAACTCCCACATTTTCTCGGTCAGTAGACTTGATGCTAATCAACATTTATGAAGCAAAAAGGTGGAGGAACTAATTCTCTATTGTCAAAACAATAGTGAATTGGGTGACCCGGTTGATATTGGGCAAGCCGGGTTTAGGGCATCGCTTAATTTATTGTCAAAAACTATTTTTTCTACGGATTTGACTAACCCGTTTAAGGATTCGGCTAAGGAGTTCAAGGAGCTTGTGTGGAATATTATGGCTGAGGCAGGTAAGCCTAATTTGGTTGATTATTTTCCCTTGCTTAAGGGATTGATCTGCAAGGGATTAGGCGTAGAATGACGGTTTATTTTGGTGAGGTACTTCACCTGTTTGGCGAAATGACTAAGAAAAGATTGGAGTTGAGGAAGTTGGATGAAACCGTTGAGAGCAATGATGTGTTGGATGTTTGTCTCAATATTTCTCACGAGAATCCAAATGAGATTGATCGAACTCACATGGAACACATGTACTTGGTTTGTATTTTTAGTTTTTTTTATTGGTTTGCACATGTTCATTGTCCTAAAGCCACTATAGTAAAATTTTATGTGGTGTTAGGGTTGTGTTAATGCATCATCAGTTTCAATTTCTTATAACAAATTTGTTGTAACACATAAATCAATGTTATTGCAGGACTTATTTACCGCGGGTACTGATACAACTTCAAGCACATTAGAATGGGCATTAACAGAGCTACTACGCAACCCATAGATAATGCTGAAAGCAAAATCCGAGCTCGATGAAGTCATTGGCAAGGGAAAAATACTAGAAGAAGTTTATGTTACTCGCTTACCTTACATGGGCTGTATCATTAAAGAAACCTTAAGGTTACACCCCCCAGTCCCATTTATAATTCGTAAAGTTGAGACTGATGTCGAGGCATGCGGCTACATTGTCCCAAAGGGTGCACAAGTGCTAGTTAGTGCTTGGGCTACAGGCCGAGATCCGACGCTATGGGAGGATCCATTGTCATTTAATCCCGGAAGGTTCTTGGGCTCCAAAATTGATGTTAGAGACCAAGATTTTGCACTTATTCCATTTGGTGCAAGGTTGGAGAATATGTCCTGGGTTGTTGGCAATAAGGATGGTGCCAGTGATGTTGGGGTCGATGATAAATTTGTTTGATTGGAAACTCGATAGTGGGATTGAACCAAAGAATTTGGATATGGGAGAGAAGTTTGGGATCACTTTACAAAAGGCTCAACCTCTACTTGCTATTCTTAGTTTAGTATGTGACGCCCCGAAATCCCGTTTAGAGAATTTCACCTCCGGGACCCGGTTAGCCACGAAGTCGTACGCGACGACGGGCATGAAGTAGTAAAACATAGAATTTTATACCAAAAACATGTTCATGTAAAAATCAATTTAAAAGAAAATTCTGGCATGTGGAGTTTATAATATAGATAAAACCATTTCCTGTCAAGTAACATATGTTTAACTTAAAATAATATCTCCACATCTGTCAACATCTTGTCAAATAAAAAGCACAGTACATTACCACTTGATCCCTTTAACGGGGTTCCAATCTCATACAAATACTTTACATATAAAGCTTAAGAGTTTAACACAATACAATATGTATACTTAAACAAAGAAGACACGAGTCGTTTCCCACGACTTTGGTAATCCAATCTTCAGAGCCATCTAGATTCAATGGCGCACCATTCCCCGGGTAATACCTGCAAAACCTGGTTTGGAAAATGGGAGTGAGCCAAACGGGCTCAGTGGGAACTATAAGAGTTCGTATAGGAAAATAGGTTAGAAATCATGCATGCCATGCAATGCAATTTAATGAAAATAGTTTATGTGCTGCTTCTTTGTAATAAGTCGCCTCAGGGTAAAATGCTTTCCTTTTTTTTGTATATACAAATATAAGTATATATACATATATAATACATTTACGAAGCAGCCTATGCAAGAAAAACCTTTAGTGTAATATGTATATATAATATTCCCAACCTAAAGCATAAGAAAAGCAATATATATACATCGTCATACAGTATATGCCACAACACCGCGACTAGATCTATCACATCAATCCCATATATCAAACTCACGTCTAGGATTTTCATAAATCTACTGTGCACAGAGATAGCCGGCAACTCGGTTTCTTCTTCCCAAGGTAGGGACCACCTACCAGGTCCACCTAGACGCTACCTCACGCAACCACACAGGCCTACGCTACCTCACGCAGCCACACAGGCATACGCTACCTCACGCCGCCATAAAGGCGCACGCTACAATAATACTCACGTAGCCACCAAGGCTATACACTACCGGTAATCACCATCTATCTAGTACGAATGGTGTGGCCATCCGATATGAAATCATAAAAATCATCTCATCGAATCAATGAAATCATAAGAATATAGAATCCAACATATATAGATTTGAATATACATGCATTCCATATGTATTCGTAAAACTTGTATATATGTATATATCCATAGTGTAAAACATGTAGTGGTATCGTTGAGATTGAACAAGGTCCGCCAAGTCCGTCAGTTAAGAAAGGAAACCATAAAATCATCAGTTTGGGAGGTTTCATAACTTTCATCAAATTGGCCCCAAGCCAAGTCTAATATAATGAAACAATGTATACGAGTTCCCAATTAGCCTCCAATATGATTTAAAGACTTGGTTTATTCAAAACATATATGTGTATTTGACCAACATACTTACGGACTGGCTAGGTAAGTAGGAAATCTCATAAATATGGTTTATAACTTAAAACACAACAACAATACCACTAATATATATAACTTTGTCCAAAATATGGTTTAAATCCCATATATGACATCATACATAAGTGTATCAAAGTCTAGCGTATATAATCGTATACGTACTTGAAGGTCATATACCAAACTTTCTTATAAATCATTTATAATTGGGGCTTTTTGTATAAAATCGTTATTGATGCCATATATGATGCAAATCTATCAAAGTTATCCAAAGAAATTGACCCAAACCCCATGCATATGCAACTTTGAGTAAAAACCCTAGGTTTGGATTGATTTGAGATGAATAAGTTGTAATCGTAGGAAAAATTGTTAAAATACTATTGTTCCCACCTTAGGAGGGTCAATCCCTCGAAGTATTGCGGAAGAATCGAGCCGGAGAAGCACAGATACGAAAACCCCCAATTTGAAGCTCCAAAACCCTAGCTATGGCTTCATGAGGAGGAAGAAGATGAAAGTGATGATGGAGATGATGATGATTTAGTGGGGGATAATAAGCATAGAGTAATCTTCACAATATCCCCTAGGATAGCCCCTCAATCTCTCTCTAAGAGCTCTCCAATGGTGGGGTGAAATGAGGAAGAAAGGAGAAGAAGAAATATATAAAAAACCTGTCCATCACGATGGAGTCGACTCCCTACTGTTCATGGAGTCGACTCCCTAGGCCTGAAGGTGCCCCTTTCAGCTTTTGGTCAATAGCTCGACTTCGCATGCACTTTTGGGCCTCAAGGAGTTGGAATTGGGTCTTGGCCAAAACACGAAAGTTGTAGAGGACATTGAGATGAAGACGTGGCCGAAAACGGGGAGTCATTTGGAGTTCGTATGAAGAATTTATGGTCTTCCAAAGTTGGGTAAAAATCATTAATCGCGTAGGATCGAAACTTGTGATTTTCGACCCGATTTTCGTCCGAGCCACCCGAAATAATTTATGGTCATTATAATACCCTTATATATGTTAATATGACTTGTTGGAAGTTTCCAAACCATTCTAACCTTTCCAGAACTCAATTTGGCTACTTGGGGCCAAATTCAGCCTTATATGCGATACGGGCCGCGATTTGCAAGAGATAAGGAAACCGGGTGTTACAATCTTCCCTCCTTAATAAATTTCGTCCTCAAAATTCCCATAAGATTGTATTCCTAAATTCCCATATATTTGTCCTTCCTTAACCGAGAAGACCACAATATCCAATGAAGAAAAATTCTCAACTCAAGGAGCGGAATAAGAGAAATAACCTTACCAAATGATAAGGAAAAGAAGCCATATAACTAAAGTTATTCAAGTCATTCTCTTTCACAAGCCACAACCTCTATAAGGGTTTCAATGGAAAGAGGCATTAACCAAACACGAAGGCTTTTTACCAGCCGATATACATAAACGAAGTAGCGGATGATAGAACTTCCATTCTATAACCTCTTTCTCTCATCCATTTATCAAGAAAAGCAACAATCTTGTCTTCGCCAACCCAATTTCTAATCACCATGGTCTTCAACTTAATATAGGCATTGCACTCAGTATCCACCTCTTAATGGCTTTAAAAGTTTCTAACTCAAGAAACTTGGGATGCTCATATCAAAATATGGGGTGATTGAAGTTCCATCTAGGGTTATCCTCAAACAGATCCTTAGGTGACACTAAGTTTCAGATATGGAAGGGTTTTCAGTGTCTCATTTCTCACGGAAAGGTACCATCCCCAAGGAATCAAAGAATGACTGAAGGATCCAAAATGAAGTGTCAGGTCTACTTTACGGTATATCGATAGCCTGAATTCAATTTCCATATACTCGGGAGAAAATAGTATAAGCCAATTTCCCAAAAGTTAAATAAAAGCAATTCTCGATTCGGTTGTAATAACTATAGTGTTATCTAGCCCGTAGATACATAGCTCTACAAAAGTTTAGTGACACCGGACCAAAATCGTTACCGTTTGATTATGGAAACCAAATTCCGTACCCTACTTGAATTTTGAACTGGATTTCCAATTCCACCCAATCAGAACAAGAAGACAAGTAAAAATGCATGGATCGATTTCCAAAAAATGAATTAGAATAACTCACATAATTTAGACTTAAAATTCTTGAGAGGTCGTTTCAAAACACAAGCGGTAGTTATAGTAATGAATGTATTCCTTTCTCCAAATATCTTCTCTTAGATTAGACAAATTCCTGAACCAAGAATGAAATTTCAATGAATGTCGCGTAAACTTCAGGCTATGAAGATAGGTTCGCTAAGAGTGTATGAAGTCCCCTCTACTGAATACAAGATCTTGTGATCACTTCCTAACTATGACCCTAATTACTTATCTTGTAACCCAAGATGCGGAGCATCGCAACTCACGGTCATGAATCGACTGACATGGTACGAATACTGCATATCTAACTGTAAAGATTTCCTCGTAATGCATCTGTCATACATAGCATTTCCAGTAAAAGAAACTTATAGAATCTTACCTTATCTCCCCCTTAACAGGCAATGGACATACATCTTGGGAAAATCCTTTCGGGAATCCACTAAGCACAGAGCGAAAGTAATAGACTCATTGTACACTAGCATGATCTTAGGAGAGTTCATACTCCTTCAAGGGTGAAATTTATGCCTGATAAAATGATCTAGACTGTTTTTCCCCTGGGCTAGAACAAGCTTTGGCATACCCAAATATATATATATAGTTGTAAGACGGAAGGGAATGGTGGCGGAAATGAGGTCTACTTACCTCAATCGAGTGTCGACTCCCCTCCTTAAAGGGTTTACCCGTGATTGGATTCAATAAGGCTTGAATCTGGAGTACAGTTTTAAATCCCAAGCTATCATCAAGAGGGGAATAGAAAAGTCTCAAATTTAAGATGCTTACCTCACCATCATCTGGATTCTTGAAATGGAGTAAGAGAAATTCTTGCTAGGACATTAATCTCGAACTTAAGGTATGATCTTCCGTTCCAGACTTCTCCTTGGGTGAAAACTTGTTCTACAACTAGCGTACACTTCACTATAGTAAGATATTCACGTAGGAGGGTATGGACGATTTCTTAAAAGTGCTCATCTCACCGAGGCTAACTCGATAATGAGTCAAGCAATGGTACACCTTGTGTCTCAGAGGTACTGTAGCTTTTTAGCATGAGGAGAGTTTAAAAACTGAGTTCACTAATTTGTCTTTGATATTTCATCATGCTATTATTGAGCAATTCGAACCAATCTCCTCTATCAGGGAAAATGAAATCATAATCAACTTGAATGTGTACCCAAAACTCCACTTGAAAACAACAAAGGAAATGAAATAGAAGAGTATAGAGTTCTACTAAGGGTTCCATTCTCTTTCGCCACGAGATATAACCGTTAAACAAACACTCTCCTTCAAGATTTACCAAGGGAGTTCACTTCTAGTCCCTCTACAAACCAAATTCTCAAAGTCCCAATGCAGTATACTTAACAAAGGTAAAAGGCTTACAAAGAAATAGTCACCCTAGCCTCAATTCAACAAGTCCACAAGCTTTCGCTGCATTACTCTGATAGGTCCCCCTAATGAAAATGAAAAAGAATTGTGCTTCAAACGAATTCGTTGTGGGTTCCTTATCGTGAAGGAAGAATAGGATCGCAGCTAATAAAGGTGAGATGCTTTGTAGATACCGTTTGAAAAATTATCCCCCATCACTTTAGGGAACAAGGCATAATACATATACACTGGATATAGGGGTCATTGAACGGTTCTCATTCCCAATTAAATTTACTTGACTAAGCAAATGAGAACTTGAGTTCAAAATAAGCATATTCTATGCCTTTCTCTAGACAAGAACACCTTCAACCGCCCATTCTCGAAAGAAAATCTATATAAGTCTCTCTTATTATGGCCATGTGCCTCTCATTCCAAGAAATAACATAGCTACAAGCACTCACAAGGTGTCGGCGTCCATAAGGAAGTCCAATCACCCATCCACATCAGATCTCTGCACGATTGATGGGACATATACATATGCATGACCATACTTGATCACTCTCATTTATTCCATATGGATTTCCAAGAAAATTTGCTCACCATACCACCATAAAAAGTCATCTTGCCAAAGAGATCTCGTAAGCCAAATGATTTCTAGAACAATGTAAAAGTTTACTCGTAACAGGGTAATCAATCTGAATATAATCCACAGATTCCCTCTCTCATAACTAGAATTACAAGTTCGAACGTGGATGTACAGATATAGAGGAACGATCATCCACGTAATAGGTTCACCCCTCAAGAAAATCGAAAAAGAAGCAATGGGGTAAACACGGGGAATAGGACTTTAGCAGCCACTCTCCTACAAGTATGCCACGTTCTAACCTCAGTCAGCAGTAATGGACTGGTGGTTTATCAGATAGTCAACCGTTGGCCGGCGGATGACTATGACATAATCCATCAGTCGCCTTTTGCTCACTTAGTGGCAGAACTAATCCTGAACACAAATATCATATGTAAATAGGTGATATAGGAGCCAATGGCAGAGATAATTTACGAAAGAGGCCAAAAGAATTAATCAAGAACTTTGTGAACGGACGAAGCCAAGACAAGCCACATCTCCTTTCACAATTCTCCCATTTTCCAAATATCCTAACGGTAGAATCCTATCGCAAGAGAATGTATATCGACCTTCCGAGGAATACTATAACTGCTCGCACCACTAATCTTGGATCTACCCATGAATCCCCCGAGGAAAACATCAAACCTATAGCTTTGATACCAACTTGTGACGCCCCGAAATCCCGTTTAGAGAATTTCACCTCCGGGACCCGGTTAGTCACGGAGTCGTACGCGACGACGGGCATGAAGTAGTAAAACTTAGAATTTTATACCAAAAACATGTTCATGTAAAAATCAATTTAAAAGAAAAATCTGGCATGTGGAGTTTATACTATAGATAAAACCATTTCCTGTCAAGTAACATATGTTTAACTTAAAATAATATCTCCACATCTGTCAACATCTTGTCAAATAAAAAGCACAGTACATTACCACTTGATCCCTTTAACGGGGTTCCAATCTCATACAAATACTTTACATATAAGGCTTAAGAGTTTAACACAATACAATATGTATACTTAAACAAAGAAGACACGAGTCGTTTCCCACGACTTTGGTAATCCAATCTTTAGAGCTATATAGACTCAATGGCGCACCATTCCCCGGGTAATACCTACAAAACCTGGTTTGGAAAATGGGAGTGAGCCAAACGGGCTCAGTGGGAACTATAAGAGTTCGTATAGGAAAATAGGTTAGAAATCATGCATGCCATGCAATGCAATTTAATGAAAATAGTTTATGTGCTGCTTCTCTGTAATAAGTCGCCTCAGGGTAAAATACTTTCCTTTTTTTTTGTATATACAAATATAAGTATATATACATATATAATACATTTACGAAGCAGCCTATGCAAGAAAAACCTTTAGTGTAATATGTATATATAATTTTCCCAACCTAAAGCATAAGAAAAGCAATATATATACATCGTCATACAGTATATGCCACAACACCGCGACTAGATCTATCACATCAATCGCATATATCAAACTCACGTCTAGGATTTTCATAAATCTACTGTGCACAAAGATAGCCGGCAACTCGGTTTCTTCTGCCCAAGGCAGGGACCACCTACCAGGTCCACCTAGACGCTACCTCACGCAGCCACACAGGCATACGCTACCTCACGCAGCCACACAGGCATACGCTACCTCACGCAGCCACACAAGCATACGCTACCTCACGCCGCCATAAAGGCGCACGCTACAATAATACTCACGTAGCCACCAAGGCTATACGCTACCGGTAATCATCATCTATCTAGTACGAACGGTGTGGCCATCCGATATGAAATCATAGAAATCATCTCATCGAATCAATGAAATCATAAGAATATAGAATCCAACATATATAGATATGAATATACATGCATTCCATATGTATTCGTAAAACTTGTATATATGTATATATCCATAGTGTAAAACATGTAGTGGTATCGTTGAGATTGAACAAGGTCCGCCAAGTCCGTCAGTTAAGAAAGGAAACCATAAAATCATCAGTTTGGGAGGTTTCATAACTTTCATCAAATTGGCCCCAAGCCAAGTCTAATATAATGAAACAATGTATACGAGTTCCCAATTAGCCTCCCAATATGATTTAAAGACTTGGTTTATTCAAAACATATATGTGTATTTGACCAACATACTTACGGACTGGCTAGGTAAGTAGGAAATCTCATAAATATGGTTTATAACTTAAAACACAACAACAATACCACTAATATATATAACTTTGTCCAAAATATGGTTTAAATCCCATATATGACATCATACATAAGTGTATCAAAGTCTAGCGTATATAATCGTATACGTACTTGAAGGTCATATACCAAACTTTCTTATAAATCATTTATAATTGGGGCTTTTTGTATAAAATCGTTATTGATGCCATATATGATGCAAATCTATCAAAGTTATCCAAAGAAATTGACCCAAACCCCATGCATATGCAACTTTAAGTAAAAACCCTAGGTTTGGATTGATTTGAGATGAATAAGTTGTAATCGTAGGAAAAATTGTTAAAATACTATTGTTCCCACCTTAGGAGGATCAATCCCTCGAAGTATTGCGGAAGAATCGAGCCGGAGAAGCACAGATAGGAAAACCCCCAATTTGAAGCTCTAAAACCCTAGCTATGGCTTCATGAGGAGGAAGAAGATGAAAGTGATGATGGAGATGATGATGATTTAGTGGGGGATAATAAGCATAGAGTAATCTTCACAATATCCCCTAGGATAGCCCCTCAATCTCTCTCTATGAGCTCTCCAATGGTGGGGTGAAATGAGGAAGAAAGGAGAAGAAGAAATATATAAAAAACCTGTCCAGCACGATGGAGTCGACTCCCTAGGCCTGAAGGTGCCCCTTTCAGCTTTTGGTCAATAGCTCGACTTCGCATGCACTTTTGGGCCTCAAAGAGTTGGAATTGGGTCTTGGCCAAAACACGAAAGTTGTAGAGGACATTGAGATGAAGACGTGACCAAAAACAGGGACTCATTTGGAGTTCGTATGAAGAATTTATGGTCTTCCAAAGTTGGATAAAAATCATTAATCGCGTAGGTTCGAAACTTGTGATTTTCGACCTGATTTTCGTCCGAGCCACCCGAAATAACTTATGGTCATTATAATACACTTATATATGTTAATATGACTTGTTGGAAGTTTCCAAACCATTCCAACCTTTCCAGAACTCAATTTGGCTAACTGGGGCCAAATTCAGCCTTATATGCGATACAGGCCGCGATTTGCAAGAGATAAGGAAACCGGGTGTTACATAGTAGTTGTGTAATATTGTTGTTTAGTAAAACCATGTTCAGCAACTTCTTTGATCAAATGTTGTACACTAAATAATTTCACTATCGCATGCATGCATTTATTAATGTGACATTGTTAAAAAATAGTGATTTAACGATGTGTTTGACCGTGTTATGTAACTCATTAAATGCAATCAGTGATTTCTTAACAAAAAATAATTAAAATAAGTTTGTACAACCCTTGCTACATATTCCCACCCTAAATCCCACCCTCTCTCCTTCTCCTTCTCCCTCTAGATCAATGATAATCCTACCATTTCAACCGATCAATTCAATTCATAAATATCCGTGGAGATCAATTGTCAAAATTCAATCGATCGGTACAAGTCGATGGTTAACAGTGAAGACAAAACAATCGATCTATGGATTCATCCCTAATTAGAAGGTCGATGGTCAACTTAAAGGATTGCTCTCTAGTTTACATGTGCAAATTTGGCAAGTGCTACTGCCAACTGCTCCATCACATGACTCCGTTTGGAGGACTGTTAGCCCTTCTAGCATGCTCAATAATCTTTGATTTATCTTGCAAACGTGTGGGGAACACGCGTGAGGAATCCTTAACCTCGTATGACCTCCTTGCAAATCTGTTGAGTCAGTAGTAGGATTCCCGGTTTTGCTGACGTGACCTTCCACGTGGGATCTTAACTTGTTTCCCTTGTTTGACCAAAATTAACCCTCATCACTATCTGTATAGAATGTGTAGATTTTAGGTTTTTGCAGCTTGTATATAACATAACGCAGTAAACTCCCTGCTAATAACTAGGTCTTGAAGAGGTAATCTGGAAAATGTGCTTTTTATAAGTATTATTGGTTGTGTGTGTAAAATACAAATGAATTAAGATCCCCAGGTGGATGTGAAGTTGCAATTGTTATGTAAAATGAAATTATCTCTAAGTTTAAATTAATAGTCAAATTGTGAAGTTAATTTATTGATGATGGAAATTATTAAATTATCCCGTACTCTGAATAAGTACCTATGATCTCCTCTTTAGAAGTATTTTTCATTGAGGGATTTTCAACTACTTTATCTCTAGCAGCCATCTATACATAAACGCCAAAGTCATCAGCAAGGCCTCACTACCAAAATACCATTTTGATTTCTGTATTTCTTTATGATGATTTTTTTAATGATATTAATATACAAAAATTATATCAACATAAGAAGGAAAAAGGATGAGAATAAAACACTAAACATCCTTATTGCGAATATACAAGTGATTTATGTTGTAACAAATACAGAAAAATGAATGATAAGCATTTAAATTCATTGAATATCCATTTACAGTTTATTGCATAGAGTATTTTCTTTCATATCATTATTCAGGAGTTTAAATGTTCCTATTTTTCTTCATAGCTATTTGTTTGGGAAATTTGGCACAACGTTAATATATTCTAGTTCCTGCAAAAAAGCTTAAACTTCTATTTCTTCTATACAACTTGAGTGGTGATTTGTTATATTTCTATCTCCAAAGTTGTTATTACTTGTAATTCTTGCTTTCTCTTACTCTTCCCCCTTGGTTGAGAAATGCAATTTCTTTATCCCTTTGCTTTTGAAAATGATTCAAGTTATTTTCATCTTGTTTGTAGTTATCTTACAAATCACATCTATGAAGACTTCATCAAAAGAAATATAATTCATTCACATAGCACCAACATTATAATTCATGTCCTTGGCCTCATAGTTATGCCATCATTTAAGTTTTATGACCAATAAATTTCTTATCAATTCCTTTTGTTTTGAATTATGTTATGTATACAAACTAAGGCCTTACATATTCATTAGTCATTAACATTACTATCACCACATCCCACTTGCATTCAAGGCCCACTAATGTAATTCATTTATTTTATACTCCATGTTAGTCGTTTACCGTATTTCTTGACTTATCCGGACCATTCATCATTAGTTTTGTAATTCCCACGTCATTCAAATCATTCTAACGTAAGATTATTATTACATAATATTTAAAAATCAAGTGGCTATGCATCGATTACTTCTCAAGGGCTAAGTATGTCTCTTATGTGATTTCGAGTTCATTATGTAGTTAACAAGTTATTTACTTAGTTAGAAATGTGACCGAAAGGGGAATTACCCTGGCCCTTAAGCCCCGACACCATACCATGTGTATTGTGCATAAATTTGAGGCTCTATATGTATATCATATATAACAATATAGTTAGATTGCACCAGTATACCTCAACCATCACCACGCGACCTGCACCCTACCAATCCGCACATATAACTCATTTAAGGTGTAAATATGACTATTATATGCAATATATACTCCAAAAATTTCATTTACATATGTACCTCAAAAGTTAGCGAAGACTAGTATACGTCTCACGAGGATTTTGTGTCAACACTTAAGATTACGACTAAATATGTATATTCCTTTCCGTAATCATGTTTATTAAGTCTTATCTAGAAATTATCCACCATTAATTCAAGGTCGAACAATTAACCCAAACCTAAATGCAAGCATAAAACCCTAGGTTTTGTACCAAAACCTCCCATTTGGTGTAAAAATCTAAGTGCAACGCATAATAATTTACAAAACAAGTTAAATACTATTGTTCCCACCTCAATGAAGACAATCCACAAGATTGGAGCTCAATAGATGGAGGGAGGTGACTGATCTTGCTTCTTTTTAAGATCCCATGGAGGTGTAATGATGGAGAAGATGATGAATATGTAGATTTCACCAAAATCTTGTTCAATCTTAATCTAATTGAAGAATCGCACTAAAATCACTCAAAATTTCTCACTATATCTCTCTCAAGGTTATGTGTGGTGATATGGGACAAGAGAGCTCGAAAATAGGGAGAAATATGAGTGTTAGTGCATGCAAATTGGGTCAAAACGAGTTAGGTCGGGTCAAAGTCGAGCAGAAAAATATTATGGTGCACTGCTTGTATTTTGTCTATAACTTCTTGCTCAGAACTACAATTTTAATGATCTTTATATTAACAAAAACATAATTCAAAGATATACAACTTTATAAAATAAAGTTTTTTCAAATTCTGGATAGATTAATACCAAAAATTCGTCGAAAACATCATTTTGCCTAAGCGCTAAAGAAATATATTATAAAGCAGATCTTGTTAATTGGCCTACTTCGCACTAAGTTTTGACCAATGAGAAGTATGAATTGGCTTTCGGTCAAAACACAAAAGTTGTATAATTGATCAAAACCTAGGTAAAAGTGTAAACAAGAACTTAATCGGATAAGAAATGGAGAAGTTACGGCCTCTCAAAGACGACTAAAAAATTAAAAATTACATAAAGTCAAAACATGTGATTAACAAGCCAACTTTAATTCAGACCACCCGAATTGCGAAACTGTTACTTATGCAAACTTAATCTGCCTAATGTAACATGCTAGATGTGTCGGATCACCCATGTGGAATCCGAATCAAAGATTCACCCTTTAAAGCAGAGATTAAGCCTTAACAGGGCTAACAAGGAGGATTAACGTGGAAAATGGGAAACAGGATATTATACTCAACCAAAATAATATTCTTTAAGTAACTTTTATACAATTTTTACCTTTTAAATGCAATTTGTGATATTTTAATAAAAAAAATATAAAATGAGCTTGTCTAATTTGTGCCCTATATATTCCCCCAAATTCTCTCTCTCTCTCTCTGTAAATTGATGATAATCCCACCTTTTCAACAGATCAATTCATAAATATCCATGGAGATAAATTGTCTAAATCAGTAGCTGAAATATAGTTGATCAAAATTCAAAATTCAAAATTCAAAATTCAATCGATCTGTATGAGTCAATGGTGAAGAGTGAGGACGAAATCAATTGATTTGCTGATTCTTCCCTAATTCAAAAGGCCGACGGTCAACTCAAATGATTACTCTTTAGTTTACATGTACAAATTTGCCAAGTGAGTTCATGCGCACAGTAAAATGTGTGTTCTTTATATTCTATCTATATAAAATGTGTATATTTTAGGTTTTTACCCTTTGTATACCATATATGGCAGTAAAATCCCAAATAACTAGGTCATGAAGGAGTAATTTAGAAATTGTGCTTTCTGTAGAGTAATATTGGATGTATTTGTAGAATACGGAACAATCAATGTACCCTAGGTGTATGCGAAAGTTGCAATTGTTATGTCAGATGAATTTATCTCTGAGTTTAAATTTATATTCAAATTGTGAAGTCAACTCATTGATGATGTTGATTATAAAATTATCACGTACTCTGAATAAGTATCTTCTAACTTCCTCTCTACAAATATTTTTTTATTGAGGGATTTTCAATTAATTTATCTATTGCCAAACTATCACCTGGATTTGGGTATTTTTTTTAATGATATTGATTTTTTTAGAGAGAGAAGCTGTAGGTGGGTTTGTTTAATTTGAAGTTCTAATTTTTTTTACACTTAAATACCATTAAGTATATATTTCTACATGAGTCCTTATATATATTTTCCCCCAAAAATACCCTACATATAGTAAAAAAAAATCAAAACCAATTGGTAGCGCTTGCCCCCCGCTTGCCCCTATATAGCTCCGCTGGTAACTGAAGCCTCGTAGAATAGTGCCGGTGCTGACAAAACATTCAGAAGAAAAGGAATATAGATTTCACAATCATCATTATTGTGAATTTGAAAAAAAAAAAAGGAAAAAGAAAGAGGTACGTTAATATTGATGACTGGGTCTACATTAATCTGAATTTGAAAATTTTATTGTGGTACTAAGATATATAAAAATTAAAAAAAAACAGAAGAAGAAAAGATATTGTGATGTGTGCTCTAGATTTTAAACTCGTCTTATATTCAATGTATATTCAATGAATCCATTCAATGCATTTTATCTATCTGGTAATTAACTCATCGTATATTCAATGGATTCATTGAATATATATAAACAAACAAGAAACACTGATCCCAAATCTCCTCTACTCAGAGAGAGAAATTATGTGCAGACATGGATGTCAAACGGTCGACCAAAGCGAGAACCCTAAGAAAAATCTTGAACTAACACATTTTCTCGGCCAGTGTACTTGTTGCTAACCAACATTTACGACACAAAAAGGTGGAGTAACTAATTCTCTATTGTCAAAAGATTAGTGAATTGGGTGATCGAGCTGATTGATATTGGCCAAGCCGGGTTTAGGACATCACTTAATTTATTGTCAAACACTATTTTTTTCTTGGGATATTAAAAAATGGGGTTTGTATGAAAAAGTTTTCTACAAAAGAATTAGAGAATAATATTTTTTTATATTAAGGGCCTATATTTGACCAAATTTCAAAATGATTGCAAAGTTAACTTTGCAATAAATTTTTAAATTGTATTTTTTTTTATGAAATCATGCAAAATCAAGTTTGTACTACATGTTTTTTAGCATACTATTATAAATAAGTGTTTATTTGATAGTACTTTAGAATAATTTTAACAAATTACATATTCAAAAATATTATTCGATCAACTTTTGTTTAGAGTTTGTAGTATTTTAATAAATGAACTTTCTTTTTTAAAATTAAACTAAAACTAGAATTTTCCATAAATTAAAATGTTAGCAGTTTATTAGAGGCATTTACAATCAGATCTCTCATCTCAACAATTTACATAAAAAATAATTAGTGTGATCCCTTGTCAGATATATGATATAATTTTTATTAAAAGTTATGATCTTAATTAAAAATTATTACATTTTAAAGTTTTATAAAATAATTAAGAAAAGAATAAGTTAACGAGGCAGTGTAAATTTCGAGTGTATTCATACATCTATTTTACACAAAAGTTAAATTTAAAAGATTGCTGAACTTCAAAAATTTTATAAGTTTTTTATATTTTACACAAAAACCTAAATATACATTATCATTAGAGATGTTCTTATATTCAAAAA
Source organism: Lonicera japonica (assembly GCA_021464415.1). Lineage (NCBI taxonomy): Eukaryota > Viridiplantae > Streptophyta > Magnoliopsida > Dipsacales > Caprifoliaceae > Lonicera > Lonicera japonica. The sequence goes on from CM038469.1 coordinate 11,551,383, forward strand.
CCTAAAAATTAAATAATGTAATTCCTTCTCATGATCTTATGCCTAGTTTGATTTTTTGATCATCGGAACTTTCCATTTAACTTACATTAGTTATCAAATTATGTAGAACATGTATGTGTCACAATATTTATAAAAATAATATTAAAAATATCGAATAAAATTTATCTCATATTCAATGGATGCACTGAAACTTTTTAGCTTTGTTTACAGTTGACGGTTGACAGTGCCATTACTCAGTTTTCTGCGTATTGTCTTTTTCTAATTTAAAAGGAAATTAAGACAACCAAACCTCTCACCTACTGATATAAAGCCATCAATGGAATAATTTTAGGATCGATTTAGAGTTCTCAAAGTCAATTTTTTGCATTGTCAAAATAATATTTGGGGGTCGACTTGAAACTCCTAAAACTATGCATAACAAAAAAAAATTAGTTGAAATGCATGAAAGCTAACCTAAACACTCTATGAAAAACCAAAAAAAAAAAACCCTCCGAAATTAAGACACTAGTTTCCACAGTGATACTCAGATGCAGTGGCTTAAATCCACTGCATGGTCATTTTAAACATGTCCTGACCGTCCTTTTTTAACGAATGGCTTAAATAATTACACGTCCGATACTTAAATAAGAGACGAAAAACCAAACTACGTCGTAATTGCAGCATTCACATTGAGTTTCTATGAATTACGGAAAAAGAGGATTTTATTTTATTGAATCAATCAAATTTTTAATGAATTGCTGACGTGTAATTATGTAAGCCATTCATTAAACAGGATATGCTTAAAATGACCGTGCAGTGGATTTAAGCCACTGCAGAGGAGCCAAATCCTTGGCGCTAAAAAAATATAAAAATAGATGAAAAACTCCCAAATTAATCTCCTCTACTCAGAGCGACAGAGAGATGGATGCCACCAGCGTTACTCTTATTCTACTCATTTCCATCACTTTCCTTCACACCCTCCTTTCATTAACAAGACCACCCAAAAACAAAAAACTTCCACCAGGACCGACCCCTTTTCCGATCATCGGAAACCTCCTCAAACTCGGAGACCAGCCTCACAAGTCCCTCGCCGATCTGGCCAAAATTTACGGCCCAATCATGTCCTTAAAACTCGGCACAACAACAACTGTCGTAATTTCCTCGTCAACCACTGCCAAAGAAATCCTCCAAACTCAGGACCTCGCTTTTTCATCTCGATCCATACCCGACGCTCTCCACGCCCTTGACACAGCTAAATACTCCGTTGCTTGGTTACCCGTCTCGAACCGGTGGAGAAGCCAAAGAAAAATCTTGAACTCTCACATTTTCTCGGCCAGTAGACTTGATGCTAATCAACATTTACGACGCAAAAAGGTGGAGGAACTAATTATCTACTGCCAAAAGAGTAGTGAATTGGGTGACCCCGTTAATATTGGGCAAGCCGGGTTTACGACCTCGCTTAATTTATTGTCGAATATGATGTTTTCAATGGATTTGACAGACCTCTTTAAGGATTCAGCTAAGGAGTTCAAGGAGCTCGTGTGGAATATTATGGCTGAGGCTGGTAAGCCTAATTTGGTTGATTATTTCCCCTTGCTCAAGAGGATTGATCCGCAGGGTATTAGGCGTAGAATGACGGTTCATCTTGGTAAGATACTTCACCTGTTCGGCGAAATGACGGAAAAAAGATTGGACTTGAGGAAGTTGCGTGAAACTGTTGAAAGCACTGACATGTTGGATATTTGTCTTAATATTGCTCAAGAGAATCCGGATGAGATTGATCGAACTCACATGGAACACATGTTCGTGGTATGTATTATTACTTTTTCTTACAAGCCTGGTTTTGTATGTGAGATTGAGATGCCCATATTGGTTGTCCTAAAGCGACTATATATATATAGTATAATTTTAAGTGGTGTTGGGTTGTGTTAACGCTTCTTCACTTGCAATCTTTAATATAATTTATGTTTTAATGTTAGTACAGGACTTACTTGCTGCGGGTGTTGATATAACTGCAATTTTTAATATAATTTATGTTTTAATGTTATTACATGACTTATTGTTGCAGGTACTGATACAACTGCTTAATTTATGTTTAAATGTTAGTATAGGACTTATTTCTTGCGGGTACTGATACAACTTCAAGCACGCTAGAATGGGCAATGGCAGAGCTACTACGCAACCCAGAGATAATGGTGAAAGCCAAAGCAGAGCTCAAGGAAGTCATTGGCAAAGGAAAAGTACTACAAGAAGTTGATGTTACTAGCTTGCCTTACTTGGGTTATATCGTAAAAGAAACCCTGAGGATGCATCCCCCGGGCCCATTCTTAATTCCTCGCAAAATTGAGACCGATGTTGAGGTGTGTGGCTACATTGTCCCAAAGGGTGCACAGGTGCTAGTCAATGTTTGGGCTATAGGCCGAGATCCAACCCTATGGAAAGATTCATTATCATTTAAGCCTGAGAGGTTCTTGGGCTCAAAAATCGATGTTAAAGGCCGGGATTTTGAACTTATTCCATTTGGTGCTGGCCGCAGAATTTGCCCAGGGTTGCCATTGGCGATGAGGATGGTGCCGGTGATGTTGGGGTCGATGATAAATTTGTTCGATTGGAAACTCGATGGCGGGATTGAACCAAAGAATTTGGATATGGCAGAGAAGTTTGGGCTAAGTTTACAAAAGGCTCAGCCTCTACGTGCTGTTCCTACTCTAGTAGAGATGTAATATTGTTGTCGAGTAATGCTATGTTAAGCAAGTATTTGTTTAAATGTTGTAAACTAAATATAATAAGTCAGTATTACATGCAGTTATTGGTGAGTGAAGTTCGTATAAAATAGTGTTTTAACGAAGTAAGACTTGATGAGTGAAGTCAGTATTACGATGTGTTTGACCACGCACTGAAGTAAGACTTGTCGGTTAATGTTGAGCTGAAGAAGACGAAGAATGAACTTGTTAATGCTTGATAAGATACTTTAAACCATTTTTCCTAGAATCGATTGTCTCTAAATTTGTTTGTAATTTCAATAAATTAATTTACAATAAAAAATGTAGCTTTGTACTCATCTGTGACAATTATTTTTTGAATCCTCTCTGTCATTCTATAAAAATATTACGTGGAGGAAGCTATCTCTAAAAATCATATGACAATTATATGGAGATTGAGAAAGTGAAATAAATAATAGGGTAAAAAATACTAAACTCTCTAAAACTATCACTTTTTTACACTAAACCCTCCTATCTTCTAAAAGTGATACTAAACCCCCCCTAAACTATTAGATGTATCACTTAACCCCCAAAATTACATAAATGCCCTTGTACAAAGTTGGGTAAAAAACACTAAACCTCCTCAAACTATCACTTTTTGGCACTAAACCCCCCCTAAACTATATGATGATTGATGGTTTGTCGGAAAAAACTTTTCCCTTTTTATCCAGCAAAATTTATATATTTTTGACAAATCCTTTCTTTGCAGAATTAATTCGGGTTTACTCTTTCGTTAAATCCGTAGACCTCGTGCGCATTTTGGGGGTTTCTTCCATCCACATTGAATTTCCACCAATTTTCTCACAGTATTTGGACTTCTGGCTCTTGCAGCATTTTTTCGACTTTCTGAGAACATTTTTATTTGGCCCCTGCATCTTTTATGTTTTTTTGATGCACTTATATCACCTTCTATTTATTAAGGCGCTTCTCTGTCTTATTGGTTTTTTTTTTACAGTCGGCAGGCTTCCTCACCCAAGACGTAGCCCTGAGCCTTTTTGCCTAGCTGTCACTCTTGGTGTGGCTTTCGCCGCCTATTTTCTTGAATTCTTTCCCTCTTTTGGGGCTGTCGGATTTATCATATTTTCTACTCTTTTATTTTTTCTCGTACCCACTCTGTTCTCTTTTGCCAGTTTTTTATTGGTTGAGCCATGTTTCCTGCGTTCTGCCAAAAATTTGCTTTGAAAACTTTGCGATTGATGTTTTCGTGAGTGTTTCTTGTGTTTTTCGGTCTGGATATGCTGATTTTGTAATCCCATTTTTTTCTTTTTTAGGCATTTTAATCAAAATATTTATTTGCTAGATAAAAAGTGAATAGTATTTTTGAGCAAATACTGAGGGAAGGAATAGGTTGCAAATAGACGGTGTAAGTAAGTATTTGTCTTGTTGACAAATGGTTTTTAGGAAAGTATTTGTCTTGTAGACAGATGGTAACCATTTGTCTTGTGGACAGATGGTAACCATTTGTCTTGTGGACAGATGGTTTTAAGCCTTTTATATACCTTGTGCCTCCATTGCATTTCTTCACGCCTTCCATTGCTCTTTCTCTCTTTAGCTCTTAACATACAAGAATGGATTCTTTCAATCTTTTTTCTTATATTGATTCTTCTCAAGCTCTCCCATCAAATTGTCTTCCTGGTGACTCTCCTCATGCTTACCTCTTTTCTCCTGATGGTTCTCGCTATGTGGCTCTCCACCACGATGATTGGGAAGGAGTAAACCGGAAGGATGTTGATGGTGTAATGTAACGTCTCGTATTTCATTTCCTAGCCAACTCTCCTCTTTAGTCCAGTTAAAGGCTTTATTACCGTTGGATCGTGAACATTGGGTTTCGAGGCTCTTGTATTTGACCCGACACCTCTAGCATGTCATATTAGGTATATTAAGTTTGTGAGACCAATCATTTCATTATTCGGGTGGCCTGAATTGAAAACGGGAAGTGAATCGCGTATTTTGAACTTTTCAAAAAAGTTAATTTTTGGCCAACTTTGAGAGGTCGTAACTTTTTCATCCGAGGTCCAAATGAATCCCCGTTTGTAGCCAAGTCTTCATCTCAATACCTTCTACAACATTCATGTTTTGACCAAAAAGCCAGGTTGATAAGTGCCCAAAATTGTTAATTAAACCCGCAAATAATATTTTGTTATAATATAATTAATGCTTAAATTATGGAGGATTAATATTTATTTTGTCTTTTTGTAGGGAAGAAGTAAATTATAATAAAAAGCCTAAAAAGGTGGAAGAAGTCTACTAAAGATCAAAAAGGAAAATACAGAAGAAAGAATATTTCAATTCAATATTCTCTCCTAATTCGAATACAACTCATTTTTCTCTCTCTTAATTGGAATCATAATTGAATTCAAAGTTGTTATTTCTTCTACAATTCTAATTTCCTAAATCTTGTAAACTTCTATCTCTTATTCCTATATATAGACCCATTCTCTACACCTAATGGGATAGAAGAAAGATATAGGAAAATAGATAGAAAATAGATAGGGAAAATAGATAAATATATATAGATATTATTAGAGAGTTCTAGAAAGAGAAAATCCTCCATATACTAGTTGCCGTGTGGCCGAAGTATTGAAGGAGAAGAAGTGGACAGCGTAAAACCGTGCGGTACACGCCAGTTCGAGTATCATAAACAGGGACGTTTTCTAGCTTTCTAATTTTTTATAGTTTGTATTTAAGTACTTTAGTTTTAATTTTAATGATGAATTCTTATTTTATTTTAATGTGTTCTTTATTTAATATGCTTGGCTAAACTCTCTCCCAAAGGGGAGGAATGAAACCTCCATGGATGTAATGGGCTTAATTTAATTCTAATTGATTTTTAATTATTCGTCCCGAATTAAAATATATTTTAAAATTACCATTACTACAACGTGTGTTTTCTTTCTAGTACTTTAATTGTTTTTTTAAATAAAGGAATGATCTCTTGTGATCACCAATTTGGGGATACAGGCGATGCCTATTTTTATTTACATTAGTTTTAAAGAAAGAATGATGGTGATTTTGAATTTGTTTATATAGTAGGGATGCATGTTAAAAAATATAATTAGGTACCTTTTTGTTTATATCCATGGTGGTGGATTCTTTTTTCTTGGGATTTTTTATTATTGATTACTTGCGTGCCTGATTTAATTTAAGTAAAGGAATTACTACATTACCTTTGAAAAAGTTGTTTCGACTCCAAATCTCAATGGATATACTCTCTTGAAAAAAATAGTACTCTGAAATTTGGTTATTAAAATCTCTCTTGTATATGAGAAGGATTTCAAATTCAAGTAGCTTACAACTAATTTATAAAAAATGCATATGAATGAATATTTAGTCTCATGGAAGGAATATCAATTACTTCATTTGAGAATGTCGAGTTACCCACCATAGCACATTCTCATCTATTCTCCACATCCTACCATACCTAACCATAGATCAAATAGGACTTTATCGGGTTATGGATTAAATATGGGCATAAGGAATAATTTTCTCTGAGAAGGTAGGGTCTTCAATATCACTTTAATAGGGAACAATATGAATATATACTTCATTCAACTTTGAATTTTCTCATTCACTTAAAACATTACAGTCATTCTCTTTTTCTTTTTCCTTTCTTCCATTCATTCATTTTTTTTTCTCTTTAGCTTGTTCCCTTCCTTTTCTTCTTTCACAATCTTCCTAACTTCTCAGAAATAAATAGGGTTTTAAGGATATGGGTAAACAAAGAAAAGGTTATATTTTTACAGGCTCGAAGGGCTACTAGCGATAAATATATATGACGGTAGAAGGCTTATTGTGGAAAAGAAAGAAGGTATATTATCCTCTCTATGGGTCAGCATGATGATCACGTCTCAAATAAACTACAAGGCCTATGTTTCTCTTAACCCGGAAGAGATTTCATTCCCAGTAAGTAAAATATGAAAAAGAATAATGAGACTATGTAACGACTTAGTATGGTATGAAGAATAGTTGAGTCATCTTATAACTCCGAGTTTGCGTATATACCCTCTACAAATGATGAATGGCTTAAAGTCTCACGGGGTTATTAAGTCTCCACTGTTATTTCTCTAGCTCCTTAGAAACTCGATTACTTTTCAATTTACATTATACTAGTCGGCTGTTTGTGCAGTTGAAAAATATTTTGAATAGAGCTCATAGTGCAATGTCTAGATTTATATATATTCGAGTAACAAACTAAACTTAGAGTTAAACAATAACAATTCTAAGCATTCATAAGGTGGGTCATTGGTAAATTCATTTATATCATGGATAGGGTACTAAACCAAAATGACTCTATTTTAATATTTTAAAAAAAAATGAATTTGCATTTTTGAAAACTTTCCCAATTTGATAAGTGCCCAAAATTGTTAATTAAACCCGCAAATAATATTTTGTTATAATATTATTAATTCTTAAATTATGGAGGATTAATATTTATTTTATCTTTTTCTAGGGAAGAAGTAAATTATAATAAAAAGCCTAAAAAGGTGGAAGAAGTCTACTGAAGATCAAAAAGGAAGATAAAGAAGAAAGAATATTCCAATTCAATATTCTCTCCTAATTCGAATACAACTCCTTTTTCTCTCTCTTAATTAGAATCATAATTGAACTCAAAGTTATTATTTCTTCTACAATTCTAGTTTCCTAAACCTTGTAAACTTCTATTTCTCATTCTTATATATAGACCCATTCTCTACACCTAAAGGGAGAAGAAAATTATAGAAGAAAATTATAGAAAAATATATAGAAAATAGATAGGGAAAATAGATAGAGATATATAAATATATTGACGTATGGGGTATTGATTTCATGGGTCCCTTCCCAAATTCTCATGGTTTTGCCTACATTCTCCTAGTTGTTGATTACGTGTCAAAATGGGTTGAAGCTATAGCAACTAAGAAAGCTGACCATAGAGTTGTTGTTAATTTCTTAAAAGATACCATACTTCCTAGGTTTGGTACACCTCGAGCTATAATTAGTGATAACGTAACACATTTTTGTAATAAGGTGTTTGCAAGTTTAATGATTAAATATGGGATTACTCACAAGGTAGCCCTGGCATATCATCCCCAAACCAATGGTCAAGTTGAAGTGTCTAATAGGGAAATTAAATATATTTTGGAAACAACTGTTAATACTTTAAGAAAAGATTGGCCAATTTGACTTTCAGATGCTTTGTGGGCCTACCGCACTGCATATAAAACTCCAATAGGAATGTCTCCCTATAGACTAGTATATGGTAAGGCCTGTCATCTTCCTGTTGAACTAGAGCATCAAGCCTATTAGGCCATTAAAACTATGAATTTTGCTATAGATAAAGCAGGTGAACAACGAAAACTCCAACTTAATGAGTTAGAGGAAATATGTAATGATGCTTATGAAAGTTCTAAAATTTACAAAGCAAAAACTAAAATAGAACATGACAAGCGCATCTTAAGAAAAGAGTTTTTTCAGGGCAAAAAGTTCTTCTTTATAACTCTCGATTAGAGTTATTTCCTGGTAAACTAAGGACACGTTGGTCTGGACCCTATATTGTTCACAATGTGTCATGCCACGGTGCTATAGAAGTCCAAGATCCTAAGAATGGATACATTTTTAAAGTTAATGTTCAGCGACTAAAACCATTTTTAGAACTTCAAACTAGAGCAATTGAAGAAACATTACTTGCTGATCCTGTGTACCATGAATAGATTATATTTCATTATTATTTGAATTTTCTTTTTGGCTAGTATGTTTTCCTCAACTTGATTCGCCTGGCTGAGGGCATTAAACTTAGTGCTCATGGGAGGCAACCCATTTGGTGTGTTTAAATTACCCATCTCTCTCAACATTGTCCATTCATTTTCACTCTGTTTGGGGGTGTTCTTGTTTAAACACTGAGGACAGTGTTTCGATTTGTTTGGCGGTGGGAATGTTTTCAAAAATGCAAATTTATTTTTTAAATGAAAATGGAGTCATTTTGGTTTAGTACCCTATCCATGATATAAATGAATTTACCGATGACCCACCTTATGAATGCTTAGAATTGTTATTGTCTAACTCTAACTTTAGTTTGTTACGCGAATATATATGAATTTAGACATTGCACTATGAGCTCTATTCAAAATATTTTTCAACTGCACAAACAGCCGTCTACTGTAATATAAATTGAAAAGTAATTGAGTTTCTAAAGAGCTAGAGAAATAACAGTGGAGACTTAATAACCCTATGAGACTTTGAGCCATTCATCATTTGTAGAGGGTATATACGCAAACTCGGACTCATAAGATGACTCAACTATTCTTCATACTGTATTAAGTCGTTGCATAGTCTCATTATTATTTTTCATATTTTGATTAACTACTGAGAATGAAATCTCTTTGGAGTTAAGAGAAACATAGGTCTTGTAGTTTATTTGAGACGTGATTATCATGCTGACCCATAGAGAGGATAATAGGCCTTCTTTCTTTTCCACAATAAGCCTTCAACCGTCATATATCTTTATCGCTACTAGCCCTGTGAGCCTATAAAAAATAACCTTTGTTTACCCATATTCCCAAAACCCCAATTATTTTTGAGAGGTTAGGAAGATTGTGAAAGAAAAAAGGGTAGGGAACAAGCTAAAAAAAAAGAAAAAAAATGAATGAATGGAAAAAAATAAAAATATGTGAAAAAAAAATAAAAAAATAGAGAAAGAAAGAAATAATGAAGATAGAAGATGTATGAAAAATGAAAAGAAAAAGAGAATGACTATAATGTTTGAAGTGAATGAGAAATTTCAAAGTTGAATGAAGTATATTTTCATATTTTTCCCTATTAAAGTAATATTGAAGACCCTATTTTCTCAGACATAATTATTCCTTATGCCCATATTTAATCCATAACCCAATAAAGTCCTATTTGATCTATGGTTAGGTATGGTAGGATGTGGAGAATAGATGAGAAGGTGCTATGGTGGGTAACTCGACATTCTCAAATAAAGTAATTAATATTCCTTCCATGAGACTAAATATTCATTCATATGCATTTTTTATAATTAGTATGTGAGCTATTTGAATTTGAAATCCTTCTCACATACAAGAGAGATATTAATAACCAAATTTCAAAGTGCTATTTTTTTCAAGAGAGTATATCTGTGAGATTTGGAGTCGAAACAACTTTTTCAAAGGTAATGTAGTAATTCCTTTACTTGGATATGAAAAGTTATATTAGATTGGCTATCCACACACGCACACTTCCTTTTTGAGCATTTTCTATGATGTTTATTTTTATATTATTTTAGTAGCTCACTACATATGGTGAATTGGACATTGCTGATTGTTGCCTTTTGTAAAGGTAGGTGGCGAGGAATTCTTTGAGAAAAAATAAGCAAAAATCAAAATTGATTTCTATTTTTACAAAGTTTGGGGGCGTCTTTACTGCAAATCCTCACGAGGCTATAACTCGTCCACATTGGTAACTTAGTGGTTTAAGGCCTTGTTGCATACGGTAAATGCAATCAAGAGTAACTAGCGAAAGTGGTACACCTGAGTAGAATAGGATTTTAGTTTTTAGGTTTTTTATTTTGGTCCCTTATCTATGTTTAATACTTTATGTTTGCTTGAGGACTAGCAAAAGGTTGTTTGGGGGTAATTTGATAAGTACCCAAAATTGTTAATTAAACCCGCAAATAATATTTTCTTATAATATAATTAATGCTTAAATTATGGAGGATTAACATTTATTTTGTCTTTTTGTAGGGAAGAAGTCAATTATAATAAAAAGCCTAAAAAGGTGAAAGAAGTCTACTGAAGATCAAAAAGGAAAATACAGAAGAAAGAATATTTCAATTCAATATTCTCTCCTAATTTGAATACAACTCATTTTTCTCTCTCTTAATTGGAATCATAATTGAATTCAAAGTTGTTATTTCTTCTACAATTCTAATTTCCTAAATCTTGTAAACTTCTATCTCTTATTCCTATATATAGACCCATTCTCTACACCTAATGGGATAGAAGAAAGATATAGGAAAATAGATAGAAAATAGATAGGGAAAATAGATAAACATATATAGATATTATTAGAGAGTTCTAGAAAGAGAAAATCCTCCATATACTAGTTGCCGTGTGGCCGAAGTATTGAAGGAGAAGAAGTGGACAGCGTAAAACCGTGCGGTACACGCCAGTTCGAGTATCATAAACAGGAACGTTTTCTAGCTTTCTAATTTTTTATAGTTTGTATTTAAGTACTTTAGTTTTAATTTTAATGATGAATTATTATTTTATTTTAATGCGTTCTTTATTTAATATGCTTGGCTAAACTCTCTCCCAAAGGGGAGGGATGAAACCGCCATGGATGTAATGGGCTTAATTTAATTCTAATTGATTTTTAATTATTTGTCCCAAATTAAAATATATTTTAAAATTACCATTACTATAACGCCTGTTTTCTTTCTAGTACTTTAATTGTTTTTTAAAATAAAGGAAGGTTCTCTTGTGATCACCAATTAGGGGATACAGGCGATGCCTATTTTTATTTACATTAGTTTTAAAGAAAGAATGATGGTGATTTTGAATTTGTTTATATAGTAGGGATGAATGTTAAAAATATAATTAGATACCTTTTTGTTTATATCCATGGTGGTGGATTATTTTTCCTTGGGATTTTTTATTATTGATTACTTGCGTGCTTGATTTAATTTAATTAGTTTAGTTTAATTTTTAGTTTCTTAGTTAAAATAATTTCAAAATCTAAATTTAAAAATTGTTTTAATTTGGTTCCTAAAATATTGGATTTAGACAAACTCTCCTACTTTTAAGATATTAGCTTGGATTTGGATTGACTCCTACTTATTTGCTATACTAGTTTAATTATTTTATACAAAAGTAGGGTTTTTATTGTATCTAAGTGCGGAATTAAGCAACGACAAATTAATCCTAAAAATTCCCCTTAAATCACAAGTCACACTCCTTGGTGGTCGAATCAGCTTGCAAAGTAAGGATATTGTTAAAATCTGGTTGTTCGGAACACTTTGGCAGAGTACTATATTCGGTGAGTTTTTGGGAAAGATCCATCCATAATTTGAGGAACCTTCCTCTCAGGAAGTTGTAGATCTTTTAATTAGCTTTCCGTGGACATAAAGATCACCTTAATCGAAGTTCTGATCAAGAAGTTATAGCCGAAACACAAACAATGCACCAGATTCACCCATAAGTCAACTGATGGGGATTGATCAGTTGACTGATGGGGTCCTGAACGTGATTATAAAGCCAAAACATAGCACATTTCGTCCCAAAGAGATACACCAACTTAGGGAGCTTTGAGGGGGCGATTGGAGGGCTATGTGGGGAGATTTTGTGAGGGTTTAATCACTTCTATACATAAGTTATCATTTTCAATCATCGCCATATTAACCCGCATCATCATCATCTTCTTCTTCTTCTCCATTTTCCATGGCTAGGGTTTGAGCTCCATTTGGGGGGTTTCCGCAACAAAGCATCTTCGCCTCGATTTCTCCTCGATTCTTCAAGGGATTAACCCTCCTAAGGTGGGAGCAATAGTATTTAAAATCTATTTCAACGCTATTACTAATTATTCAACTCAAATCAAAGCTCATGCGATGATTTTGTATATACTTTTCTATAAATGCATGTTCATGGGGTTGTGGGGTAATTTTCCTTAATTCTTTGATTAATTTATATCTCTTACAATCATAGATGATGGATGTTACAAGAATCCCCAACTATTATGTTAATTTGGAAAGATAGGTACAAAAACCCTTACTTTCGAGTACTTTTGTAAACATATGCTATAGTACGGTTACCTAAAATGCTATACTCAGTTTTGAAAACATATTTTGCGTATAATTACTTATGATTGTGGTGTTATTGTTGTACTTTAATTAGAAATTCTTTATCTATGAAAACTACTACTTACTTGCCAGTTCGTAACTATGTTGGGCAGATTTATAAGTTTATTTTGTATAAATCAAGAGCCAAGATCATAGGAGAAAGTTTATACGGAACCTAAATCTTCATGATTTCTGTATTATACTTGGCTTAGAGCCTACATGACGAAACGTACGAAACTCCCCAAAAGAAGAATATTCTTAATTGAACCCATAGTTAACGGACTTGGCAAAGGAAGTTAAAATACAACAACAACACCACCACTTGAGTAATGTAAGGTATATATACACTTAAATGAAGATATACAAGTTATATACATATACATATGAATCAAGTACATATATTTTAGAAGGCATATATATATTCTTATGCTTTGTCTATGTTTGACAAGATTCTTATGTATAGATGTGTATGAGATATCCTTGAGATATATATTTAGTCTATATATGTGGAGATATTTATATACATATATGTGTGTACATGTATATGTACTACGTATAAGTATATTCTTTGGGATGCTATGTTTTATTGATTTCCTAGTTTTGTAAAGCACTAGTGGTCTATGGGGTTAACCTAGCCCTGGCGGCTACATACCTTGGTCCGTGTAGAAGGACCCCGCTTTTAGAGTGGCATACTCTATGGTCTGTAGGGGGACCCCGCGAGGCATCATACCATACACCATCTAGGTGGTCCACGGGGGGATCCAACCTTAGGGGTTGCATACCCTAGCCTTCGGGGCTTAGATCTAGATCGTAGTGCACTGTATAATAAATCCTAGATGTCCAATATGAGATGGGAATTGACGATTAAAAGATTAGTGCCTAAGATGTCTTTTGATGTATTTTATTATTATCACGAGTTATACTTATTTTGTCGATAAATATATATGTTAGTGTATTATATAATCGGGGCCGAGATAGTATTTGACACGCTTAGTATATAAAATGATTTTCATTGCATTGATACCTACCATATGTTATAGAAATGGTGTATATATATATGCATGATAACAACAAAATTATTCCCATTTTGATGCATTGCATGTATAGTTTTGAAATGCACTTTTACACAAAAACCTTATAGTTTCCACTGAGCCCGTGTTTGACTCACTCCCATTTTCTAAAACCATTTTTGCAGGTTCTTCCTTGGGGCGGCACGAGTGCGTGATTAGAAACCTTTGATGACCCTAAACGTCCGTAGTCGTCCATGGATGACTTGTCTTTTCTCTTATGGATTATGGATAATAGAACCGTTTAATTTTATTGCTTCATTGATCTGTATTAAATTATATCCATAAGTGTTGTAAAGGCCATTTAATTATTTTTAGGACCTCGTTGGAGGAATTGTTGTATATTGAACTGCTTGATGATTTCTAAATTCAAAAGTGTGGAGTTCTATTTCTAGTTAAATTTTCTTTATAATTTACAAGTATGGTTTTATTAAAAATACAGATTCCACATGCCAAAATTTTTCTAAAATATACGGCTTTATTTGTGATTTTCTATTATATCAGTTCTAAGTTAGGCATTCCAACCCGCCGTCGTGCACGGCACTATGATTAACCGAGTTTTAGAGGTCTAAACCTCATAACGGGATTCGGGGCGTCACATGTAATGCACCGTCGAGCTGTTTACGAGGATGCTGTTATTTCGGCCATTAACCCACCTTGGCTTATTATGGAGCCTGTTAATCACCTTTTTTGCAAGAAGGTCACTGAGTTATGCCTGTTTATGCATGTTATGAATGCTTTTACTATCTATATGCTAGATTAAATGGTAAGGATATGCTTAGATAACAATGTCATGCATGTTATGTATATGCTATATGAAATGCCATGTATGTTATATGTATGCTATATGAAATTCCATGTATGTAGTATGCTATATGACATGACTCATACCTTTCATTGGAGCTGGGGTGAGATGACTATGACACCCATGGACGTGTATGCTCTTACTGGTCTGTCAACTAGCGACCGTCCTATTAATTCTTCTAGTAGCATCCATATTTCTTCGGCTGGGAAGATAGCTGCTCTTGGGTGGGATTTCCCTGGTAGTACTATTCCACATGCTATATTGGTTGAGCGGCTCAAATCTGAGAGTGAGCATATTTTGTCTGGCGGTGGTCCGCTTACTCGGCAGGGGATACGTCGATACGCCAGATGTTTGCTCCTTTTCATGCTTCAGGAGTTATTCGTGGCCCGTGGCAATGATGATACGGGTTTGCATTAGTTGGGTCTTCTCCAGGATTTTAGCATTGTTCATACCTGGGATGGGGAGGATTAGTTTTATCTGTTTTATATGATTCTATGGATAGCTTTTCGCGATGCTGTTCTCCTGCCCATCGGGGCATGTGCATGTTGTAGGAGGTAATTTCTTCTCCTTTCTTTTGGTCTTTCTTTCATCTGGGTTTTTATTCATAAATTTTGGTTGTGTCCTTAAGCTTGGTTTCTCGCATACATTGGTTATGGTCTTGCCCAGACTTAGGCGTTGTGGTGGCTTAAGCTTCCCTTTCCTTTGACGTTTTACTCCGAAGTATTGTGGTAAGCCTTATCATTACATTCCTTTGGACATTTGTAAAGGTGATTTCTTTGGAGTGGCCTTTGGCCAAGTACGTTTTCCTATTCTTATTGTTACTTTATGTTTATATTCCATGCATTACTTTTCTCATTTTCTCTTCTTGTCGGTGAATTGGGCCCATTGGTTAGAGTTATATGGCCATCTGTCCTTTGACTATTCTTGTGATGTATCCCAGACTCATTGTTTCTTGAAGCACGAGTATGATTTTATTTTTTATTTAGGGGAGCGGGTCAATGTGTCAACACTTTCCCGATGTTCCTCTCTGTACTTTTGCCTTTCCTCCCCTTGAGATGCGTCGTCCGGCGGATCTCTCGATGGATGATCAATGGTCTTTGGTTGGTGGATTAGATTACAAAAACTTTGTTCTGTATATGTCTTACCCTGAGTTTGCCGAGACTTTTTTGTTGTGGGAGTCCCCTAATGCTACTCCTGTGACCATTTACAAACGTTATGCTGCTATTAGGGGGATGTAAATTATATCTAAGGGCAAAGTTGGCTGATCCTGAGTAAATCAGTTTATGGGGTGTCTGCAGATCCTTCTGCTGCAGCTGGTGTTCCTGATGGGTCAGAAGGAAAATGAAGGAAATGGTGATGAGGATATGGAGGCAAACAGGGGTGGAGATGATGGGGATGATGAAGATGGTGGTCGTTGGGATCAAGGTGATGATGATGAAGTTGAGGATGTAAGTGATAGTGAGAATGTAGGCCACTATGATGGTGAAAATGTGGTTCATGGGGGTGAAGGTGAACATGTGGGCTTTACCGTGTCGGGTTTTTTGGATTCGGCTAATACTGCAGGTTTTAAGGCCTTCAAATCCCAACTTTGGCAAGATTCTAGTTTTAGTCTTGGGAATTTGCCTATTAATTTTGCCGGTTTGTCTTACGCTCATCGGAGTACCAATTCTGCTTGTTGGTTCAGGGAAGGCAGTGCCACAGAATTTTGAAGCGGATCTTCATACGACATTATGGAATATGCAGTGGGCGAAAAACGGCTCATAGGTTTGTGGCGGATCAATATGTTCCCTTGGGTCCGAGACAGTCTTCATCACATGTTTATTGTTTACCTAAGATGCCATATACTATACGCTATGACGCTGGTTGTTGTTCGATGGAATACAACATTCATCCTATTCCAACGCCTGATGACTATACTCTCCCGGGTTATTCGGATGATGACATAGTTTCAATTTTAGCGAGGGATTTGCACAAATTTATGTCCATAGCTATGAGTGTTTGGGCTTTTTTGGGTCATTGCGTCATTAACCCGGTGGTGTTTGATAAAGATTATCGTCATAAGTTGCGGACCATTCCGGGTTATATAGATACTAGATCAGCAAGTGTTGAAGCTTCTAACTCTTCTGAGGGGTCTGCTCCGTCTTATGGTAAATTGTGTGCCTCAACCTTTGATGGAGACATAAATACAGGATCGTTTGATATTGCGTATAGATTGAAAAAAAAAAAACTTATGCTAAAATCCTATAAGAATAAAGGGATTTCACATTTGTGGATCATGTAGAGGATCCATATGAGGAGACTAGGGTTTGAAAGCATCAGATTGCAATTTGGTCAGATTTTTTTAATTCTCGCTGGGCTGTGAAAATTATTTTTTTTCGCCACCGAAACGACATCTGATCGTCCTGATTTTTTGTTCCATATTAGTAACTTTGCGTTCCGAACCACATATACA
The DNA here is from genome assembly GCA_021464415.1 of Lonicera japonica. NCBI lineage: Eukaryota > Viridiplantae > Streptophyta > Magnoliopsida > Dipsacales > Caprifoliaceae > Lonicera > Lonicera japonica. The sequence goes on from CM038469.1 coordinate 11,568,256, forward strand.
AAAATCAGCCCGATCCAACGGTGGGATCAAAAGTTACGATTAATTTACGACTGCTGTGCCGAAAAACCTAAAGATCTTCTATCGTATTCTTTCCGCCATCAAATCTTGCACCGAGTGTGGGCTATGGTATCACCAAGATTTTCTCCTCTATCAATAGAACAAACCCTAACTCATGAGAATTATTGTTATAATGAGAAGAGACAAGGCCGGCGTATATATACGGCTACGATAGGGACCTTAAGGAGAAATAAGTTTGGGCTTCCTATGGAAAGTTGGAATCCTAATTCTACTATGAATTAGTTCGTTCCATAAATTATAATTCACACCACTAAAGAATTATAATTGCACTCCCGTCCTTATCTCAAAATTAATTTCGAGCTCTTTGTTATTAAATACTTATTATTCTCCCCACGTTAAGATTACAGATAACCGTCATTTAAATTAAATTACTGAACAATTATATATAAATGACTTCTTAATCCTTGAGCCTACCACTTAACTTATTTGATATGTCGGATTAACATAATCCACTTGCGAGGTTTGACATGATCAAAACTTATAAGCTTCTCAAGGGGCTATCATCAATCCCTATACCAGGACGTGGATTCCGTCAATAATTAATATTCATCATCCAATTGACGAAGATTATTGATCCATAAATGAGTCTCACTCTTAATGAGTCAAAACAACAAACACTACATATATATGTCTATTAATTATTTCAAGATTAAGAGCATAAGTAATCATAATAACCATGGGATTTAAATTGTTTTATATAGTCAGTATAAAAACAATTAACCCAAACTGGTCCTATTCAACACACACAAAGTGTACTAGCACAACGAGTTAAAACTATACCGTTTCCTGTAGTTAAGATAAACTACTAAAACTTGTGCTACAATCCTACCGATGGGTGTCCAATTCCATCTAAGACTGTGAATCATTAAACTTATATTCCACAAGAACCGATGATATGATCTTCTGTGTGTAAGCTATACTCTACACACCAAATCATCTACTATATGGAATAACAGACACGCATGCACAATATTTAAATAAATAATATAATGCAACCATTGCCCATAAAGATTCTCATTTGTGAACACCCCAATCCACGACTCTCATGTGAACATAATAAGCATTCCGCATCAACTCTTGAGTCATCATGCATATAGAAGACCATTAAGAAAACCCCATTTTTCGTGCGCGTTAGGAACCTACCGCTATCATGTTGCCACTTCGCTTACTAGGACGGGGATCGACCTGCCTAGTCAGGTCGCGGGGTGCGGGGCAGCGCCCCGTTAGAAAAATAGTATTTTTTGATGACCAGCCGCACGACTTACCCTAGCCGCACGGTTGGCTCCCAACCGTACGGTTGGCTTTGAGCCGCACGCCCAAGCCGCATGCCCTAGCCGCACGCTCCCTCCTTAGCAGTACGGCTGGCGCCTAGCCGCGCGGCTACCCAGGCCTTTTTTCTGCATTTTTGATCCTATAAATAGGACCTTTGGGCTCTCATTTTAGGCATCAACACTCACTAGTGTTTTTAAGTAAGGCGAAGTTCTGTCAAAATCTCATTAGAGAGTCTTCTTCTAGAGAATTTCTAGTGAGAGAGAAGGCTAGTGAGAGAAAGTTAGTGAGAGAAAGCTTTAGAAGAGAGAAAGTTCTAGAGAGAGAAGGAGGCAATCAGGCAAGGTTCCTATTTCTTCTTCATGGCGCATCAGGTACGTCTTTCTGCTACTCTAATAATTTCAATACTGCATTTAAATTCATTTTTAATACAGAAAATTGGATAACTTGCAAAGAAGTTCACTGCTTTCAAAATAAATCCTTTTAAATTTTACAAGAAAACTAAAACCTGTTTTGACACGTTTTCAAAACAAACAAAAATACAAAAACAGTTTCCAAAAGAAAGGAACTACGAGACTTTGATTTCATTCTACGAATGAATACGTAGGCGCTCGCAAAGCTCGAGTCTGATTTCAAAATATTGTTTTAAACGGAATTTATCCGGAAAGGACTATTCTGAAAATAATTCAAACTACTTGCAAGATATCTAAGAATAGGAATTGAATACATGATCCATTAAGAGACCGAAAGGGCGAATTGGGTGCCTAACACCTTCCCAATTCGTAACGTAGTTCCCGAACCCTAGCAAAGTAAATTTTCAAAATAAAATCTCTGGTTTCAAACTTATGAAAGATAATTCGTTTTCGAATTGTCCTTTGTACGATCTTTTGTTTGTTTTCTTGTAAAACAAACTAGCGACTCTATAAAATACGTTTTTAAATAAAACCGAGAACGAGGACTCTTCTCTCGGGTCTCGGGTCGCGGGTCCGGATTCTCACACATTAAAATAGCAAAACCAAGTTTATAACATATCCAAACCAATAAGAAAATTATGGCTTTTAGTATATCATTCTAACAATCTCCCACTTAGATTCAAACCCATGCAGCTATGCGTCTCACTCCCATTCCCTCAACGTGGACATTCTATGTGTTTTCTATTCTTATGAATCCTCGGCTCTTTCGAGTTCGCAACCGTTTCACTATTATCAAAATAAAGTGAAATAGCTTATAACACTGAAGGTGCCACATCTAGATTCATATGGAAGTTCCTGAGCCAAACCGCTGCCTTAGCTGCTTTTAAAGCAGTCACATATTTAGCTTTCATGGTGAAGTAACCAATGCATGACTGCTTGATTCTCCTCTAACTAATGACTCCACCTCTTAGAGTAAACACATAACCTGATGTTAACTTTCTGGAATCCTAACTTCTGACTAAACATCCTTGTCTGTGTATCCAACAGGGACTAGACTGTTTGCCTGGTAAACCAACATAAAATCTTGAGTCCTTTTAAGGTACTTAAGTATATGTTTTACTGCAGTCTAGTGTTCTTTCCTTGGATTAGACTGATATCTGCTAATCGTACCAACGGTATAGCAAATGTCTGGTCTAGTACACAATATAGCATACATGAGGCTTCCCACTGCCGAAGCAGAAGGAATTCCCTTAATCCTTTCTATCTCATCATGTGTCTTATGACATTGATCTTGGATAGAGTGATTTCATACCTAAAAAAGGGAGAAACCCTTTCTTGGAATCTTGTATACTAACTCTGGCAAGAATTGTATCGACGTAAGTGCTTTGGATAAACCCAACATCCTATTTTTCCAATCTCGCATAAGCTTAATACCAAGGATGTGATTGGCTTCTCCTAAGCCCTTCATATCGAACTGACTTGTTAACCATACCCTCATAGAAGATAATATTCACATATCGCTTCCAATAAGTAAAATATTATCCACATACAATACCTAGAATACCACCGCGCTTCGGCTGCGCCTTTTGTACACACAAGACTCATATGAACATTGATTAAGACCAAAAGATTTGATTTCATGGTCAAAACAGATGTTCCAAGATCTAGACACTTGCTTAAGCCCATAAATGGGCTTCTTGAGCTTGCACAACATGTGCTCTTGGCCCTTTGCTATGAATCCTTCTGGTTGCATCATATAGATGCTTTTATCAAGACTTCCATTAAGGAAACCTGTCTTGACATCCACTTGCCAAATCTCGTAATCAAGATGAGCCGCAATGGATAAGAGAATCCGAATAGACTTTGGCATGGCTACCGGCAAAAAGGTTTTATCATAATCGATAACCTTCTTTCTGAGTGAACCCTTTTAGCAACAAGCCTTGATATAAGCCCGTCTAATCTTCTCTATCTCTTATATACCCACTTGCATCCGATAGGTTTTATCCCTTCGGGTGGTTTTACAAGATCCTAGACTTTGTTAGAGTACATGGACTCCATTTCTGATTTCATAACCCTTTGCCATTTTATGTATCTTTATCTTGAAGTACTTCATTGTAGTTAAAAATGGTTCGTTTCTTATTCATTAGGGACCTTGTCACAAGACTCTCCCAAGAACATAAAACGACCAGGTTGACGAACAACCCTCCCGCTACGACGAGGCACTACTTGTGTTTATGTACATTGTGCAAATATTGAACATACTAACTCACTATCCACACGTTGTGCTGGTTCAAGAACCTACGTATTAGTGATTTGTTCAAGATATGCACAAGTATCGGCAATCCTCCCACTACGACGATGTGATGGAATGTCGATATCCATTTACTGTGGTATTTCCTTTTATACTAAAGGTATAGACGAATTGTGCCCTATTTGTCTCTCCTCTCATTTCCGCTACAATAACACTACTCCTGGGCTTATGGTCTAAGATATAATCCTCTTCTAAGAATCTGGCATTAATAATAATAACATTACATTCTTGAGGATTATTAAATAAACCACGCTTAGTTCCTTTTGGATATGCAACAAAGAAACACATTTTTGTTCTTGATTCCAACTTATCCGCATTACCTTTCAGCACATGTGCTGGATTACCCCATACCCAAATATGCCGCAGACTAGGCTTACGCCCACTCCGCAATTCTATGGGTGTAGTAGGTACTGACTTTGATGGTACCAAGTTCAGAATATATGCAGCTATTTCTAAAGCATATCACCAAAAAGAATAAGGTAGGTCTGAATAACTCATCATAGATCTTACCATTTCTATAAGAGTCTTATTCCTTCTTTCTACTACACCATCATGCTGTGGCATCCCCGGTGCAGACAACTGGGATGTAATCCCATTCTCTAATAAGTATTCCTTGAACTCTCCCAAGAGGTATTCACCACCATGATCTGATCGTAGTGACTTGATACATTTTCCTAGACGCTTCTCCGTTTCTATCTTGAATTCTTTGAATTTCTCAAAGACTTCAAACTTACGTCACATTAAGTAAATGTATCTATACTTTAAATAATCATCTATAAATGTGATGAAATACTCAAAGCCTCCTCTAGTCTACATTCATGTGACCATACAAATTAGAGTCAACCAATTTTAACCGTTCTTTAGCGCTATAGCCTCAAGAATGATCTCATAGTCATTTTACCTTCTAAACAGGATTCACAAACTGGAAGTGCTTCCACTTCCAATGAACCTAATGGTCCATTTTCAACCAGTTTTTGAATTCTTTTTAGATTAATATGACCAAGGTGTAAGTGCCAAAGATACATTTGGTTCATTTTGAAGGTTCCTTTCTCTTAATTGGTAAACTATTAGTGCTATTCAATTCACTCAGTTGTAGTACTGACAAGTCAGGATTAATAATGTAAAGATCAATCACTAATGTGCTAGAACAAACAAACTATTTATTTTTCTAATGATAACTGATTTATCATTAAAATAAACAAAATATTTGTCCTCAATCAATCTAGAAATAGAAATCAAATTCCTTCTAATGGAAGATACATATAGACATTCCTTAATCATTAATATCCTATTCTGACTAGACTAAAGATAAATATCTTCTACTGCAACTGTTACCACATTTGTAGCTTCCCATATGTAAATTTTCTCTATTTTTTAAGTTGTCTGGTTTCCTGGAACCCCTGCAAAGTATTGCAGACATGATTAGTGGTTCCCGAATCTACACACCAGGTACTGGTAGATCGGACCACTAAACAAGATACAACAACAAATAGATGAAATTTACATATGTTGTTATAAAGGTTTAGGAAACAGGGACAATCTTTCTTCAAATGCACTTTCTACTGACAGTGAACACACTGGCCCATAGGCTTTTTCACTCCTCCTAGAGGTTCAGCGACTGCTGCACGCACTGCTCCTTGTGGGACTGCAGTTTATGCATTCTTCTTCTTCCTTTCTTGCTTTTGGGCATAGAAGTTGAAGCTTTCTCAGCCACTAGAGTACTAGCTAGCTTACCAAGGAGTTCCTCAACTGCTTGGAATTCTTTAAGAAGTTCCAACAATGAATAAAGCTTATTCATGGTGTAATTCTGTTGGAATCTCTTAAATAAATCCAGCAGCGACTGGAGAACGATATCGACCTGAGTTTCCCCATCGATTTCAGCCCCAAAGATCTCTTAGTTCATTCAGAAGACTGATCATCTTCAAAACAAGATCCTTAACTCGGGTTCCTTCAGCAATAGTCGTGTTCATAAGGCCTTTCATCCAAACCTACCTTGCGACATGTTCCTGATCTCCAAAAATATCTTTGAGGTTCAGCATTATGTCGTAGGCGGTGGCAAAAGACTAATGCTAATGTTGTAGCACATTTGACAAAAATGCCACAATGTAAAACCACGCCATCTCATCAGCCTTTTTCCACCTCCGGCAAGCCTGGGTTTCCTCATCGGTCGCCCCCTTACTAGGTTCTGCTGGAAAAGACTCAGTGAGCACAAACTTGTACTATTTAACAATAAGCACAATGTTCAAGTTCCCTTTTTTAGTCAATATAATTAAGTCCAATCAATTTGTTTTAGTTGAGAATGATTAAAAGTGGATCGAAAGAGTTTGCCATTTTAAAACTTGAGAATCACATAGAAATTATGATGGACAATAATAACTTTGAACACATATTTTAAATATAGTACCCTCTACCATTTCAAAATGCGTTCGCCAGCAGCCTAAGACTTTAAACAATATGCCCTGTTAATGAGGTCGTCTATTATTCATTATTTCTTAGAAAGATGTAAACCTATTAAATTTTACTATCTAGACAATCCTTTATCGTCAAGCAATACATACTATCTTAGACAATCCTTTATTGTGAAGTAAAATTTAAATAGCCGACTTCCTTTGGTCCTACAAATAATAGTAGAGACTCAGTTGGAGAGCATACTATTATTTATATCTAAGTGTATACCATCATTTAATTTAGTCCAATGATTCTGCAATTTATTCTCTCCGATATGGAAGTGAGCACTAAAACCCACACGAAAAATAAATCACATCATTTAAAATTATCAGTCAGTGAAATTTGTACAATGATTTTGTAATCTATTCTTTTCGATATGGAGGTGAGCACTATAACACACACGAAGAATAAATTACATCATCTACAGACCAATGATGGAGACCGTGGGATTTTTATGTGAAAAAATCCCTCACCCACTTAGTATTTAAAACATTATTTTCTGAGGGTTAAGAAAATTTTATATTAAATTCTACTCAACTAAAATACAAGGGTATGAAATATAAAAGACATGTGTAATAAAATTATTTTGCTGCTATTTTTAAAAAAAACTTATATTTTTCAATTACGCAAAAATTTATATTTATATACCCTTTTTTTAATTTGACAAGAACCTAAACATAAAATAAAAGGTGATCTAGGTATGGTCATGTATCCATGTTGTCTAAAATTATAAGAAAACCTAATAATTAAACACATATGACCAACACACAATCACACAAAGCATTAAATCATTCAATAATAAGAATAATTAAATCCCTGCTATTATGGTCCAAGCTTCATCATCCCTATGTTGTCTGTTGAAAAACCTGTCACGACCTACGTCGCCACTTCACTGACTATGTCGAGAATCAACCTTGGTGGAAACGCCTTCTTCAACGTTCTTCGTGAAAGAAACTGCAATCTTAGATACAAAGGTCCTATGCCTTCATTTAAGAAGTTCACACATAAACTATTATATCTAAACTGTAAATAAAATTACATAGATCCTATGCCTCCTTTTAAGGAGTTCACAAATCTGATCTAAATTTAATTTACAACCATGAATAAAACCCAAATCATCATGCACATTAAAATTAACCACGAATAAAAATAATCGTGGAATCCAATCACATAAAACATAATTATGTGACCATAATAGCGGGACAAGAACATTGCAAAACAAGGGTTAGCGAGTTCTACGTTCTATTCAACAACAACATGCATGAATAGATTTAACAGGACAACATGGCTAGTTCAATCCGTACGCAGTATTAAAGAAAACCAATCCCTCTGATACCAATTGATGGAGACATAAATACAGGATCGTTTGATATTGCGTATAGATTGAAAAAAAAAAAACTTATGCTAAAACCCTATAAGAATAAAGGGATTTCACCTTTGTGGATCATGTAGAGGATCCATATGAGGAGACTAGGATTTGAAAGCATCAGATTACGATTTGGTCAGATTTTTTTAATTCTCGCTGGGCTGCGAAAATTAATTTGTTTCACCACTGAAACGACATCTGATCGTCCTTATTTTTCACATAATAATTGTAACTTTGCGTTTCGAACCACATATCCAAAAATCAGCCCGATCCAACAGTGGGATCAAAAGTTACGATTGATTTACGACTGATGTGCCGAAAAACCTAAAGATCTTCTATCGTATTCCTTCCGCCATCAAATCTTGCACCGAGTGTGGGCTACGGTATCACAAAGATTTTCTCCTCTCTCAATAGAACAAACCCTAACTCATGAAAATTATTGTTATAATGAGAAGAGACAAGGCCGGCGTATATATAAGGCTACAATAGGGACCTTAAGGAAAATAAGTTTGGGCTTCCTATGGAAAGTTGGAATCCTAATTCTACTATGAATTAGTTCCTACCATAAATTATAATTCACACCACTAAAGAATTATAATTGCACTCCCGTCCTTATCTCAAAATTAATTTCGAGCTCTTTGTTATTAAATACTTATTATTCTCCCCACTTTAAGATTACAGATAACCGTCATTTAAATTAAATTATTGACAATTATATTTAAATTACTTCTTAATCCTTGAGCCTACCACTTAACTTATTTGATATGCCGGATTAACATAATCCACCTGCAGGGTTTGACATGATCAAAACTTATAAGCTTCTCAAGGGGCTATCATCAATCCCTATACCGGGACGTGGATTCCGTCAATAATTAATATTCATCATACATATAATGTCATCATTCAATACACGAAGATTATTGATCCATAAATGAATCTCACTCTTAATGAGTCAAAACAAGAAACACTACATATATATGTCTATTAATTATTTCAAGATTAAGAGCATAAGTAATCATAATAACCATGGGATTTAAATTGTTTTATATAGTCAGTATAAAAACAATTAACCCAAACTGGTCCTATTCAACACACACAAAGTGTACTAGCACAACGAGTTAAAACTATACCGTTTCCTGTAGTTAAGATAAACTACTAAAACTTGTGCTACAATCCTACCGGTGGGTGTCCAATTCCATCTAAGACTGTGAATCATTAAACTTATATTCCACAAGAACCGATGATATGATCTTCTGTGTGTAAGCTATACTCTACACACCAAATCATCTACTATATGGAATAACAGACACACATGCACAATATTTAAATAAATAATATAATGCAACCATTGCCCATAAAGATTCTCATTAAAATAGCAAAACCAAGTTTATAACATATCCAAATCAATAAGAAAATTATGGCTTTTAGTATATCACTCTAACACTCGTCCTGGTTCGTCCTCTCGTCGATCGTTACTTGTTCGTACTGATGATATTGGTTCTGCAGCAAAGCGTGGCTGTTGATTTCCTCCCCCCGCCCTTTTTTTCCTTTAAGAAAAGTCTTTTATTTTGTAATAATATTTTTTTATGAAAAACCGTGTATTTTTTGCAAGAAATAAAGTATTTTACTCAAGAATGATTAGTTATGATATGAATGATGGGTTGGCTCGTTCTACCAATTTTATTTAAAAAAGTATTCTAACAAAAGATTTGTCTTTTAGACAAAAATGGACCATTTGTCTTGTGGATAAATAATAACCATTTGTCTTAGGGACAAATGGTCTTACCCCTATATATAAACCTCCCATACTACTCATTCCTCCCCCTCTACTCATTCTCTCCTTCATCATTCCCCTTTCTTTCTCTCATTCTTATACAATGTCTGCCTTTCGTTTTGATGCTGCTTTGCAATTTCTTCAGTCTCTTAGACTGCTCATTGTAGACACCCCATTTTGCGACTCTTCCAGACAAGACGCAACTCACTTTCCAATGAAGCAAAATCAGTTTTGGTGATACAGAATTTCATGGGATGCACGCTCGAGCAAGATAAAATTGAACTTGGACAATGAAAGATGAAGATCATCATGGATCCATACAAATGAGACTCACACCAAGTCAGTACACCTCGAATGCCAAAAAGAAAATTGTTGATTCTCAATTATCACTATTTTTCAAGATCATATTCTGGACCACGTGTAGTCAAATAGTGATACAGGGGCCTTCCCAAACTCTAACTGCCCTCAAATTGCGAGAGAAGATACAAGAAATCCTATGAAACATCATGTCCAAAATTCATCTTGATCCAATGGTGGGATCCCCTATTTTCTGTACAGACAATCTGTAAGCTCGTGATTTCAATCAAGTGTAATCAATCACTCAAATGGAAGCCTTCCCGACCTCCGATCAAGCTCAAATTTGGATAAAAGCTATCTAACATATTGGGGAACAATATATCCAAAAATATGCTTCATCTAATGGTTGAACATCCGATTGTCCGTACAGACTATACGGATTCCCGAAAAGGGAAATCCGGATTAACCGTATGGTTAATGTGACTTCTCGACCTCTGATCGAGCTCAAATTTGGAAATCATCTAGAGGACTTCTTGGGGAACAACATATCCAAAAATTAGCTTAATCCAACAGTTAGAACTAGATTTACCGTAAGAGAAATCTCATTCCCCGTACGGGCAATCTATTTTACGACCAAAACGGGCTATACGGCGACCGAAACTGTTAATCGGATTGTCAGTACGGAAAATTGGATTAACCGTATAGACAATCCGCTCCAGAGGGAAAAAATTCACATATATATACCAGAGTAAAGCAGAGAGCTCAGGGAAAGAGCCTCTGGATAGAGGCAGAGCTCGAAAGAGAGCTCGAGAGATAAGGCAGAAAGGCCCGGAGAAGTTTCGAAGCAAGACGTGAGAAGAAATGGATTACAACCTGGATAGAAGCTTGAGAGAAAAGAGAAAATGATCATAAAAATTGAGAGGACTAGTTCTAATGATAGGAACAAATTGTATCAGAAATTCTTAGACTAGTTTGTAATACATTCTCAAACATCAATCTAAACAAAATAGCTTTGTCTTCAGAAACACAATATTCTTTTAATCTTTATGTATCGGCATTAATTCGTTGCTTGCCTGTTATATTGTATATAATACATCCACGTACATACACATTGTTTATACATGTTAATAATCGAAATTGGACAAATATAACCTGTATGACATGTAAATTAATTCTGGACTGGGATTGAACTGTAAATACATGCATATGTCACGAATATGGTTTTAAGCCATATTTTCATGCTTTCTACATTGAATAACTGAGAAACTAGTATGCTGTGTAAGATGACCGATCGGTCTTTTGTATAGTTTCGCTATTTTTGCTCTATAACCCGTGCCATCACTCATGTATGATAATAAAATATTTGTACAAATACTTTAGGTCTTAATACAGTAGGGAAAGATAAAATAATGATAAAGTGAGCATGTACATTTAGAAGCCGAAAAGGTGACGCAGGTGCCTTTACACCTTCCCACGTCGTAACATAGTTCCCGAACCCACTCTGGTTGTACATATCACATTGTACCATAAAAGGGTACAAAAACACACTTTTGTCTGGTTCTAAATGAGCCACGCGCCGAACGGCGTAGGGTGGGGTTCCCGTCGGGATTCTCACATTCATGCGTGTTGGCACTACTTTAAATTGGGGAGATTGGGGGCATCTTTTCCATTGACGATCATAGGAAATCCACTATAATTTTCTCCTTGGTGCTTTACCCTTTTGGGACCGTACGGACCACGTGTTTCGTTTCGTCATTGATGAGCTCTGCCCTACCTATGAGGAGTTATCTTGGTTTCTAGGTCAGCCTGTAAATGCTGAGCTCGCAGCTTTAGATCTTACCCTCAGCCCTCGTCTGGTGCTTGCCAATATTCTTCACGTAGACCCCCGGTTTGTCATCCAATGTTTAGCCCTGATGGTTTGGACCTCCGGCGTCTAGTTCATTTTTTGCTCGATTCTGAGGACGACCCGGCTTTCGACCATGCCCGGACTGCTGGCGCCATGGTGTACTGTTTTACTACTCTATTATTTGTTACCAGGGCCTTCATTGTCAACCCCCATATAGTTTTATTAGTTCAGCATGCTCTGTTAGGTCGGTCCATTGTGCCTTATGTGTTGGCCAAAACACTGACTGGGCTTAATGCTATGGCTGTGGGTGTTACTGAGTTTTTCCATGGGAGCCTGATACTACTGTATATGTGGATTTTGGAGTGCTTTCGGTTCGTGTCTGATATGAACGTGGGTCTTGTCCATTCTGTGAAACACTGAGCGCTTTTTTAGGCGTACGCTCTTGCTTGGTGGTTCCCAGAGTGCTTACGATTGGACCACAGCCTTTTACGAGTCTACCCGTCTTATTAGGTGGCATGTACCAATGGTGGCGACTGTAGATGATGGTTCTAGCTACTGGGGGTCAGTATTATGTGAGGATACGAGGTTTGGACAAGATTTCTTACTATATTCCTTCGCAGCTCTTACGACAGTTCAATATCCCTATGATGGATTTTCCTGACCCTCGAGATTTCTCACCTGTCCCTATTCTGGTTAGTACTCTACTTGCCCTTCGACTCTCGACTATATGGGCGGGACGCTTCACCCAATCTTTCAGAGCTGTTGATTTTGGGATTTCTCGCCCTATGGCTGCGGTACAAGTGATGCGCAATTGGGCCAGAGTTCAGGATTGGATTCTTGGCATTCCCCATCAGATGCGCTACTATGAGTTTATGGGTAAAGCTCCTACCGATGATACTATCGTGGTTGCTTACAAGATCATAGATCGAGCGCGGATTGAGTATTCAGCTGAAGATGATCATCTGCCACCTCCATTAGCTTAGAAATGTTCTATCGTTTAGGGTTTTCTTTTGTAAATATGCTATTTTTGCAAACTTGTTTTGTTGTTTTTCAATGAATGTTTGTAAGGTTTTATTTTATTTATAAAAAATTAGACCAAGTCTGAAGTTATTTCTCAGTTTACCTACATTCCCTTTGTTCTAACATCTCAAATCTTGGTTAGGGCTCAGGTCTACGTAATTCTTGGGTGTGCTAGTTTGTGTCTTTATTGATTGTATTTCTTCAAACGATCTAAATTAACTAGAGAGTTGAATTGTTGACCATTAGTATCTGTTAATATTACGGCTCCTCCCGAAAGGATCTTTTTGATAATGTACTGCCCTGTCTGTTATAGCCAACAAGGTAGGGTGGAGAGGTGCTATGAATCTAGACAACAAGGCCATGATAGAGAAGCGTGTTCACTATTACAACTGGGGAACAAAGAAGTGAAGGAAGTTGTGGGTCCTAGCAATGTCGTTAGGAAACCAAGAATCTGTTTTGAATGCGGGCAGTTAGGGCACTTTAGGAAGGAATGTCCCTTCAGAAAACTTAAATTAGCATCTGTAGGGAAAAGTGAGGGATCGCGTACTCTATATAGCCTTCCTGTACTACGAAGTCAAGCTCCTGCTTAGTCGACTATTAGGCCACCCGAAGTACGGTGTTCAGTCTGTGGAAGGATGGGACATACGCAATATAGTTGTTCTTTGTGGTGGGATATAAAGAATCAACAGGAAGACCCCACATGTATCTTTTTTTATAGACTACCTTTGGTAAGTGCTCATCGTATTTTGTATGATATATTGTGATTGGTCATATTCTATGGAAAAACCTCATAGTAGCTGGACATGATGTTCGTTATAGGGTAAAATGATTTTTATTTGTACTTTTTCATGTATATCTGAATGATTTTTTGGATAACTGAAGATGTTTAACATTTCATAGTGGAACGAGATTGTCAATTTGGATTGAGTATGATAAATTTTGGAAATTGTTATAATAGGAAATTTTGGAAATTGTTGAGAGAAATTGCATTGAAAATACATTAATACATTTTGGTTGTAATACATATCAATTAGTGGATCGCCTTTTTGCGGATATAAAGTATTATTCTCTAGGAATGACCCAGGTTTATCTTGTTTACCACTATGTTGTGAATTTTTGGGGATATTAGGAATTATAATGTTTTAAATGATTGAAGTTCGGATTGATTGTAACCGATGATACAATAAATGGTTTGGTATATCATCTCAGGTAAACTTGATCTTATGAAAGGGCCATTGGGTTAAATTGGTCACTTGACTAAAGTTGAGAACTTCTGTAGTAATCGAAATATTATTTTACACTGTGGTATAAGGCTATATGGTCTTCCTTCATTAATTTGATGATTTTGTGGTATCGTGGAAATTTAGAAATTGTCCAATTCATATTAATATTGTTGGGTCGTGGGATTCATGCGATTTTGAGATGTTCGGAATTATGACTCTTTACATCCACTTAACTTTATGTGTTATGAGTTTTGTTTTCCTAAGTTACCTCTTATCAATGTAAAATGGTTATGTTGTGATTTGGGTGTATGAATTGTGGCTAATTGAATACTTATGGTTTGTGAGATATATCATCTTTTTACGAGAATTTTGGAATATATGGTCTTTTCTTCATTGGTTATAAAATTCACATTTAGGTAAAAATCTTACTCAAGTATGGGGAGGTGTGAATTTCTTTTGGTTTGTGTGTTAGGATAATAAAGGAAATCGAATTAGTTTATTTTTGGTAGATGGAATCTTAATTGCTCCTTGATTATGGTGAATGATGTATAAGTGTATTACCGATCCCATGTATTGTCAACATGGATACAATTTCTGAGGAAGGACTTTGGCTTTCCAATTATGAAGAATTTCCTAAACTATTGGAATGGTATTCCTAAGATAACCTTAATGGTGGGGATTTTGTGTATTGTGTGATTTAGTAATACGATCTTCTTTGGGCCTATTGGAAATCTACATTGGGAATATACTTATATATATATATATAAGCATTATATGTCCTTTGTGGTTCTTTATGTCAATGATTTGTTTTGCCTCAAAATTTTGACTTGGAAAGTATCGAATATTTGATACTTAATTTGGGAACAGTATGGTCTACTATATTAAAGAAATTGTGTTCTAGACCTTCATAGAGGTAGGGTAAAGTATTTACCCCTAGTAGAATCGTCTGCAGCGATAATCATTAAGCAAACATAGGTAAATTGCCCCACAAGGTCCTTTGTGGACACCCTTTATAGACTTTTGGTTGGTGGAATTTAAGACAGGTAAACATGTGACCTTAAAACCAAATCTTGTTTTTGGACATTATATGTTTTGGTGGTAAAGGGAGGTTAATCCTCGGTATCAAATCGTTTGAAATTTGGTATGTATTGGGAATATTTGGTATCATTCAGTCTTGCCACCTTGAATGTCTTATATTTGCAAAGTTTTTATGTGTTGACGCTCTCTTGGTCTATTCGTGATTCTTTCCACATTGTTTTGTGAAATTTTATTGTCTTGGATGACAAAGCGTGTAACACGTTCAAGATCCAAATTGTCGGGATCATATACATAGAAGTAAAGTTGTTGTGGATAAAAACTTTTGTGGTCATACTAGGGAATCAAGAAGGAGGATTGCCATTAAAAATTTCAAGAGAATTTCGAAATTTTTATTAGTGGGGGAGATTGTAATACCCCGTATTTTAATTTGTTTTAATTGGGTTAGGTGTAGTATGATTTAATTATATTGGTTGAGGTGAAAAAATGATAAGTGTTAACTTTATACAGGTGAAGGGTGAAATTTCGTGTGAGGGAGTCTCGTAGCATTTCAACAGATCATATTTTGTTGTATTCACTCCTTTATACTTGTATAAGTGATCGTTTGGTGATTCGGGTGGTCCGAATCAATTTTGGTTCGTAAATAAGAAGTTTTGATCCTACGCGATTTCCTTATTTTTAGCCAACTTTGGATTATCGTAACTTTCACATCTTTTATTCGATTTGACTGTCGTTTATTCCTAATTCTATATTTCATGCCATTCTACAACTTTTGTGTTTTGGCCGAAGTCCAATTCGCACTCCTCGTTGACCAAAATAGGGCCCGAAGTTGGCCCATCGCTAAATTCTGGTCTTTCGATAGCGCTTTGGCAGATCGCTGTCTTTGGTAAATTTATGGGACATATTGGTCCATAATTTGGAAAAACTTCAAACTAGGAAGTTGTAGAACTTTGAAATACCTTTCCGGGGACATAAAGAACGCCTCAATCGGAGTTCCGAGTCAAAAGTTATGGCCAAAACAAAAACAGTGCATTAGAGCACCAAAATTACACGCGGACCGGTATGAGAAGTCCAGACTGATGCGCGGACCGGTATGGGCTTTTTGAATACCAGTCCGGCAGCGGGCCAATGTCGGTTTTGGGCATTTTTAAGTGTTCATTTGACCCCTTTTGCCCCAAACTTCAACCAAAATAGACCCACAAGCCTCTAGAGAGTTCTAGAGAGAGGGAGAGGAGTTCTTAAGCAAATTTTATCTATTTTTCACTCATGATCCAAGATTAAAGCTCCAAATCACTTGAATTTCTTCTCCCTTGCTACTATTCATCATCTTCTTCATGCAGATTGCTTGGGGGAGAGCCGCAATCTTCATCCTTTCTTCTTCGTATTCACTCATAAGTCGAGGTAAGGGTTGTATCTTTTCAAAACTCGATATTATGATTTTATTTATCGAAAGATGAATGATTTTACACATATATGTTCGATATGAAGCATATACTTCCTTGGTATTGATTATACTTGGATTATCTATGCATGGATGCTTACTATGAAAACCAAGTTAATTGATATCTATGAATTATGCATGATATGAGCCTATGAGATGGAGTGAGATATGCCACCTAAGTGAAGGGAATTAGGGTAGTAATCATGCATCGCATACACTAATTTACGCACTAATCTTAAACCCTAGGATCTATGCTGTTCAATAAAATCGACAGAAGACATACCTTATGTGTGATTTGATGTTACTAAAACGAACCGGATGGATCGAATCCTTCTGTTGTTGTCGTCCTTAGCGTAGAAATTACGACGCCTCTACGGTATGCACACACAAACGGGATGAGATCCTTGCTTGGTGTACTAGCGCCTTCTAGGGTTCTCACAATTATTTCGACTCTCTAGCCTCTCAATAATTTCCGATGACGGCCAGGATGAACAAAGGTTCCCTTTTATAAGGGAACCCTAGTGAGAACCCTAAGCAACAAACGAACTGGGCCCAAGTCCAACTTGGCCCGTTTTAATTCGTTTTGATCCAACTCGTTTTGGTGTGCGACCCTGTAGGTTCTACACTCTTTGGCAGTATAATTAAAAGCCCATTTTATTATACGAATAGTAAGCGGTCTCTAGTAAAACATTACTACTATCCAAAGGGTATAAAGGTCAAAAACTACACAACCTTAAATTGATATTCCACATATTAACTCCTTTTGTCAATCGATATCTAGATTGAACACAAGACTAGGCAAGTGTCATTCTTGTATAGTTCAATCTTTATTTCTTGATCTCTAAGTATAATTAATCTAAAACAAATGACATCTCATTTGTGCATGGCCATGCAAATATTAATTACACTTATCAAGGGGCCCAACGATATCTCTCTCAATACATGAGAGTGACAAATCCCATCTTGATCAACCACATACCTCTACATAGTTCAAAGTATGCTCGGTCATCATCTTTATAATTACTCGATCAAGAGCAACGTTTGATAATGCCTGACATGCTAATCCCTATGTTGGTAACCATGGCGATCTCAGGTCTGAGGATAATACGATATCACAAATGGGGAACATCACTGATGACATTATGTAACACTCCTCGCAGTGTCCCCAAAGCGGGTCAGTCCAATACTTTGTTCCCTAACAAGTATCAGTATGTTCAGCTTGATATTTCCATATCCATGACTCGTGGAACATAATCATCAGCTGACCCATACTCTAATCATTATATCAATGTGATCCTATATTATTGACACATGATTAGGGACATCTAAATAATATTATTATAACATTACTAGCATCCCACAATCAAGTCACGTACTTGATGAACTAGTATTAATATATATTATTTACAAGAGAATATAAAGTATAATAAATAAACTTTATTAATAACAATAAGCATAAAATATCCAAGTACAAATCATAATCTATGAATAGTCCTAGGACATATCTCTTTCACTAAGCTCTATGATTACATGTTATTAATTCATATGGATGTTCTTTGGGTATATATGTGTTGGTTTGACAAGAAAAGGGGTTTTGTATACACTAAAGAACATGGACGTGAATTGGATAGAGTTTATATGGCATATGTAGCTTTTATTTTCTATATGATGCATTAGTTGGGACAAGATATGCCACTTGAACTTGATATCTATTTAATATAGACTAGTAAGCGATGTTCCTTAAATATACATGCTTGGTTGTTTCCAAGTGGATATATAAATGGGTTATGTATACGATAAGGAATATGGCTACATGATGAATGAAGTTTAAGTGGCATGTGTTGTTTTTAGTTGTCATAAGAGCATATATGCATGTTGTGCACCACTATTGTGTCAACCGCAATCTTGAAGATTCTTTGGCAAGCTCGGATTCTCTTATGGCCTATCGAATGGGCGTGTATCTCTTATTATGATGCTGAAAGCTTATTATATATATCTTTGTTTGGAGACTACATGGAGGCTTATTTCTTATGGCAATTCATGGCAGCTTCATTTCTATCTTGATATTATTTTATCGGATACGATTGGTTGATTGATCTCTTGGAAATGATTGTGCTTGGTCATGGATGACCAAGGGTGATATGAATTCTCTATGAATATCTGTTTTCATGGTGCTTGCCGGGATGGGAAAATAGGCAGGGCCCGGTGCGCTTGGGTTGAAAAGCCCTAAACCCTGGGGGATATTGTTTGGCCACCAATAAGCCACCGGCGAAAGACCTGGGAACCTTGGCATTAGCAACGCACCATGAATTTGAATTCTTTTCTAAGGAAGATGGACGGGATTGTTGTTCCACTTCCTGGGTATGATAATATTTGGTATGCCGTTTGAGGCGACGAATTCTATATTGTGACGCTAGCTCGGATTCTTATTGAAGCAAACTATGGTTATATTATATTCTCTTTGAGCGGATGGATTTCATAAGGCCATGTTGGCTTGGATTTTCACTGGCGCGTATCATCAAGGCTTGGAAATGGGTTGACACAAAGGGAGGTAACCTGTATATGCATGAGCACACATTATCATGAACTAATGACGTCTACGATACGTTACAATTAATGTTTAAATTGTACTTTAAAAGGATTTACTTTGTTTACGATAACAAATCAAATTATGTTTTCAAAGTTTCACCCTTTCCTTTCCCCCCCTACTGAGCGATATGCTCACCCCGTTTTTCTAAAATCTTACAGGTAGCCAGGAGCCGAAAGAGGTCAGGGACGTGACGGGATCAGGGAACGAGTTAGTGGCTCTGATACATATGTGCTTTTGTCATTTATATGTTCTCACGGGCAGCCACGGCTAGCCTGAAGTGATATATATTAGTTTGGACTCACTTGATTAGTTTTGTGTAACGACTATATACATGGATGCATGTTTAGGTACAGTACTATTATCTTCAGCATGATTATGAAGTTGTTGTTTGACGAGCATGATATTACTAACTGAATTTCTTTATTTGTTTTCATATATACCCATTTTAGTCATTCTAAGATGGGTTAGTAGCACTCCAGGTCTTAATTACGGGTGTTGTTCCTGTAGATTAAGGTGGGGGTGTTACATGTATCCCGTCATGATTCCTCTTATATAATTTTCCTGAGCAGATAATGAATTGAGTGGCTAGTCTCCGTAGTGCAACCCGAGTTTTTCTGTCTGTACCCTTAGGATATTTCCCTTTTTTTAGAACTCTCCAGATATCATAGTACCACATTAATGGCTTTAGCACCTCTTCTTTTTCACATTCCAACACAAGCCAAAATGTTGGGACCTCTCTTTGTTCAATGGTTATCTGCACAGCCTCCATATCTTTCGGAATTTCCACTGTTGATGCCAACATAGCCAGCGCGTCGGCGAAGTTATTTTGGCAGCGGGGGACATGATAGAAGTCAACCCTTTCGAATCTGTTTGCTATATCCTGCAATCTGTCTAGGTAGGGAATGAGCTTTTCTTCTTTGATCTTCCATTTTCTCAGTATCTGGTGAATGATGAGACTTGAATCCCTAAATACTTGTATTTTCGTCACCCCCTTTTTAAGAGCGATTTCTAACCCCATGATGCAAGCTTTATATTCAGCTGTATTATTGGTGCAGTCGAAATTAAGTCTGAAGGACAATGGTAAATGGATCTGATTTGGCGAAATTAACAGGATCCCTATCCCATAACCATTCTTGTTGGCCACCCCATCGAAATATAACTTCCATTCACCCTCTATTTTTGTAGCCATGATTGTTTCATCCGGGAAGTTGGGTTCTTTTTTTTCTTCTTCTTCTTCTTCTAGCATGGGGTTGTTGGCCAAAAAATCAGCAATAATCTACCCTTTAATTGCTTTATGAGTAACATAAGTGATGTCGAATTCTGATAACAAGAATACCCATCTGGCCATGCGGTTCATCAAAACTTGCTTTTCGAACAAATATTTCAACTGGTCTAGCTGAGCTATGAGTATGACGAAAAATGCGAGCATGTAGTGGCGCAACTTTTAGGTAGCCCAAATTAGGGCTGCACATGATCTTTCCAAACGGCAAAATAATTTCCCTCGTACGGTGATAGGTTCTTACTGATGAAATAAATTGCCTGCTCCTTCCGACTTTGGGCCACATGCTAGGGTAGGATAGCTCCTGCGGCAATTTCATTAACTGCGAGATACAACAATAGAGGGAGGCCTAGCTGTGGTGGAGGGTTTGGACAAATAATCCTTGATTTTATCGAACGTTGCTCGGCATTGATCATTCCACTGTCCATCTGACGACTTCTTCAATAGCTTAAAGATGGGTTCACATGTTTGTGTGAGTTGGGATATTAATCGGCTGATATACTATAGTTTACCCAAAAACCCTCTGATTTCTTTCTCAGTACGTGGCACGGGCATTTCTTGAATTGATTTTATCTTAGCAGGATTTGTTTATATTCCTCTCTTACTGACAACATATCCAAACAACTTGCCTTTCGTTACCCCGAATACACATTTTTGTAGGTTCAGCTTCATCTAGAATTGCTTAAGTCTGTCAAAGAAGGCCTTGAGCGCAGGGAGATGTCTTTCTCTCTCTTTAGACTTGATGATCAATGTCATCCACATGTAGTTCAACTTCTTTGTGGATCATATCATGGAACAATTGTGATCGCAGCTCTTAGATATGTCGCCTTGGCATTTTTTAACCCGAATGGCATGATTGTATAATAGTAAGTTCCCCACAGCATTATGAAAGGAGGTCTTGTCCTGGTGATTAGGATGCGTTTTTATTTGATTATAACCGGCAAATCCATCAACAAACAACTTCAAGGCATGATTGGCAGTGTTATCTACAACTAAATCAATGTTGGGCAGTGGAAAATCATCTTTCGGACAGGCCTTATTGAGATCCCTGTAATCCACACATACCCTCACTTTCCCATTCGCTTTTGGTATTGGTACTATGTTAGCTAGCCATATTGGATAATCTACTACTCGGATGAATCCAACTTTCAGCTGCTTTTCAACCTCTTCTTTAACTTTTAAGGACCACTCTGGTATCAACTTTCTAAGCTATTGCTTGACTAGGTTTACATTCAAGGCTTAGTGTGAATTTCGTGGATTACTATATCCGTGCTTAAACCTGGCATGTCGGCATAAGACCAAGCAAACATATCAACGTATTCTTTCAATAATTCATGCAACTCTTTGTTCTCAGTTTCACTCAATTTAGCCCCAATTTTTATTTCCTTTTTATCCTCATCGGTCCCTACGTTAATGGTAATGGTTTCACCCTCCTCAATTTGGATTCGTTGTTTGCTTTTTTTGGGAATATCATTCATGGATTCGATTTCAGTTGAGGCAATATTAAATTCAGACACATTCGAAATACTGGGAATTTAGTTCTATCTCATTAACACAAACTTCATTAGGTACATCATCGAGAAACTTTCCTAAGAGCTCATAGTCGCTCATTCTACCCACAAATTTACCCTTTATAAATTCACTCCCTTTCTCACTCGAATTCCCCTCACACTTTACTGGACAGATTTGTGACACTGGGTCAACTATCTGACCTTCTTTATTAATTGCCATGATATGTGCCCCTACTTGTGTTGGGCTTCCCGAAAACAGATCCTTCATCATGTTTACTATATCTTCCGCTTCTTCATCTTCCTCCTTCCTCAGAAGTAATGCATCACATTTCTGGCTTGTAACACAGTGTTCCTGACCTTTCTTGTAATACACATCCTCGACATAAAAGATTTCAAACCCTGGGACTCATTCTCCATTTGAGTTAACCCACGGCTCTTAGAACCCATAAAACGGGAAGTCTTCCATTTCTGTCATAAAGAAACCATTGAGAGAAGTATTGATCATTCTGTAACCTGAATCTTTTACAAACTCTTCTTCGTTACTTCCCATTTGATCTGTTAATCCTAAACCGGCATATTTTCTTCTTTGCACATGTGGCTCTACTGGCTTCGCTATCCTAATCTTTCTATCACTCAGTCCTCTTCCAGGTAGGTAACCTATAGCATTCATCATCGCAACAACCTTCCCATTCAAGAACGGTATTGTGTCAGGCGGCAAATGCCTGATTTCCTGTGTAGTCAAAGCTTGCACCCTCGGTTCACACTGAAAACCTCCCAACTGCACATCTTGACTTCCTATGCATAGGATTGGCGTATCCTTAGGCATTATGGTGTCATCATAATCACCATGTGCCACAATGGTTTCATCCCATACTGGGATCTTTAGTTTCTGATGTAGAGAGGACGGGAGAGCCCCCACCGAATGTATCTATGCGCGTCCGAGTAATAAATTGAAGCTGGATAGGATGTCAATAACTTGGAACTCTACAGGAAATTCAATTGGCCCGATCAGTAAACTCAAGTTGACAGATTCCAATACTGTTCTTTTGGTATTGTCGTGTGCCCTCACCGTTACCGAAGATTCTTCCAAGCTATTTTCATCAAGTCCCAAAGCTTTGAAGGTCTTGAGTGGGCAGACAATTATGGTTGTTCCATTATCGAATGAGCACCTTTGGAACCACCATTCCCTATTATAGCACCCCATTCCTAAATCTCAAGCTTATTGTATTAAAAAATCGTGAGTAAGGCGATTTCGAGCTCCGAATAGTGAATTACTATTCTGAAAGGAACGACAAGGATTCGGAGACTTCCAATAATTCATGTTGGTGTATTTAAGCTTGTTAGAATGTCCGTAAGTCATTTTGGGTTTCGAGTTGAAATCGGGATGTAAATTTCAAGTTTTCAATTTACCCGACTTCATAATTTTTGGTTAACTTGGAGGAAGCGTAACTTATTTTTTCCTCATCTGATTGATTTTTCGTTCACAAAGTACCCTAAATTTTTAGGCTATCTATAACTTTCATGTTTCGGCCAAAGGAAAATTCAGACTTCTAATCAGTCGAAACTGAGCGCAAAATAGGTCAATAGCTACCAGTTGTTCATTTGGTAACACTAACGCGCTGACTTTGTTAAATTTCTGGGAATTATCTATCCAGAATTTGGGGACACTTCCTTCTAGGAAGTTGGAGAGCTCCGAGTAAGCTTTCTGTGGACATAAAGATCACCTCAATCGGACTTCTGAGCGAGAAGTTATGGCCGTCCAAAGATAGTGCTGCAAGTCCCCAAAATGGTGCGCGCGTGAACAGTAACAGAGAGAATTGGACAGCAGCTATATATATATGTTCTTCTTCATTTTCTCCTCATTCGACCACCACTTCACGAGAGCTTATAGAGAGAGATAGAATGAGGAAATTGAAAGGGTTTTGGTGGATTTTCCATCCCTTATCCCAAGATTTAGCTCTAAAGTCATACAAACCCTTGTCCAAATCACTATTCATCTTATTCTTCATGGTATTCCACCATTGGAGCACAAGAAGCAAGCGAGGGTTTTCGCTATTAGACTCTTACGCATCATCAACCTTGTGATACGACTATTCTAAGGTGGGAACAACTCTACTAAACCTATTTTCTTACTTATTACTTGTTGTATCAAAGATTTACATGGCCAAATGGGATTTTCTTATGAAACCTTAGGTTTTGATGACTAAATGCGATTGGGCTAGATTCGTTCCAAATTAATGATGTATAATGAGAAATTATTATCCCAATAACATTGTTTATCAATGATTTACATGATTAACATTTATATGTTGAGTTTTCTAACAAACTCACTTGGAGGCAAAGCCTGTAAACTAAGGAATTTGGGAAATTGGAGGTTTTGAAGGTTTCCGCTATAATAAATGGTAGATTATACGTTATACAACCTAGATATACACATGTATGCCAGGAAAGACTTGGATAGAACATTATCTTTGAGTATTATATTAAATCCCATCAAAGTGTACATAAATGCAATAACATTAGATTTGGTAGCCTACGTGACCACACCTTGAGTTAAGTGATGAAGATTATTAACTAAGTACAACGTAGGGATATTATAAATGCACGTTAGTAACGCCTAGGATTCCATGGGGATGGTTATACAAGATTATCACACCGCCACTATATTTATTAGTGGAGACTTTAATTAGTAAATATGGCCTGAGTACTAGAGTAAAGTGTATATGGTACTAGTCCCACAGATTAGAAATTTAAGACAGGAATATTGATAATACTATGAAATCCATATATAATGATAGTTCAAGTTATAATATATCATAACGATAGCCACGTACTAATTTTTTACATATTTATATGTGTAATGATGTGTCCGTGGTGATATATATATATATATATATATGTTTATGTGGGATTCTGTATATCGTGTAAACGCATGATACCACATGTGTGATGATGTGAGATTGATATATATATACATATGCATTCATTATGAGAGATGAATGGCTTGTGATGATTGTGTATTGATTTGCTACATATATATATGTGTATGATGTAATGATGAGATTGTATAGTCCATGTGATGTCTCGGGTTGGTCTCTAACGATTGAGATCTTAAGTTGGGACAGAGTGCCCCTAGGTGCAAGACCGGAAACTATGCATGAAAACGAACAAGAGGCCCTGCTGCCGCGTGGGTGAGAGGCCCCGAAATGCAGACCTGGTGACGCTTGGACGATCGCGATTATTATTATTGTGATAGTCGAGGCCTTGAGGGCATTTGAGAGACATTGTCTCGAATGATACTAATACGCCACAATGACGAATGTGGCGGTGGTTTCGATATATATTGTTGTGTTGTATTTTATATTGTTCTATATATTGCCTCCGGTATATTATGGATAATGTAAGAATGAATATATATACACATATACACATATATATATATATATATGTGTGTATCGATGCAGATACGTGAAAAGCATGTAGATGTGAGATTAGTCTACCAGTTTATATTGAACGTAAGATATTAATAACCTAAGTGGCCAACATAGTATATGAATGGCTAGACGGGAGGAATTTCTTAATGTAACGCTAAAGCCAGACGGCCTAGTAGTAATGCTTAGTAGTCGGCCATGTATGTAACTCATAATGTACTATTAACAAAGTGGTAACTACGAATACTTGGCATAAGAGGTGTATACCCCTCACACGCAGTTGAGTAACCGAGAATAGAATGATTCTTATAGCATGTGAACCCTAGGAAACTAGAAAGAATAGAATGCTATATAATGAGAGTCATGGAACAGTTTTGATACCTGAGATAGAACAATTAGTGGGTTTTGGCACGCACGTACATGGTGAATTACATAGTAAGGTTTTCAAAAAGACTGTATTGTTGAAGCAATATATATATGATACATATGTTTTCAAATGAAAACCTTATTTTCATTATAAACCCTTATAGTTCCCACTGAGCCAGGATTTGGCTCATTCCTTCCTTCTCAATTGTTTTGCAGGTCCATACTCGAGGGTGGCACGGGCTGTACGTCCGTAGAAGCTCTGATGACCTTTAATAACTTTGTAGTCCCTAATTTAATGACAATGCCATTGAGGCCTTTATATTACACTTTTAGATGATTATATTGTATACAACCTTGTATTTATTTAAAAGGATTTGGAGACTCTTGTATAATCTTATACTTAAACGGACTTTGATAAAGTGTATTAGATGAGGATTATTTTTATTAAATGGTTGATTGTGAAATGATTAAATAGAGGTTGTTCTTTTTATTTTTATTTACAGGGCGGATATCGCATTTTACAAACTCCTCATGCCGAAATTTTTTTTAAATGGACTTTACTAAACTTTCTTTTATAACTCACACCCGTCGTCGCGTATGACACCGTGATTAACCGGGTCCCAGAGGTGAAAATCTCAGAACGAGATTCGGGGCATCACACCTCTAGTTTCTATAGATATATAAAGTGCTTGGTCATGATTCTTCCCTAATGGTGATAAATCTTCATCTGAAAAAGCTAAATTGTTCTGCAAATCCAGAGTTCCAATCATGGCTGTCAATTGTTCGAGAGTTGATTCTATTAGGACTATGGCCTCATCCATAAGTTTTAAGGAATGCTGACTGATGGGGTTTGGAAGAGACCAGTAGCCCCCAAATAGATATTTGGGCTTGAGTTTTCTTCAACTAGTCAACAACTCGGCTTCTTCAGGTGGGGCCATCTCTTTCCTTGCTTCCTCTTTTCTTTTCTCTTGCGGTTGATAAACTTTTCCTGATCATGTGAGCTGTTGCACCAATTTAGCTAAATTTTCTTCCTCGGCGATATAAAATTTTGCGACAACTTTTGCCCAATCAAAGCTAATCATACCCACATGTGCTCTGGTGATTTTTCTCGAAACAGACCACTTTCTGCTCGATGTGTCTTGGCTAAACTTTACTTTCCTCTCTGGATAGCCCAAGCCTTGCCTGCATAGTTAAGTTTTAACTATGATGGGCTCAGCAATGCCCTGATTATTTTTGCCTCGTCCTTGACCAGGAAGGATCTTCATTTCTCGCATCCACTTACTAACACGGGGGCTGTATGTTGATTTTTTTGAAACTTGACTTGCTTGATCTTAAGCTTCTATCATCATCTCTTGAAACATACTTTCCAAATCTTTTCCTTCCCTTTTCAATAATCCCCGGTCTACACGATTTTCGACACGATAAATTATCAGAACTTCCCATTCTTTCCTCTTCTACCGGCTTAATCAGGAAAACGGGATCATCTTCTTCCTTTTCAACTAATAAGACATTAATCCTCATTCCATGGTTCGGTAGCGGATTCTTTATAATGTTCGAGGCTTCGGGATTAGGGATATTGCCTGATTCGATCAAATCCTTGAATATTGTGGCTTAAGGCTACACATCGATCGGTATTATGGCTCGGCCTTGATGAAATTCACAACGCTCATTGGTGTTCCAACTACACGGAAGTGGATCGGGAGGAGCCCGAGGAGCTAAAGGTTGTATGAGATCCTCCTTGTTGTAACTCGGTAAACGTCTTACTCAAAGATGGTAGGAGTTGGGGAAAACGTCTATCTCTGGGTCTTCTAGTATTTCTAGTCTGGTTGACAAAACCCTGGTTAGGTGCGAACCCCTAATTAGGTACGAACCCTTGATTAGGTGTGGACCTCTGCACTTGCGGGTATTGGAAATTTGTTCGTTGGTATGGACCAGAGTTCTGATAAGATAACACCTGATTAATAGCGGGGGTCGATTTCTTATACTAAAAAGCAGTCTTTGTAGCCTTAGTAGCCTTTGCCAGTTCTTCTTTGGGTTCATTGGCTATGTGCATCAAAGCCTTGTATTTCTTGAAATATTGACCCCCATACCATTTCGAATCTCAGGTTTGAAGTTCTTGACGATTAACCCCAACTGCTCTTCCTCGGATATTCAATCGATCATTTGTGAGGCAAACTCCCTCTAACGGGTGATGAAGTCATTGACACTTTCATTTTCTCACTGCTTGGCCATTTTAAGGTGCTTACGAGTGATTTTCAACTCCTCATTCAAGTTGTTATGCTCCATGAATTCATCTCACAAGCCTACGTCTGTAATCTATACAATCTGTTTTTGGACTAACCCCATGAGATTCACCAATTATGTGCTCAAGGTTTCCCATTAAGGTTTAATGGAAACCTTGACCAGGTGAATTTCATTTAGTCATAATTGGTTCCTAGGGTTGGAAAAACACAGACGTAGGCTTTGAGATGAATATGAGGTGGACAGTTCCCCGAAAACTTTTCAATATTGGGAAGTTTAAAACCAAATGGCAACTTGGCTTCTGGGAAAAGAGACAGATTCTAAATATCAGCTATGTCATCGGCCATGTCCGTTACCTTTTGATTCAAAATCTTTATTTTCTCTTTCAACAAAGCAATGGCTTACTTTCTTTGGCCTATTCAACCACTGACTCAGCATATTGTTCCATATACGGATCTGGCTCATGCCCTTCGAAAGGTGGATTGCGGTGTTGTCGTGGTTGGTTATAGTCAGGGTGAAGCCATACATTGACAGCATCTTGTACTGGTAGCCAGCCCATGGTGTGGGTGGAGGAGCTTGTGGGATATTCTGCTAAGCTGGGGGCATAGGTTAACTCTGGTTGCGGACGGGATTGAGATTCGGGGGGTTTGATTCGGTGGGTACCTGATTGGAAAGTAAAGCATCCAAATGAGCCTGAGTGGCCCTCTATTGGTTGGTCATGGTATTCAAGGACTGAGTTAA
The DNA here is from genome assembly GCA_021464415.1 of Lonicera japonica. NCBI lineage: Eukaryota > Viridiplantae > Streptophyta > Magnoliopsida > Dipsacales > Caprifoliaceae > Lonicera > Lonicera japonica. Next base: position 11,596,936 of record CM038469.1, read on the forward strand.
ACCCTGTATCATGTAATAAAGCTATTCTGGGGCTAAGGCTCCGGGAGCAATTCGTAGATAAGGACCACGGCGGCTGATTCCGCTACACCATGCTGACCCTCGCCTGTCGTTAATCCCTCCATCGTTAACCCCCGTCTGATCATTCTGAAAGTCAGGTACTTGTCGCGGTGGCATGATGATAGGTGAATTTGGTCGCGTTATTCTACCCGTATTATCTCTACCAGCCCAACCGGCCAGTGTATTCTAACCGAAAGAACCTGAGAGTGGTGAAGAAATGAGTAGATGAAGACCATGGAGGAAAACCAAGTTATTGATATGTTTACTAATAAATTGTATGATTTTCGGAAAAGAGCGTGACATGAATGAATGCAAAATCGAAAACCACTTTAGTGTTTTTTTAAAAAAATAGATCGCTAGTAGCAACTTGAGAGCCCCGTGGACAGGTTTAGAGTAGGAACATACATTCCTGGGGTGCCCTTATAACCTTCTGGTTTTGAAAATTATTTTGAAAGCCTGTTTTAGGAAACGACTCATTTTCAAAAAACATCTTGAAAATCAGGAAGTTCTCTCCTCTTAGAGTTGCTTTTCATGGGAATAGTGACAGGAAAATTCTCACTGAAAAATCCTCAGTGAGGGATTTCTACGGGCAAGGTGGGACAGCCTCAAGCCGTACTTTTCAATATCGAAGATTGGTTTATGCATGACAAGGCCTTTTGTTCAGTAATCTCACGACTGACGGTCAAGAAAATATGCAGAAATTCAAGTGTACTAGGTTGGCGCATCCTATATGCAAGCGTGGTTTGATGAGTAAGGTTTAGGCTCCCTCTTATTTGGCTAGGTCTTGCTATATACCCCAAGAGCGACTACGTGCAAGGACCTTTTGATATACGTCCCGGGTACGTGAGTGTTCTCGTCACTCGATATACTTCGGTTGGTACTTGGCCAAGGAGAATGGAAATAAGAGCTTTCGGTTTATGTTGACCCAAACAAGTCAACTCCCTACTCACTAAGCAGTATTTCCGGGTTGAGTTGGGTAATTTCACACTCGCAGTAATGCATGATGATAGTGCGTGAATGCAAAATAGCAATTATGGAGATACATTATGAAGAGTGCCTTAGGGTTTGTTTGGGTATTTTTAAATTTTATTTATGAAAAGATTTTCCTCAAGCAATTATAAACAAAAAGGAAAATATGGTATCCACCTAAAATCGCATCTATTTTATCCTAAAACAAATGCCGAATGGAAAAACACGCAAATAAACTGAAACAATTATTCACGCATATTTTACTCTTGTTTAGAGTCTAATCCTCTTAAAATATCCCAGCAAAGTTGCCACTGTGAGAACCCATGTTTTTTAATGCCAGATCCCATGGCGGCGATTCCTCCGGTTTTTCGATTAATTTAGAAAAATAAGTTTTAGTTTTATTATTTTTAGAAAATTTGTTGATTTAAAGAAAAATTTAGAGTCACCAGTTTGTTTTACTAAACAAACAAAATTCTGTGTGAAAGAGAAGCATTTATGAATTAAACGTTCTCTTAAACACAATTATTACGAAACCAGATAATTTAAAGGTTCGGGGATTAAGTTACGAATCGGGAAGGTGTTAGGCACCCGATTCCTCCTTTCGGTCTTTGAGTAGAATATGCGTGTAGTTGTAACCAAATATTCGTACGTTTACTAATATTATCACACATCAGCCCACAATTTTTGAAAACCGGGATTTTAGGGTAGGGATTGAAGACATATGCTTCGTACTTCACCCTGACAATAATTTTTGGAATAGTTTTTGATAATAATAGATAACAAAACATGTTTTTAACAAAATTCAGGACTTTTCGGAAGCTAATTCTATTTGGAATTAAATATCCGGTAATCCTCAAAATTTGTTCATCAAATAATTTATCATTATTTAATTTGTTAAATTGGCATTTGACGAATCCAAAACTCTCATATTGGATATTTAACTAAGTACCGCGATTTATGGATTAAACCAGATACAACTGCTAATTAATTCCTCAGTGGATTGAGACTGATAAACCAATATTTAACAGATAAAAATTTATGTAAAAAAAATGATTTTAGCTCATTCCATACCCTTGGTTTTGAAAAAAAAGCTTAAATATAAAATTTGGACTGATTTGGAGATGAATAGTAGTGTCTACGAGCGATTAATTGAAAATAACACTGATAAAAAATAAATTCAAATCGTGACGAAAATTACCTGAGAGATTCAAAAATGAAGGTCGAGAATTTTGGAGCACTTTTCCCGAAATTCCAGCCTTGATTCATGCCTCAAAAGTGGAGAAATAGGGGGTTTATAGCTGGAGGAGAGAGAAAGGGGCATCTATTGTGTGGATAAATGAGCATTTGTCTACAAGACAAATGGCATCTATTTACACGACAAATGGCCATTTGTTGTGTGGACAGATGGTCTAGTCTTCTGTCTACACGATAAACCCTAATTTACTCCGCCGGTTTTTGCTGTTTTGGCCAAATGGTGTATCGGATTGGTATGAATTTTTAATATGTTATTCCCCATGATAAAACCCATCTACTGACAAAAGTTCAGAATTTTTGGACATCGGGAAGTCCTCTGTTTGATTTTTCGAGTTGAATTCCCGGTATTTCAAATGTTCGGGGATTTGGCCATCAGGAATGAGCTTATTTTTTAGTATGGAATTCCCTGTATCATTTCTTAGTTCTCTAAAAAATTTCATGATTTTAGTAGTTCGGAAAGTCCATCAAACTAAAAAATCTTGAGGCATTTGTCTTGTGGATAGATGGTATCCATCTAAGATGGTTTTTGCGATTTTGGAAAGATTGGATATTAGATCAATCCTATGTTTTGGAATGTGTCTCCCCATAATATACCTTACCTCTTGACCAATTTTTAGCTCATTTGGACCTCGATAAGGTCTCCGTTTGATTACCCGAAGTAAACTCCTAGTTTTTTGAATTTTCAGAGATATGGTGATTGAAATGATTTGATTTTTTAGTATTCTTATCCTTGTAGAACCACCTAATAACCTTCAAAATTTGAGGATGATCAGGAATCAGGAGATATCACTTTCATTTTCTCAGGCGATTTGACGGTTCTTGATTTTGGCAGTCTCCAATAATTCTCGTAACTCCCTGTCTGAGTGCTCTTTTTGACTCGCTCTTCAATCTGTGTCACATGTAAAGCATATGTATGCATCTATGAATGTATGTATTTGTGTGCATTCCTTAGAGCTCAGGATTTTTGCGAGGGTCGAAAAATAAGGTGTTCACATTACTTGGTTAGTAGATTTTAGTGATACTACTCACATAAGTGTGTTTATAGGTTACATGTGGAGCAAAAAGCCAATCGATGTTGAAAATTTCATCTATCAGGGCAGTGGCAAAATAGTTATAGTTGAGGTTTTAAGGAATTCTAGGTTATCAATAAAGACTGATTATCTTTTGGATATGAGATAGACTTATATGGTATTTTCATTTAGATGGAAATTTCTATTTTCATTTAGACAAATACAATTATTCTTTTTTATTTGAAAATAATAAAGTTAGTCTTTTTCAAGATTCAAATATTTTGCTACTAGTTCTTTCATTGATAACTTATGTATGGATATAATCACCTCATGTAACGAAACCTTATAAATTGATTCACGTGATACAAAGCATAAATTAACTGATAAAAATTCTTCCATGTTATGGTATAAGCATTTGGGACAAATCTCTAAACAGAGAATTAAAAGATTTGTAGAATTCTTGATAACTTTGATTTAACAGATTTTAAAATCTATATTGAATGTGTAAAGGGGAAATTGACAAACATAAAAAAACTAGGTTCCATAAGGAGTTTGAGTGTCTTAGAACTAATTCATGCAGATATCTGTGAACTATTCTCTACAGCTTCTTGGAATGGATAACAGTATTTTATTATATTCATGACAATTATTAAGGGTACCTATATTTAATTAATGAGAAGTTACAATCCTCAGGCGTTGTTATGGCTTTCACAGTTGAAGTTGAAAACCAACTAGGCAAGAAAATTAAGGCCGTGAAGTCTGATCATCGTGATGAATACTACGGTAGATATAACGGATAAGGTAAATAACGTTCTGGACCTTTGTGAAATTCCTAAAGAAATGCGGAATCATCCTACAATATATCATGCCAGGCAAACCTAAAATGAACAATGTTGTTGAAAGATAAAACAGAAGTTTGAGGATATGGTAAGGAGCTTGATTAATCATTCTTCTCTACCATAATGATTCTAGGAAGAAACACTTAAGATTGCAGCATATTTCTAAACAATGTTGTCTAACGGTACTAAGGCCATAAAGAAAAGAAACTGGACTCAAAAATAATTATCTGCTACTTTGTTAAATACACTGAAAGATCAAGAGATTATAAATTTTGTGATCCCACGAATAAATCCTTTATTAAGACATAAAATGCCAGATTTCTTGAGGATATTGAGTTTAAGGGGGAAGATAAAGTTATAAACATTGTCTTTGATGATGAATTTATTTAAATTCCGAGTATTGTTATTGACAATGATTAGGAATAAATTCTTGACATTGTTTGAGATACAAATCAAGATTATACAGACACTGTTGAAAAACTTTCTAAATAGCAAACTCAACAACCTCAAGAAGAAGTTAAATTGAAGAAACCCATCTATGGCCTTAAGGAAGTTTTTCATTAATGGTATTACAAATTTCATCAAGTTATTATCTCGTACAATTATGAGGTAAATCAGGTTGATGATTATGTATATCATAAGTTTAGTGAGAGCAATATGATGGAGACATAAATACAGGATCGTTTGATATTGCGTATAGATTAAACAAAAAACTTTTGCTAAAACCCTATAAGAATAAAGGGATTTCACCTTTGTGGATCATGTAGAGGGTCCATATGAGAAGACTAGGGTTTGAAAGCATCAGATTGCGATTTGGTCAAATTTTTTTAATTCTCACTGGGCTACGAAAATCGATTATTTTCGTCACCGAAACGACTTCTGATCGTCTTGATTTTTTGCGCCAGAATAGTAACTTTGCGTTCCGAATGACAAATCCAAAAATCAGCCCGATCCAACTGATTTACAACTGTTGTGCCGAAAACCTAAAGATCTTCTATCGTATTCCTTCCGCCATCAAATCTTGCACCGAGTGTGGGCTACGGTATCACCAAGATTTTCTCCTCTCTCAATAGAACAAACCCTAACTCATGAGAATTATTGTTATGATGAGAAGAGACAAGGCCGGCGTATATATAAAGCTACGATAGGGACCTTAAGGAGAAATAAGTGTTTGGGTTTCCCATGGAAAGTTGGAATCCTAAGTCTACTATGAATTAGTTCCTTCCATTAATTATAATTCACACCACTAAAGAATTATAATTGCACTCTCGTCTTTATCTCAAAATTAATTTTGAGCTCCTTGTTATTAAATACTTATTATTCTCCTCACGTTAAGATTATAGATAACCATCATTTAAATTAAATTAGTGACAATTATATTTAAATGATTTCTTAATCCTTGAGCCTACCACTCAATTTATTTGTCATGGCAGATTAACATAATCTACCTGCAGGGTTTGACATGATCAAAGCTTATAAGCTTCTCAAAGGGTTATCATCAATCCCTATACCGGGATGTGGATTCCATCAATAATTAATATTCATCATACATATAGTACCGTCATCCAATTCACGAAGATTATTGATCCATAAATGAATCTCACTCTTAATGAATCAAAACAACAAAAACTACATATATATGTCTATTAATTATTTCAAGATTAAGATCATAAGTAATCATAATAACCATGGGATTTTAAATTATTTTATATAGTCAGTATAAAAACAATTAACCTAAACTGGTCCTATTCAGTACACACAAAGTGTACTAGCACAACGAGTTAAAACTATATGGGCAACTATTGCCCATAAAGATTCTCATTAAAATAGCAAAACGGGGTTTATAACATATCAAAACCAACAAAATTATGGCTTTTAGTATATCACTCTAACACAATATTATCTTCCTGGTATTTTATGTTGATAATATCTCTTTTGTATTAGGAACATAGATACATCAACATTATTGTCAGTTATCCTAAGGTTATCATGAAAGAGATATATTGAAAGAATTCTTACAAGATTTGGCATAAAAGACTGTCATTCAAGAGATACTCTCATTACTAAATGAGACAATTTTGTGTCAGCCTGTGCCAAAAATAAGATTGAAAAGAAAAATATGTAAAAGATTCCTTATGCATCAATTTTAGGGAGTCTGATGTATCATAAAGTATGTACGCATCTAGGTTTAGCGTTCATAGTAAGGATATTTGGTAGATATTTAAGTAACCCTAAGATGTATCTTTGGAAAGCAACCAATTAAAGTGTTATACAATATTTAAAGAGAACAAAAGGATTACATGCTTATATATCAAAAATCAGATCAGTTAGAGATCATCTGGCATTCTGATTTCGATTCTAAAATGGGATATAGTTATGAAACTTTGTCATTAGGCTGCGGATTATAGATAGTGTCGAAAGAACACTAAAGATATTTTGTGACAATAAATCGGTTGCATTATATTCGACAACAACATAAATTTTTTAGAAGTCGAAAGCACATAGATATCAAGCTTCTTTTTGTTAAAAAAAAGTTTAGAGATGTCATGTCTACAAAGCATATATGCACAAACTCCATGATTACGGATCCGTTCACTAAAGGCTTAACACATAAGGTATTTCATGAACCTATTGTTCATATAAGTTTGATGTTATCTAATAATGTGCTGGTTTAGTGGGAGGTTATATCATAGATGCTCTTTTAATTAGACTCATATTTTCTGCAAAATAAAGAAGATGGTTTATTTTCATTTTAACTCTGAATGTTTGATTTTCCTTCCATTGTGGTTTAACATAAAGTTTGGAGAGTTAAAATTGATTTCACTAAAGTTGGGCCAGTTAGAAATAGGCATGTATAAGATCACATTGCATGTAATTTCTATGCTACTCATCCATATTTGATCTATGTTATTAAGTGTATTAGTATGGTGATAATCTTGGTTTAGTCACGTTCTTAGTGTGATAAAAGTTGCGGTAATTCCATTACTCGTACATGAGATAGACCAGATTGTTCAAGGAGAAGTCTGAGGATAAATAGCATACGGATGCGCGCTTAAGGAATTTTGTGATACAATTGTTTCAGGAATATTATGTAGCCTAAATGGGAGATTGTTAGAAAATTTATATTTTCTACTTTATGTGGGCAACATACTATAATATTTCAATTATATTTTATATTTAAATTAATGGGCTAATTTTTAGTGGTCTAATTAATTTTTAGTTAAGCCCATAGATTACTCAAATAAATGTGGGTCAAATGTGTAGATACCTTATACGGGCTTGTTAGGGTTTTATGGGAACCCTAACTAGACTGTATATAAAGTAAATATTAGGGTTATAATCCCCAATACACCAAATCAAAATACGGCTTCTTTCTCCCCATCTAGAAGAGAACCAAAAATTCCCATCAAGATACTAAGTCGATTTGGTTGAGGAATACCATGTACCCGCTTGATCCGTGTTGTTATTGTGATCAATCCTCGTATTCCACATTTGTTTAGCATGGATCCAGGAACCTAGTTTCATTGTTTTAATTTAGAATTTGATGATTTGACATGTTGATTTTAGGGATTAATTTCCAACAGTTTGATCACTGGGTTGAAAGTGGATCGCTATATTTGGAAGAAAATATCATAATAGATGTTGATTGATTGCAAATGACGGTAGCTGATATTATTAGTGTAAGTGGACATTGGGACTTTAGTATACTAAAAAATCCCATCTTTAAACATGTTGTTGAGCTCATTTTGAGTGTTCCCATTAGCACTAAGGTCAACGCATATGATATTCTAATTTGGAGCAACACTAAGGATGGAAACCTCATAGCCAAAGGTGCGCATAAATTCAGTATGGAGAAAGATATTCCTACATGGATGAATTTGAACCAGGCATAGATCTGGAAAATTCAATGCACTCAACACATGCGGGTTTTTATTCGGCTTGTCATGCATGGCAGACTCTAGGTTAATAGTGAGCGCGCCCGCAGAGGCTTTAGTGACTATGCTCAATGTCCTCAGTGTAGCAACCCCCTTGAAAGTGATATACATGTGCTACCGGGATTGCACTGTAACTCGAATATTTTGGGATACCCACATCCCTTTGCGAGACCAACATAAGTTTTTTGTAATGATGGTACCTTTCGGTCAAAAAATAGGAATAAGATTCCGTGGCCTATGCTCTTTGTCTCTGCTGTGTGGGTCCCCTGAAAGAATATGAATCAATTCATTTTTGAGGGTGTTAAAGTCTCGAGTAATGTTTTAACTAATCGTGCTAGAGATCTAGCCTACGACTTAGCTTCTAATTTTAAAGAAATTGATGGTTACAAGGAGTTGGATGGTTCAAAGGCCAGTTCCTCAGGTATATGAAAGTGGGAGCCACCTTCGGAGGGTTAGATAAAGCTAAATAACCATGGCAAGCTGCCATGGGGGCGTGGCGCTAGATAACCATGGCAAGTGACTGTGGGGATTTTCGGCCAAGCTGGGAAGGATGGAGGTTGAAAGAGCCGAGATTCATGCAGTCCGAGAGGGAATTTGGAATGCTTAGGAGAATAGGATTCCTCGAATTTGCATTGAAATAAACTCTTCTATGGTATTTAATTGGTTAACCAAGCTCATTGCGGCCTCCCACCCTTTTTATCACATGATCAAGGATTGTATTGCATTGAGCAGAAAGCCGGGGACCTGCAAGTTTCATTTGATCGAAAGGACGTCTAACAACAGTGCTGATTTATTGGCTAAAAAGGGTCATAATCTTGAAGATAGTTGTGTTATGTTTAATGCCCTGCTTGTTGGGTGTGACGTAATCTAGTTTTCTATCTTTTTTGGGCTCTACCCCTCAGAAGGGTAAAAAAAAAGTAATACTCTCTCTCTATTCTTTCTCAAAATTTTATCAATTAATTAACTATTTTAGGAAGGTAAGCACAACACAAGATTAATTTGTTAATATTTAACTGAGCAATCTTTCCTTTTCAAGACTTAATTTAGCAAATTAGATCCAATTGAAAGACTCTTATACAAAGGGGATTTCTCAACAAAGCATTTTGATTATAAATTATAATAAAACTGCATTATCTACTTCATTGTTATTCACTCATATATTAAAATCAAACCAAAGATTATTCTGGGTTCTTTACAAATAGGTATGTGAGAAAGAAGGGTTTGAATTTGTGCTAGGGTTCCCCCATTGAAATAATGATTTTATAGATATTATTATGTTTTCCCAATGATTCATAGCCATATTTGATATTGCTTTGGAAAGATCTCGTTTGATATTGCTTTGGAAAGATCTCATTTTCCGATGTGAGATTTACAGTCTTAACTTTATAAAGATGGTTCACGGTATAGGCACATCATTTTTTTTAATTAGGGTACATCTAGTTAGATTAAAATTTACATTATACCATGTTATTTTACTACTAGTAGGCTACACCCATAAATAATAAGACTTATTTAACTATACAATAAGAATATTTGGGAACAATTTTTTTCGTTGCAATAGTTCTTTTAAATCATCCCTTTAAGTCTAATTTTTTTTCCTTTTTTCTTTTGGGTTCTTACCAACTAAACACTTTATAATGTTTCCCAAACTCCAATTATTTACTTCAGTTTGTCCGTCCATTTGAAGATGATGTGAGCTATTATAATGCAACAATGTCCCCAATCTCCTAAATCGTCCCTCTAAGTCTAATTGTTTTTTTTTCCTTTTTTCTTTTGGGTTCTTACTGACTAAACAATTTATAGTGTTTCCCAAACTTCAATTATTTACTTCAGTTTGTCCAATCATTTGATGATGATGTGAGCTATTATAATGCAACTCCGTCCCTAATCTTTTCCATATATAACCTGCTTTAAAATTCTGACAAAAATTTAGAATCTCGGTCCGAGGTGTTTGTATTTTTGACAATCCATATAGGCAAACTACTTCCCAAAAGTAAAGATTTTCAACATTTGATGCATCCATCATGGTCTTTTTACAACAAATAAAGTGAGCAATCTTGAAAATCGAACAACTACTACAAAAACAAAATTCATCCGTTTTGTATTCTTGGGAGCCCAAGTAGAAAATCCATACATACATCTTCATATGGTGCAGTCGGAATTGGTAGTGGCGTATTCCTGACACATTTGGTATTTATCAACATATCTGTACACATCACGCCTCATTTTAGGCCAAAAATACTTCTCGATCATTGCATATGTATTATCGTTTCCAAAATGGCCAACCAAACCTTCGTTTATTTCTTGGATGATCTTTTCCCTTAAAGAACAATCTGGAATACACAACTGATGCTTTTGAAGAGAAACCCCTCCTACAGCATATATATTCCTTGCTTCCCATTTGTGCATTCACTCCAAATATAACCAAAATATGGATCAATAAGGTAAAAAAATCCTTAAATAATCCAAACCCTTCAACTATTGCTGACATACACTACACCAGCATGTCTCTTGGGCAACGTAATCAATAGAATATGTCGCCTAAGATTAACCTAAGCGACGTACTAATTCCTCGTCGCCCAAGAAAATCTTAGGCGACGTAATGATCACCTAAGTCGCCCTAAGATTAACCTAGGTGACGTATGAAATAACTACGTCACCCTAGAAAATCTTAGGCGACCCATTCTATTGATTACATCGCGCAAAAGCTGTTGACCACCGACACTTTTAAGTGGTGGTCAACTGGGGTTTAACCAACCTGTGAACACCCCAATCCACGACTCTTGTATGAATCTGGTTTTCATACAAAACAAGCATTCCACATCAAGTCTTCGAGCCTCATGCTTGAGGCACACGCCCTAGCCGCACGCCTTAGCCGCAGCCCTCCCTAGCCGTACGGTTGGCTCCTAGCCGCGCGGCTACCCAGGCCATTTTTCTGCATTTTTGACCTATAAATAGGACCTTTGGGCTCTCATTTTAGGCATCAACACTCAATAGAGTTTTTAGAAAGGAGAAGCTCTGTCAAGATCACTAGAGAGAGAAAATTCTAGAGAGAGAAAGTTAGAGAGAGAAAATTCTAGTGAGAGAAAGCTCTAGAGAGAGAAAGAAGCAAACAAGCAGTCGTTGGTCTTCTTCAAGCACTTCAGGTACGCATTTCTCTATAATTCTCCTGTATTTCAATACTGCATTTTCAATACGAGTTTTAATACAGAAAATTAGATAACTTGCAAAGAAGTTCACTGCTTTCAAAAACAAGTCCTTTCTAAATTTTACAAGAAAAACTAAAAATCTGTTTTGACACGTTCTCAAAACAAAACAAAAATACAAAAACAGTTTCCAAAAGAATGGAACTACGAGACTCTGATTTCATTCTACGAATGAATACGTAGGCGCTTGCAAAGCTCAAGTCTGATTTCAAAATACTGTTTTAAATTAAATTTATCCAGAAAGGACTATTCTGAAAACTATTCAAACTACTTGCAAGATATCTAAAATAGGAATTAGATACATGATCCATTAAAAGACCGAAAGGGCAGATTGGGTGCCTAACACCTTCCCAATTCGTAACGTAGTTCCCGAACCCTAACAAGGTTTATTTTAAACTCTGGTTTCAAACATATGAAAGATAGTTCATTTTTGAATTATCCTTCGTACGATCTTTTGTTTGTTTTCTTGTAAAATAAACTGGCGACTCTATAAAACACATTTTCTTTCAAAACTACGAAAACCGAGAACGGGGATTCCTCTCTCGGGAGTCGTGGGTCCGGATTCTCACACAACCTTTAAGCGACGTAAGTTGTATAAGTACGTCGCTTAAGATTATACTTAGGCGACATAAGTATAGTTTATACGTCACCTAAGAACTTATCATCTTCATAACAACAACAGCTCCTCCATTTTCGTGGTTGATGTTTTTTAGAGTTAAGTTTGGGCGATTTTGAAGGTGAAAATCAACATCATTCCCCTCATTAAAGGCTTGTTTGTTCTTTAGGTACTCTATCTCTTATTAATATTATTTTTTTACTAATTTTTGTGTTTATATAGATATTTTGTTTAGTGTAGAGAATGTGTATTTCGTGTTGAAGATATAGTATTGTTGTTACCCATATTTATTCTCTTGCTTAGTAATTATAGTTTCTACTTCGCCTAAGAACATGTTATCTTTATAACAACAACAGTTTCTCCATTTTCAAGGTTGATGTGTTTTAGAGTTAATTTGGACGATTTTGGCGATTTTGAAGGTGAAAATCAACACCATTTCCCTCATTAAAGGCTTGTTTGATCTTTAGGTACTTTATCTCTTATTAATATTAATTTTTTACTTGATATATATATTGTGTTTAGTATAGAAAATGTGTATTTGGTATTGAAGATATAGTATTGTTGTTAGTTGTTCCCCCTATTTGATCTCTTAGTTAGTATTATTGTTAGTTATTGGTAGTTTTTGAGTTTGTAATTATTTGTCATATGACAGTGATCAAAAATGAAGAAGAACTGGATGAAATGCTCAAGAGGTTCAACGGAATTCATTGTGGGGGTAATGGAGTTCTCAGAGTATGTACGAGAAAATAGCAACAGTTCAACTAGATTTTATCCATGTCCCTACTAAAGATGTTTTAACATGGGCCAACGGGTGACACTGGATGAAATGTACATTCACTTAACCAATATAGGTATAATGGATTCATATACAATATGGAACCTACACGGTGTTATTCTAGAGACAATTTTGCAATGGCAGCTGTAACACCCTGTATTTACACTAATGTTAATTATGTTATATTATCTCCTTTATACACATGTTAATGATCATTTGGTGATTTGGGTGGTCCGAATCGATTTCGATTGGTAAATATGAAGTTTTGGTTCTTTGCGACTCGTTAATTCTAGCTAACTTTGAACAATCGTAATTTCTTCGTTACTTATCCGATTAAGATTCCGTCTGCATTAATCACTAGTATTTATACCGTTCTACAACTTTTTTGTTTTGACCGAATGCTAGTTTGCACTCCTCGTGGGTCAAAACAGGGCACAAAGTAGGCCCATTGCAAAATTCTGGTCATTCGGTAGCATTTCGACAGAGTGCTGTCTTCGGTAAATTTTTGGGAAAAATATATCGAGAATTTAGGTAAACTTCCTCTTAGAAAGTTGTAGATAGTTTGAATTACCTTTTCGTGGACATAAAGGTCACCTCAATCGGACTTTCGAGCGAAAAGTTATGGCCAAAATACAAATAGTGCTCCAGGCCCAAAAATGTTAATGCGCAGACCAGTATGGCATTTTTGGCATACCAGTCTGACAAAACAATTTTGCAAAAATCGTGCTCCGAGGACCGGTATTGGGTACTTTGCATACCGGTCCACCAGTTAACTTTTTCACCGACTTAAGCTCGTTTTAAGTGCGTTTTATGCCCTTTTTCATCCATTTTTCGACCCAAACATTTCCACACACTAAGAGAGGATTCTAGAGGGTTCTAGAGAGAGAAAGAAAGTGATTTCCACGCATTAATCCTTCTGCAACAAAGATTTAGGTTCAAGATCATCCGAATCATCTTCTTCTTCACTATTCATCATCTTCCTCGTTGGGATTTCTTTGGACAAGGCTTGAAGCTTCGTCTTTTCTCCTTCTTTCTTGTAAATAACTCGAGGAAGGGGGTTAAATGCTTTTAAAACTTGAAGTATGACTTTATTTGACAGAAAACATTATGTTTAAAACTATGTTTGTCTTTATGATGCTTGATATGTTTTGTGAAGCAATACTTTATGCACATTAGTGTTACAAAAGGGTGTTTTGAGGCAATATATGCCATTTTCACCTGGTAGATATGTGATATTGGACTTATACGACACATACCATGGTCGTATGGATATAATATGTTGGTAAAATGAACCTATTTATAAAATATATACGCCATGGAATATGTGTGGAAATTGTTGAAGGGTGTATGGCATAGATTGTTTCAATTGCTCATTTATTAGCATGTGTACATGTTTGCGTCCTTATTGGGTCAACCAAAAACATGGCAATTGTTCGAAAATTTTGGGAGCATTATCATGGCTTATGGCCCAATTATTTGACTCTTGGAAAGCTTATGTTGCTCATATATGATATGGAGAACTTGTGTCTCTTGAAAATGGATGTTTGTATCAAATGGATAGTGCTTGCCAAAATGGGAAAATAGGCAGGGCTCGGTGCCCTTGGGTTAAAAAGCCCTAAACCCCTGGGGGAGCAAAGTTTGGCCGCCTATAAGCCACCGGTGTGGAGCCCGGGAACCTAGGAAAATTGGCAAGGCACTATGACTTTGTGGTTATCTGTGGTTATACGTGATTTAAAATATATAATTGATAGAGTATGATTGATTTGGCATTGAACTCATCATGCGGTAATACTAACCTATCCCCTACTAAGAAGAGTAGCTACACTCCGGCTCACTCCGGTTTACTTTAAATCTTTACAGGTACTCATAAGTCCCATGGGGACCAAGAAGGGACGGGATCAGGGACGAGATAGAAGCTCTGATACAGTTTATTTTTGGTATATATATGTGTTTTCTTTCAGGAAGTCATGGCTAGCTCGAGGATTGTATATCTTTTGGGAACACATGTGGTTTGGGTTTATATATATAGGTGATGCATGCTTGAACATGATACTATGTTTTTTTTGTGTACTCCATGTTTAAAATACTTGATGTACATGTTATAGTATATTTTTTTTCTTCTTATACACCTATCTTAGTTCTATTGAGATGGGTTAGTAACGCTCCAGGCCTTAAATACATGTGTTATCTTGTAGATTAAGGCGGGAGTGTTATAGCAGCTGCGGTTGCAAGTAGAACATAACCAAGCGTCTTCGAGTAACCAGATTGTAGACTTTGTACAAGATGCTTTTCTATTTCATGAATCGAATGATCCCGATGGCAATGCAGTTCATGCCGACCCTGTCGCTAAAGAAAATTTGTTGTCATATCGACGTCTCTTAGACGAAGCAGTGACTCCATTGTACGAGGGTAGTCAAGTCACGGCGTTGGTTTCAATGCTTAGATCACTACAATTGAAGTAGAGTTGCAATATGGCAGACACGTTCTTTAACAAGTGGGCTGCTGAAATTAATTATCTGTTGCCTGAAGGGAACAAGTTCCCCTACTAATACAAAGCTGTAAAAAAATGGTAGTGTGTTTAAAGTGAATGGCCATCGTTTAAAACCATTTTTGGAGTTTGAAAACCTAGAAGTTGAAGTTATGCTTCTGGAGAATCCTGTTTATTGGGATTGATTTTTGAGGCCATGATTATTGTATATTATTGTGTATAATATTATATTTGGATTTTTATTGTGCTTTTCTTTGTTCTCTCTCTAACAAAAGTGCAGGTTTATCTTTCTCATTGCGCTTCATTATCATCAGGTGATATATTACCTTTTCTTATTTACTTGTCTTTATACATTGAGGACAATATAAAATTTAAGTTGGGGAGAGAGATTTATTTGCCTTATCATTCCATGCACTTCACATGTTACACTTTGTTAAAAATTGAACAAAATTTTTCAATTTTTCTTTTCTTAAAAAAAATCAAAAAAATCAAGAAAAAAATGCAATGGTTCATGGATTGATTTGAAGTTTCCCTTTGTATAGCCAGTGTGATAAGGATGATGCATTTGTCTTAATACTTTACATGTGCATGTGATTTAGGCCATCTGTGACAGCCTACATTTAGCCAAATCCCACCTTAAAATATATACCACTAGTCAACCCTTTTGAGCCTTATATATAAGCCTTTCTTTCATAACCCAATATCCTTACCCTACTCCAAATAGGAGTATAAACCATATTTATATAGCCTATCCTTTATCTAAGAATGTTTAGGATGTTATTTCTATATACAAGCATTAGTGAAAAAAGAGCTTGAAATATAAAAAAATTAGTGATGAGAAAAAGGAAAATAAAAAAAAGGCTCAAATAAGATCAAGTTTAGCCTGAAATTTTAATTTTATACATCTCAATATGTTTCTTAGATCTTTGAATTCTTTTATACCACTTCATTTGATTAGCCATCACCCTAAGCCTTACATTACAACCCGAAAAAGTCCTAAAGATCCTTTGGAATATGGCTTTGATGTGAGAGTGGTAGAGAGAATCCAATTATGCATTTCACCTTTCTAGTAGGATTTATCCTTTCATGAGACTCTTGTTCTTTCATTTATAGCATTTTTCATATATGTACATGTGAGAGGCATTTGAATTTGAATACATTTACTCTTTATAGCCCACATGTAATGAGAGCATGTACACCATATTCTTGAGTGTTTCATTTGTGGAGTGTATAACATGTGAGGAGTTGAGTCAAAGCATAGTTTGGATGGGATTTGAAAGCTTTGCCTACTTAGATATCAATGACGTTATGTTGTTATTAATTCACACACACACAATGAGATTGGAGAGAAAGAAATATTCTTATTAATCTTGCTAGTTTGAGAACTTTGAAATTGCATGTGTGTCGCATTGCTTAGCATACAGGTGTTTTGATATCTTTGTTGAGTTATTTACATTTAGTAAAAAAAGGGGGGAATAAATTTTAATGAGAACCGTTGCATTCGAATTTTGTTGGTATATTCACCGTAAACCATCACAAGACTTCACTCGTCCTCTTCGGGGAACCATGGGGTTTAAAAGGCTTGTTGCACGTGCCAAGTGCAATCGCGACTCCGCGAAACAGAGTTAGGATTAGTTATTTTAATTTCTTAGATTTTTATTAGCTTTGCTCGAGGACTAGCAAAGTATAAGTTGGGGGGAATTTGATGTACCAAAAAATTAGTACATTATAACCCACTAATTTATAGTTTGGAGAGCATATATTTTTATATTTGTTGTATTTTTAGAGTTTTTCAGGTGTTTGGAATTAAATTGGAAGATTTCGAAGCAATAAGAGATTGGTTGCGCACATCAACTATGTTCAAGAAAATTCCGGTGCTAATCCTTATGGAATTTGAAGAAAACTCCAAGACAAAAGTTTAAGATCTTTAAGTTAGCTACGCGTGCGCAAAAACCTTGTATCAATTGGAATTTGGAGCAGAAAGTTATGGCTAAAATACGATCAGTGCGCCAAAATATTAATTCCAACGAGCCCATCTAATTAATTGGAGAATTGGCCCACTTGCAGTCCATCATAGCCCACTCGCCCAGCCTGTTACCCAGCTCCCAAGCCCACCTGCAGGTTAGCCCAGTGCAACCAAATAAATGGACCAAGTCTCACTTGCAGCAGCCCATTCATTAAGTGCACAAGCCTAGAAGACTTACCTAATTAAATCCAAGCCCATGTTAATTACCCTAAGCTCTCCAATATAAATAGAAAGCAGGAGGCATCAAAAGAGAAACAATCAGCACAGGAGCAACCGAGCACTTATCTCATTCTTTTTCCTTCCTTCTGTTCTTTTCCTCTCTGTCTTCAATTTTTGCCAGAACCTTTATTTTTATTGTTGATTGGATGTTTATAGACTATTGCAATTAATTCAGAATTATTTTCTTCTTCTTCTTCAATTTATTTGCGCGCACTCAAGTAAGTATTTGATTTATTTATTTGTGCATTATTTAATTATGTTTTGTGTTTTAATTGCAAGCATGCTAGGCTAGATTATTATCTAGGGTAGAGGATGATTATATTTGATTGGTTCCCTTGCACGTATTCATGCCACTTAATTCTACCCATTTAATGCTTTAATGTTAAAAAATAATTATTCCTATTGAATGCCTATTTTAATTGATATAAAAATAAAATTGGATTCTCATTATAATTTGTTGGATTCATTTTATAATTTGTTAAAAGTGGATATAAATTATGTTTTGATGGATATAGTTAGTGTTTTGATTATATATATATAAGTTTGGCTATGGAAGAATTAATAATTAGACTTTAAAAATTAATTGGGCTTATATGATTTTATTTTCCGCATCTTACAGAGTCGAGAGACCAAATTAATGCGAGACAAAGAATAGAATTTATTAGGCATGAATATTGAGAACGTGATATCGAATATATGATTTCTCCACCCTAGTATTTTATAAATTGATTATTTAGTTAGTATTTTATTTATTAAATATTGTATTAGTGTTTTTAATTGATAATTCACAATCTCCCAATTTCTAAACTAGATTAGGAATTAATCAAAATTAGTAAGTGGTAAAAATATCAAGTCTATTGGGTTCGACTTCGCACTTGCATACGCTATACTATATACCGATTCGTGTGTTTGCGAGTAATTAAAACACGTTTTTGACGCAACATTCACCTCAGTGGAACATTTTCGTTGTCTCTCACCTCATCAAGCCTAAAGGTTATGTCAGGAACACCAATCTTAGTAAGTCACAAATTGCGACGGCTCACTAATGTGTGATGCTAAACTGTACAAAAGCAGAATGGTATATAGAGACTCACCGCTGACAATTTGCGAAATTAGCTCCACATGGCACTAATGATGATCGTGTCGTGTCGTTTCTTGACCACCTTACCAGATGGGTAAACATTCAGCCTTAACTTACTTTCACTTGTCGCATGCATATTTACATTTCACTGATGTTCTATATATATTATTATGCATAGGATCTATCTGCTACAAACACCTGATCCTAAATACAACAGGGAGATATAGATTATTGTATCTTAGCCTATGTTGTGCACCATTTACTCTCAGTGCGAGGTGAACGGTGTCAAATTTGTTACTGAGCGTCGAGATCGGATTCGAAAGACTCAAAATAGTGGAGTGACATGCGTGGCTGGTGATCTAACATACGACAGGATTCTGTAATCAGTTGTAGAACTAACTTATGCGGAACGCATGCCAGTTGTGTTCTTCAAGTGTAAGTGGGACAACACCAACCCTGCTGTTCTTGACAGCGTACAGTATAATCGTGGTCTTACTTCCGTGAACATGAATAGTATTTGGTACAATGATTTTCTATTTATTCTTACCACAACGGCAAGCCATGTGTTCTATATAGATGATCCGTTGGCTGATGAGGGTTGGAAAGTCGTCAATCATATGGCACACAGAGGTACATTCAGTGAGGCCACACTTGCAATGGACGATATGTCCACTCCACTTTATGAAGTAGATGAATCCTATCAAGAGCTTGATGCGATCTGTCTTCCTATATCGGAGTTATTTATCAACCTAGGTCCAGTACCGTTTGTAAATATTCTCGTATATGCAAATGAAGCTGAAGATGAAGATGAAGACGAGGATTGATGATTATGACGAGGATGAAGACTCTGACGATGCTGAAGGGTTTAACAATGATCTATATAGCAGCAATGAGGATGAAGATACGGATCAGGATAATGATGATGATGATGATGATGATGATGATGATGATGATGATGATGACGACGACTCCGATTGATGTTGTATACGTATGTTCTTATTTGACCAAACTCTAAAAGAAATGCAAAAGCAGTGGATTTTTTAATGCAATCATACAAAATTAAGTTTGCACTACCTATTAAAAAATATAAACACATGATGCAAAACACAATTTTGCACTAAACATGTCAAATCCGTTATTTTAAAACATGATAAACAAGCCCTTTCACAGAATTATAATGATACCTAGGCCCTTATTTTTAAAAAATATTATTCATTGTTTTTTTTACAAAAAACATTAACGCGCAAGCCCTTTCACCTTATTTCCAATAATAATAATAATAATAATTACTACTAAAAGAAAAAAATTATTAGAAACTCTTAAGCAACGTAACTTTTTTTCTACGTTGCCTAAGTGTACTACTAAGGCAACGTATCAATGATTCCCACGTCACCCAAAAGTTTTCCCCCTTTAAATTTTCACGAAAATTTTTAATATTATGAAAATTTGAAATTCACTTAAGCGACGTAACTTTTTTTGTACATCGCCTAAGAAAACCTTAGGCGACGTATTATTTACATACGTCGCCTAAGTCTACTAGGGAAACGTATCAATGATTCCCACGTGGCCCAAAAGTTTCCCCCCTTAAATTTTCCACTAAATTTTAAACATTATGAAAATTTGAAATTCACTTAGGCGACGTAGGTAATTAAAGTATGTCGCCTAGGATATGACCTTGGCAACATAATTTAATTACCTACGTCGCCCAAGTGAATGACATAAATTAAACCCTTCACCCCCAATTTCATTTCTTCACGAGTCCTACACCAATTTCGTCCCTCCTCCCTCAGTTCTCCTTCCTCCGTCATTCCGACCACCACCACCACCATCGCCACCCTATTCTCTCACTCCTCCCTCACCGGACTCACCCTCTCTCATCACCGAGCCACCTCCGTGCCCTACACCCATTTCCTCCCTCCTCCCTCCCTCCGACAACCACTACCACCACCTTATTCTTTCACTCATCCCTCACCGGTCTCACCCTTTCACTCATCCCTGTCTCATCACAGAGCCACCTCCGTGCACCACCGAGCCACCTCCAGCACCACAACTCACTTCGGTCTCCCTCTCTTCACCGAACCGCAGCAACAACAAGCGGAACCTAAGGTTTTTTCTTATTTCAATTCGATTATTGTCTTATTAATCCCCATTTGATTACTTTATATATATAATTTTAGTTTGCTGTATATATACTTTTGAGGGATGAGGTCCAATGAGAAATTATTGGCTGCAGACAAACTTAATTTGATTTGATGGTCCTATGTCTATATTAGTGATCTAGAGGCTTTTTAGATAATAATTAGTTACACTAATTTGTTCATTCTAATTGAAAATATTGCAAGTTGCACGGATTTTCTTATCTTAGGTATAGAGTGATTCTCTGCTGAATGTGGAGAAAAAGGGGACCGTGTATGGTAATTAGCAAACATATACAATCAACCAAGCTAGATTATTTAATTAGTACATAAATTAACATATAAAGATCCAGTTTTCTTATTCTTAAAAGGTGGATTAATTTATAATCTATCTATATTTTATGCATACTTATAAATTCAACGTTAGCTATGTACGTGTCCATATACATCACCTTACAACACATGATCGTAGTGAGATTTTATACTGATAACTTAAAGTACTGAACCTAAATTGTGGCCAAAGCATAATGGAGACTTTTTGGGTACTATATAAGATTCTATGGGAAGTATTATTTAAAGTAATTTAAATGGGCACAAAAACATAAAGTATATAACCTAAATTATGCCAAGCCGAATTTAGTGCTTGTTTGATCTATATAAGTTTTTGTATTTTATTTTTCTTTAATTTAATGCAAGGAATGATATCAATAAGAATCGGCCTGATCAAACTTAAATCATTTATGCCCAAATAATGGTATTAAAAAATTTACATATCGTAAAGCTCAAATCATGACATATATATATATATATATATATTTGTAACATATTGGTTTAGATTTACCAGTTAACTGACCCTTGAGATTACGTATCATTTCTCTTGATTGTTGCCAAAGAGATACCGAATATTTGGTAAGATCAGCTCACAACATGTCACCACTAACTTTTTTCTCCAAAGTAGCACAGGATCAATTATGCACTAATCATGAAAGCCTAAGATCTATACTATTCAATAAAATCGACATAGAACATACCTTGTATGATATTTCGGATTGATTCAATGAATACGGCGGATCAAATCTTTCTGTTGTTGTCGTCCTAGTGTAGAAAATACGACGCCTTTATAGTATGCACACATGAACGAGAACAAATCCTTGCTTGGTGTACTAGCACACTATTAGGGTTATCACCTTTTAAACCCTACTGAGAAAACCTAAGAAACAAAAGGAAGTAGGCCCAAGTCCAACCACGGCCAAGTCCAATCCGTTTTTGATCCTACTCGTTTTGGTGTGCGACCCCGTAGGTTTATACTCCTTTGGCAGTGCAATCAAAAGCTCATTTTAATTATACAAATAGTAAGCAGTCTCTAGTAAGACATTACTACTACCCAAAGGGTTTAAAGGTCAAAACGACACAATCTTAAATGATATACAACATATTAACTCCTTTTGTCAACCGATATCTAGATTGAACACAAGACTAGGCAAGCGTCATTCTTGTATAGTTCAATCTTTGTTTCTTGATCTCTAAGTATAATTAATCTTATACAAATGACACATCATTTGTGCATGGCCATGCAAACATTAATTATACTTATCAAGGGGCCCAAAAATATCTTTCTTTCGTTATATGAGAGTGACAAATCCCATCTTGATCAATCACATTCCTCTACATAGTTTATAGTATGCTTGATCATCATCTTTATAATTACTCGGTCAAGAGCAACGTTTGATGATGCCCAACACACTAATCCCCATGTTGGTAACCATGACGATCTCAGGTCTGAGGATAATACGATATCACTAATGAGAACATCACTGATGACATTGTTCTCAAACAAGTATCAGTGTGTTCAGCTTGATATCTCCATATCCATGACTTATGGAACATAGTCATCAGCTGACCCATACTCTAATCTTTATATCAATGTGGTCATTTATTATTGACATATGATTAGGGACATCTAAATAATATTATTATTTCATTAGTAGCACCCCACAATCAAGTCACGTACTTGATGAACTAGTATTAATACATATTATTCATAAGACAATATAAAATCAAATGAAATAAACTTTATTGATAACAATAAGCACAAGATATCCAAGTACAAATCATAACCTATGAATAGTCCTAGGGCATATCTCTTTCAGTCTCCCACTTGCACTAGGACCATTCATTCATGAAGAGAATGCCAAGTGCACTAAAATGACGACCATGCTTAGACTGAGAAACTGGCTTAGTCAAAGGATCAGCTACATTCTCATCTGTGGGGACTTTGTATATCTTTACATCACCATTATTGACAAACTCACGAATGAGGTGATAACGTCTCTGAATATGTTTGGATTTCTAGTGCGACCTTGGCTCTCTGGCCTGAGCAATGGCTCCATTGTTGTCACAAAATAACTCCACTGGATTGGTGCTACTAGGAATGACACCAAGTTCAGTGATAAACTTCTTTATCCATACTACTTCCTTTGTTGCTTGTGAAGCACCAACATGTTAGGCCTCTGTTGTAGAATCAGCAACTGTAGGTTGCTTAGAACTTTTCCAACTCATAGCTCCGCCGTTGAGACAAAACACAAAACCAGATTGTGATCTGAAATCATCCTTATCTGACTGAAACCTAGAGTCAGTGTAACCATTTACAACCAATTCTTCTTCCCTGCCATAAATCAAGAATATATCCCTAGTTCTTTTTAAGTACTTGAGGATATTCTTGACAGCAGTCTAGTGACTCTCACCTGGATCTAACTGGTATTTGCTAGTCACGCTTAATGCGCATGCTACATCGGGACGAGTACATAACATAGCATACATAATAGAACCTATAGCTGAAGCATACGTGATTCTACTCATGCGATCTCGCTCATCTTGTGTCTGAGGACACCGAGTCTTGCTGAGTGTTGTGCCATGTGTCATTAGCAAGAATCCTCTATTAGAGTCTTGCATGCTAAACCTATGTAAGACCTTGTCAATGAAGTTACTTTGACTCAGTCCTATTAGTTTTCTAGATCTATTTCTATAGATCTTGATCCCTAATATGTAGGTTGCCTCGCCCAAATCCTTCATTGAGAAACACTTTCCCAGCCATGTTTTAACAGACTTAAGTATAGGAATATCAGTCCTAATAAGTAGTATGTCATCTACATATAATACCAGAAAGACTATTGCATTCCCACTAGTCTTTTTGTACACACAAGGTTCTTCTTCGTTCCTTATGAGACCAAACTCTTTGACAGTTTCATTGAAACGAAGATTCCAGCTCCGAAATGCTTGCTTAAGACCATATATGGCTCTCTTAAGCTTGCATACCTTGTTTGCATTTCATGGATAAACAAAACCTTCAAGTTGTGTCATATATACATCCTCTTCAAGATATCCATTAAGGAAAGCAGTTTTGACATCCATTTGCCCTATTTCATAGTCATAATATGCGGCAATGCTTAAAAGGAACCGGATTGATTTAAACATGGAAACCGGAGAAAAGGATTCATCATGGTCAATACCATGAATTTGTTGATATCCTTTTGCCACCAATCGAGCCTTATAGACATCAATCTCGCCATCCTTATCAATCTTAATTTTGAAAACCCATTTGCAACATATGGCTCTAAAGCCATCCAGCATATCAACCAAGTCCCATACTTGATTATCATACATGGATTTTATTTCGGATTTCATGGCTTCTAGCAATTTCTTGGAACTAAAGCTCTCCATTGCTTCATTGAAAGTCAATGGCTCATTGTTGTCTAACAACACTACATCTTACTCATTTGAGACGAAAAGTGATAATCTATCAGGTTCGCGACGTGGCCTATTTAACCTTCCTAAGACTATTGCTTCTTCAGGAGCTTTTGCAACTACTTGCATATTTTGCTGAGGCTCTTCATTAAGAACATTACTATCATCTCGAATTTCTTCAAGATGTATCGTGCTCCCATTGTTCTCTTTGGAAAGCAATTCTCTTTCTAATAAAACTCTATTCCGAGCTACAAACACTTTGTTCTCGATTAGATTGTAGAAATAATATCCTTTAGTTTCCTTAGGATATCCTACGAAGAAGCATTTATCAAATTTGGATTCCAATTTAGTTATGATTAGTCGTCTGACGAAAGCTTCACAACCCTAAATCTTTAGAAAATACAGACTTGGAACCTTTCCAGTCCATAACTCGTATGGTGTCTTTTCTACAGCCTTAGATGGAGCTCTGTTTAGTGTGAATGCTGCAGTTTCAAGAGCATATCCCCAAAAAGATATTGGAAGAGTTGTTTGACTCATCATCGATCGAACCTTGTCTAACAGAGTTTGATTTCTCCTCTCAAATACACCATTCTATTGTGGTGTTCTTGGTGGAGTAAGCTGGGAAATAATGCCACAGCTCATAAGATGATCATCAAATTCTTGGCTTAAGTATTCTCCTCCTCAATCTGATCGAAGAGCTTTAATAGTCTTGCCAAGTTGATTTTGTACTTCATTTTGAAAATCCTTGAACCTTTCAAAAGACTCTGATTTATGTTTCATCAAGTAAACATAACCATATCTACTGAAATTATCAGTAAATATGATGAAGTACTGATATCCTCCTCTGGCAATTATGTTTAGTGGTCCACATACATCAGTATGAATGAGGGCCAAAAGATCACATGCCCTCTCATTGTTACCAGTGAAAAAGCTCTTAGTCATCTTTCCCAATAAACAAGACTCGCAACTTTCAAAAGACTGAAAGTCAAATAAATTCAGAAGACCATCTTTATGGAGCTTCATTATACGCTTCTCATTTATATGGCCTAAACGACAATGCCATAAATAAGTAGGATTCGAATCATCAGACTTGATTCTTTTGTTACTTAGGTTGTAAATAAGCATTTCAAGATTTAAAATATAAAGACGATCCAATAATTGTCCACTACCATAGTGCATATCATTCAAAGAAAATGAACAACCTTTGTTCTTAAAATTGAATTCAAAACCTTCCTTGTCTAACAAAGAAATAGAAATAATGTTTATGCTAAAAGCAGGCACATAGTAACAATTATTTAATTCTAAACTCAATCCTGAAGGTAAAAGAATCTCAAATGTTCCTACAGCTAGGGCGGCAACTTTTGCTCGATTTCTAACACGTAGGTCCACTTCTCTTTTGGGTAGCTTCCTACTCCTTTTGAGTCCCTGCACACTTGCACAAATGTGCGATGCACTTCCAGTATCTAATACCCAAGAAGTAGAAGAAGCTGAAGTAACATTTACTTCTATAACATAAGTACCTGAAGTAGTAGAGACTATTCCATTCTTCTTATCATCAAGATACTTCTTGCAGTTTCTCTTCCAATGACCCTTTTCATTGCAGTGAAAACATAACATTTCAGCTTGTGGATTAAGCTTGGGCTCAGAATTTGACTTCTTGTTGTTCTAGTTCTTAACTGGAGCTTTACCCTTGCCTTGAGCATTGGACTTTCCTTTGATATTTCCACCCCTCTTAAAACCTTTTCCCTTTTAAACCATCAGAACATTATTCTTTATTTTCTTAACAATGTTTTGCTCAACTATTTTCAGCATTCCATGCAGCTCAGTTAATGTCTTCTCCAAGCTGTGCATATTGAAGTTCATAATGAGACCATCATATGACTCAGGCAGCAACTGGAGAATGACATCAGTGGCTAACTCTTGGTTAATAGCTGTCCCCAACCTTTGCAAGTTATCAATGTACCCAATCATTTTGAGTACATGGGGACTACCTGAGCCTCCCTCGGGAAGCTTGCATGAAAACAAAGACTTAGTAGTCTCGAAGCATTCGACTCGAGCTTATTTCTGAAAAAAAAACTCTTCAGTTTCTTAAGCATATCGAGAGCATTCATGTTTTCAAATTGCTTCTGCAGATTAGTATTCATGTTAGCAAGCATGAGACATGAAACATCCAAATCATCATTTAAATGCTTCTAATATACATCCCTTTGTGCACGAGGGGCATTAGCTGCAGGTTCTACTTCAGGAATAGCATTTTTGAGGACATAATCTTTCTTTTCTTGCTTGAGAAAAATTCTCAGGTTCCTAAACCAGTCTAGGAATTTGGTTCCATTCAACATTTCCTTTTCAAGGACAGATCGCAAAGAAAAGGCGGTTGTGTTATTATTATTCATCATCAATCTACAACAAAATTACATATGCAAACGTTTTAATATGCTTATCATTTTAAAATCTCGTACTATGTCTCGCATGCAATTGTCCCAATAGGACATAATAAGTTTAAGACCCACATTTCACAAAATGTTAAGAAAGCTTTGGCTTTTCATTTAAACTTTGTTAATTAGGTAAGCAACACTTGCTAATTACATCCTATGTAACTCTTTGTTCGTTGAGTTTTACATCTAATGTTTCGGCTTCTCAACACTTTGCCTCAAGGCCCAAAACCGTTTTGATGGCCTTGTGAAATCAAACCAACACTTTTATGACTTATGGATGTCCAACATCCATACTATTAAATTATGATGATCTAAGATAACCCTGCTCTGGCAGGCATCTTCTATAATAATCATAACATCAATAGTTTCCAGTGTTGGAAAGGCACAAATAATTCATTTTTGTTCTAGGGACATAATCATACAGTCTTATAATAATACTTAAACAAGCATAAAGAAATAAATTATGTTATATAACATGGCCAGAGGTATTAAGCTACTAATTAACATTTGCTCTTTATCCTTTGTAGTTTTGGGCACTCAAAAGTTCTTGGCCATCTTCTCTTATGATAAGGGATCCTCCATGTGACGCCCCGAATCCCGTTCTGAGATTTTCACCTTCGGGACTCGGTTGATCACGGATGCCGTGTGCGACGGCGGGTTAAAAATATAAAATTCACAACTTTTAAAGAAACTTTGCTTTAATAAAAAAACATGATCTTTAGAAGTCCCGATTTAGAAAACTTTGGCATGTGGAGTTCACTTCATTAATAAACCTTCCTATAACATTTAAAACCAAGTTCCATACAAGTAGAGTCACATCAAACCACATTTAAATCAACTCCACATATGAAAACCATCAATACAAGTTTACAATGCCAATTGTTTATCAAATCAAAGTCTATATAACAAACTTAATAGTTACACATACAACTTAGTCCTTAAGGACTACAAAAGGTAATGGACACCAGAGGCTCTAAAGACGAGTACCACGCGCCAATCCCGAAGCCTGACCTTCAAAACTGGGGAAAAGAAGGAATGAGCCAAATCCGGGCTTAGTGGGAACTATAAATATATATAGAAAATATTTGTTTTACCCATTTGCAATGGTTTGAAAACCATGCAGTGCAATGCAACCTACACTCGAATGCATACGGACCCACTAGGATTCCCATCCTAGCCACTAGATACTAACTACCCAACTCACCGATCACAACAGTAAATATCCCATAAGTGGACCTCTCACATGTTCCCACATTACTAAAGAATCGCCAATCCAAGGTCATCTTGTTCTAACACTAGCTTCCTGAGGCTCGTCACGCCTTAGTGGATCAGTTCTATAGCTTGTATCGGCTACCCGTGCCTATATCGAGAGTCAATAGCTATAGGCCAAGTATTGGTTGTTTCCATTTTAATTATAATTTATTATGAATCGTATACTTGGCCAGCTAATAGGCTTTTAGCTCAAGATCATTCGTCTAAGCGTTATATTATGGCGTTCTCTCAGTAGGCTACTTCGTTAGTTATGATTTTCCCTTCAATTATTAGTGCTTTAGGTTCATTATGACCCAGCTATTAAGTCTCATGAATCACATTTACTCCCACGCCCATATTCTATATCTAAGGCTCACTGTTATCATCTCCTTCCATTTTATATATAATACATTATGAAAGGCTCGATAATTCTCTATGTGTACCCTGTCTATCTAATAGTGTCTGCCTATGTCCCTACATCATTTATATCATAGCCGAGGTAACATACATAAATTTATACGAGACATGATACGATACAATACAATAATAATAACATAATCAACAATCTCACAATAGCTTTCGTATCACATCTCCAGCATAATGCCTCAGTTTTACCCCGCGGTCAGTCCAGGCCCAGAACAATGGATCCAGAAGACTCCGAGGTTCTTATCCATGTCTCTTCCGAGTGGGGAGTGGCTCAGGACTTGGTTCTCCAAGTAGGTCATTCGGAGATAACCCTCAAGACATTTTCCCGGGAATGACACTCCAAATAGTTAACGAGGAGAACACCTCATACAAGCCATCTCGACACCCCGGAAAGAACAACACCAGGCGATACCCTAGCAGGGTGATGACCATTAGTAGCCCAACTACTTCCCGAAAAACTCACCATGTGGGTAAGTAGTGGCACACGGGACCTGCTCCGCTGCCTGGAAAACTCATCTAACCGAGAACACTTAGTCCTGTCGGAAGGCAAGATACCTAGAGTGGGCTCTCCTTTATGGACACACACAACCACCGGCGGCGTCACCGACTTCATTTTCCCTGTGCACGGTTTAGGGCCTTTTCACCCACGGGCGGCAATAGGCGGCCCTCCTTCGAGTCACGGGGAGCTACCCGGTGCTCGGTAAATCATCATATCCAGCCCATACGTGTGATCGTAACAACAGGAATATCTCGATTCCTCACTTAGCAGTGTATACAATCATCATTCATCTATCACACGTATGGCTACCAATATGTATATATATATCACACAATTGTCATCATTACATAATCATCGTTATCGATAGCATCACTATCACGTTTGTATTCCATGGTCTTATAGCCAATTAGGTCATATTCGACATTTCCCAATGTCTAACGTATCAAGTGTATAAAACCAAGACCGTATACCACTTATGTGGGTTCTCGTGTCATTCTAGCCATCCAAGCATTGATTATTGTGGTTCTAGTTCAACTGGTGTTCATATGGCATACTAAACTAAGTGTGCATGTATGGCTATGGCAACCCATGCCCTGCCAGTGCCTGTTTGCTACATTATTATATGGTATCTATATCATATTCTTGTTACTAGTGCCTGCCATGTATCGTACCAGTCTCTAAACTCAAGAGTCATTGCGTTACTTTACCCCCTAACGGGTTCCTGAGGTAAACATCTTAAATGGTGCCCTACAATCTCTTCTATTAGCAGAAGTAAATATTTCTAACGTTAATACCCATAATCAACCATCAAACACACTCAATTCCCAAAGCCCCAAAATTCCTAGGCTTAACAAGTATGTATGAGATGGGTCTTGATGAATCATATCATATATAAGTCAAAACATGGATTAAATGATCAAAATATGTAATAGTTGCAAGAACCCATCAATATCTAACGCCAATCGAAGATTAATCTAGCCCAATCCCACGAACATGCATACAACCTAGGGTTTTTGTAGAAATTCCCCAATTTAGATACAAATCGCTAATGCAGCAAGTAAAAGTTTGTAAAATAAATTTTATAGTAGTGTTTCCACCTAATTGAAGCTTAATCAAGGTGTTGAAAATGCGTAGACGTCGTATCACCAAGACCCAAGCTCGCCTCTTAGCTCCATGCGCGAAGACGAAGGTGGAAGACGATGAATAGTGACATACGAGGGGTTTTGAAACTCAAATCTTGGAAAGAATGAGAGATGTATGGAATATCTTTTCTATCTCTCTCAAGTCTCTCCCTTACTCCCCTTGATGTTGTGTGTTCGAAAATTGAGAGTTTGGGATGTTAAATGGCTTAAAAACGGGTCAAATACGCTCAAAACCGACTTCCAGGTGAACCATGATCGATCATGGGTCCTCCATGATCGATCATGAACCCTTCTGGAACTCCTATGGAGGACCATGATCGATCATGGAAGTCACTGCACCAGCAAATGACTTTCCGAGCCCCAAACAGACCTTGAAATGGCTGAATCTCGACTCGGCCCAAACACGAAAGTTGTAGAGGGCAAAGAAATGAAGACTTGGCCAAAAACGGAGAGTCATTTGGATATCGAATGAAGAAGTTATGGCCTCTCAAAGTTGGCTAGAAATTGACAAATCGCGAAAACTCGAAATACGCGATTATCACCTCGGTTTCGATCCGAACCACTCGAGTCACTAAAAGAATACTCACATGAGTGGAAGGAGGCTAATATGACCAATAAAGAGTGATAAAAAATTATGAGGCTCTTCGAATGAGAAATTCACCACCCGAGGTGAATTAAGCGGACGAATGAAAGTAACCACGAGGAAACGAAAGAACGGGGTGTTACACTCCATCTTCTATGCTAGGTGATATACAAATAATGTACAGCCTAATACAAGAGACTAGTAATATAAAATTATATTGCAAAAAAATACAAGACGACACGCAGGCTGTATTTAGTTTAGCCATACTATATCACTTTTAATTATATTCTTGCAAGTTAGTATTATCCCATAATACAACATATTACATACACACATAACACATTAATGTGCAAATTAGATATATTAAATAAAGAAATAAAACTTTCAGGGGTCGAGGGGCAGCGCCCCCACGGGGCCCCAATGGGGTTTGGGGCGGCGCCTCAACCGGAGTCTGGGGGCTGACACCCCGGTGGCGGTCCTTCTGACCGGTCAGCGGGCCCGGTGTATGACCTCCAAGGGAATCACACTTCTGCCACCGTGGAGAATTTGAACGATTTTAACTTAATTTTTCTAGAAACATGTCTAGATGAATCACATTAATCTATCCTATCTTGTTAATCATATTAACGCGAAGAACCCTACAACCGTGATCTTATCAGGTCTGACACAATCTAATTGTTACATAAACCCAAACATGATGATTCTGACATGCTAAACATGATAATCGCGGAATTAAAATCATGACAGCATAGGAATCCTAATCACCCTAATCAAATAACATGCCATATGAAACTGTTTTAACACAATCATAAGTATGTTGATTACTGTCACATAATAATCACATTTTTGACATATCAGATCTGCCCTAATCAGATTATATACTAACTGCACATCAGATATATAAACTGATTAACGAAAATAATAAGGATGCTATAAAAACGATTAACCAATTAAGCAAAATTAACAAAACCTAGCATGATACTATAATCCAAATACCATATTAATCAAAATTTTAACAGGAACGAATCTTCATGCTATAAAACAACGATTAATATGATCGAAAATTAAAGAACAATAACCTACCTCTGATACCACTGAAGGGAATTAAGGTAGCAAACATGCATCATATGCACAATAAACTGCACTAATCATGAAACCCTATGATCTATACTGTTTAATAAAATCGACAGAAAACATACATTGCATGATATTTCGGATTAATTCAATGAAGTGCAAAATCAATGGATGCCGGAGCTACTACAACTAATACAGTAACACAATATTATTCTGCGAGAGGGCCCCCCGTCTCGTATCAAAAGCCCTTACGCTCCTCCCTCTGTCAAGAACTAACAACAGACAGCAACAATCCATATATTGGAAGATAGCTTAACCTCTGGAAAGTCACCTGGTAAATTCATCTAGCTTCATCATGAAGCCGTCTTATTTGAGGGCAATCGACTGGGAAACTAGAACTTATTCTCGTATATCCTGGCCAAGATTGACTTAATAAGGGCATGATCAAGCTTTCGAAATAGAGAGGCTCCACCTTCCTGACCATTTGTCCAAGTGAATCTGCAACCACTATATCTGAGATCAACTAATTCCGAATTTGCAACACAATCACCGAATTCATTCATAACTGAAGGCCCTTAGGTACTAAGTGTTTCTACGGATAGTCCTTTCTAGGGTTTATGCCTTACAGTTATCTTAAGCTCTTCCTGTTATAATGATATACTAAAAGCCATGATTTTATTATTATTGGTTTTGATGTGTTATATAGACTCGGTTTTGCTATTTAAATGAAAATCTTTATAGGCAATGGTTGCATTATATTATCTATTTAAATATTGTGCATGTGTGTCTTTTATTCCATATAGTAGATGATTTGGTGTGTAGAGTATAGCTTACACACAGAGGATCATATCATTGGTTCTTATGGAATATAAGTTTATTGGTTAACAGTCTTAGATGGAATTGGACAATCATCGGCAGGATTGTAGCACAAGTTTTAGTAGTTTATCTTGACTACAGGAAACGGTACAGTTTTAACTCGTTGTGCTAGTACACTTTGTGTGTATTGAACATGACCAGTTTGGGTTAATTGTTTTTATACTGACTATATAAAATAATTTAAAATCCCATGGTTATTATGATTACTTATGCTCTTAATGTTGAAATAATTAATAGACATATATATGTAGTGTTTGTTGTTTTGACTAATTAAGAGTGAGATTCATTTATGGATCAATAATCTTCGTGAATTGGATGGCGACACTATATGTATGATGAATATTAATTATTGACGGAATCCAAGTCTCGGTATAGGGATTGATGATAACCCCTTGAGAAGCTTATAAGTTTTGATCATGTCAAACCCTGCAGGTGGACTATGTTAATCCGACATGTCAAATAAGTTAAGTGGTACGCTCAAGGATTAAGAAGTCATTTAAATATAATTGTCAGTAATTTAATTTAAATGACGGTTATCTGAAATCTTAACGTGGGGAGAATAATAAGTATTTAATAACAAGGAACTCGAAATATAATTTTTGAGATAAGGACGGGAATGAAATTATAATTCTTTAGTGGTGTGAATTATAATTTATGGAAGGAATCAATTCTTAATCGAATTAGGATTCCAGTTTTCCATAGTAAACCCAAACACTTATTTCTCCTTAGGGTCCCTACCGTAGCCTTATAAATATGCCAGCCTTGCCTCTTCTCTCTACATAATAATTCTTACAAATTTAGGGTTTGTGTTGTAGTGAGTAGAGAAGGAGATCTTGGTGATACTGCAGCCCACACTCGGTATAGGATTGCACGGTGAAAGGAATACGATAGAAGATCTTGAGGTTCTATCGAGCCCGGGTTCTCGATTCGTCTCCACCAATCCCTGTTCGTGCTAAGACGAGATCAAACCAGAGAGATCTTGAAGGTAAAATCTGATTCCGCGCTAGGGTTTTACATAAAAAATTTTGTTCGGTCTATACGCAATATTAAACGATTCTGGAACTAAGTTTCCATCACTTCCATCCAGCCAGTGCTAGAAAAAGGTGCTTCAATCGAATGTGAGGGGAAATAAGAGATTAGCATAAATGAAACAAGAGGTGAAAGAAATATGCGGCTGTAAGCAAGCAGTCGGCAAGCGACAAGGCAGCAAGTAATTTTGAACATCAATTCCAGAGAAACTTATCGAGTGGACCATAAGCAGTCTGGTGATTAGCCTATCCCGCACTACTCGAAA
This sequence comes from Lonicera japonica, assembly GCA_021464415.1. Taxonomy (NCBI): domain Eukaryota; kingdom Viridiplantae; phylum Streptophyta; class Magnoliopsida; order Dipsacales; family Caprifoliaceae; genus Lonicera; species Lonicera japonica. Next base: position 11,630,870 of record CM038469.1, read on the forward strand.
CCTTCAGGTGAGAGAGTTGGCTATAAGATATATTATACATGACTATCTTGATGCAGAGGGGTAGGAACCCGCTTCTTCCAGAACCAAGAGTTCTAGTTTTCCTAAACCAACGGATCATCTTTCTTCAGAACCAAGATCTTCCCTTTCTCATAGCATTTTCAGCTATCCCTTTTTCAAGAAAGTCAAAATGCAGATAAGCCTATGTATGAACAAGGATTATCATCTCCCCAATAGATTAGCAACCTTTATAAGTCATATCTTCCTAGAAAAACCACTCAGGATAGAGCAATGTCTTCAGAAGACAATTGCCAAATTGTTGACAGAACCATCCCTACTAATGGGAGTACATTAGCTCAACATTTAATCAGACTTGTTAATAAAACCGTCACTGCCTGTGGGAGTACATCAGCTTAATAATGGTAAATTGTACCATCCCAGCAATGGGAGTACATCAGCTCAACAACAAATCATACTTTTTAATGGAACCGCCCTTGCCTGTAGGAGTACATTAACTTACTAATGGAGAAATCATTGACAGAACTATCCCAGCCACTGGGAGTACACCAGTTCAACACCGAATAAGACATGTTAATAGAACCATCTTAGTGAGTGGGAGTACAATGGCTTAGCACAGAGGAAACATCACAACAAAACACAAATCTAACCAATGGATAAGTCCCAAAAAATCCCAGAGTCACATATCCACCCCTGGTGGAGATAACAGCATAGCATGACATCATTTCACAGCAATGCTTTCAAAATATCACAAAGATTCATGAGAGAGTCGCAAAATGATGTGTTCTTATTATCATCCTAATTTCTTTGCTTCACAAAGAACCTAGACCGAGAGGGTCTGTGAACACCCTATTTTATGAACCTCGCAAGAATATATTTTCCAAAGAAAACAAGCACAAACGCATGCACAATAGTTTATATAGGCATACATACTGTATACATGTGATACAGGTCAAAGGGGAAATCAAAAAGGATTTTTGGATAAGAAGTTACGATAAAAAATCGGAAGCTCTCAAAAACTGAAAATAGTCAATCTTGCAAAATCTTTGAAAGGGAGTCTTCCTAAAATCTAATCATCCTCAAACTTTGAGGGTTGTTACAAATTACTATTAAGAGTACCATAGCCAAAAATCAACTTGGTCTGAATGCAAAATCTCTGAATATTGATCAAGCCAATAGTTCACTTCGGTTAATCAAATAGAGGCCTTCCCAAAGTCCAAATGAACTCAAATTTGGTTTGTAGATATGTATTACCATGGGGAACAACATATTAAAAAAAAGATCAATCCAATACACTATTTGGCAGATACAACAAAAAGGGGACAAGATGAATAGTGATGTCGTGTGGAGAAGTTTTTAGGACATTTTGTCCACACAAAAAAATAAGATTATGTCGTGTGGACAAATGTTTTGGACATTTTTTCCACACAATAAAATTAAATTCTTTAGTATGGACAAGTTTTTTCGAGGATTTTGTCCACACGACAAACATGCAAATTTATCTTGTGGACAACTTCCAGTAGTCCATTTCAGATATAAATAAAGCTGCACGGCCAATTTTTAAGCATCAGATAGCTCTAAAACTTCGGGAATTGTGCCACATTATATTATTCCTCTTTTCTTAAGTTTCTTGGGTATTTTTTAACTCGGTCTGGTTGTATTTATTTATTTGTCTTTATTTTCTTCAATTATAATTGATCACACGCTTGATAAAATTGTTGTTATCTCAAAATCAATACATAATTAATATTTTAACCCTTTTTTCAAAACAAAAGATATAGAATTAGCTATAACCATTTTAAAATTCATTTATATTTGCCAATTTTACAAAATCTCAATTTTATCAGTCTTGTTTTACGAAAGAACCGATAAGCATTTGTTTCCGGTTTAACCTATAAATCGCAATGCTTATGTAAATATCCAATATAAGAGTTTAGATTTGTTAATGCCAATTGAAATCATTAAACTGTGGTACACTATTGACTAACGGATAACGACGACTATCAGATATTCGATTCCACATCGAATTAGCTTTCGAAAAGCCTTGAGCTTTATAAAAAACACTTGTTTCTCTGTTTATTATTATTAAATCATTTTTTTTAAATCACACACACTAATTTTTAAAATCAGATGGGCGAATTACGAAGCTCATGCTTTCTATCCTTGGCCCAAATCCCATTTTTTCTAAAACTATGGATGATACACACTAATATCAATAAGCATGCATATCTTATGGAGACCGAAAGGAAGAATTCAGTTCCCAACACCTTCCCGATTCGTAACTTAATCGTAAATTACACATGAAATAGAACTCTTTAAAAAGATCAAAACATGTGGAATGACTTTAAAAAAAGTGATAACGAGACAAAAGAACAAGGCTATGGGACCAATCCATGATCCGAGACTCCATATAGGTCCAATCATAACACACGATTTATAATGACCTCCTCATTCAAAGTTGGATAAGAAGCAACCCGCCACACCATGTGGAGTACAAACAATATGCTTTATATGAGCTAAGAATGATAATTAAGCCTTAACCTCAAAATACAAAAACTAACCCTTGGCACTATATACACGAGGTTCTTTGCAACAATTGGACACTAAAATAACCATATGTGTATTAACGAAAATTTATAATGCTCATAAAGAGCTCTCACCACAGAGAAATCACACTAAAGAAGGAATGTCGTACATTCTAGCTTCTTATTAACCTTAATACAACGGTACTTGGGCAACGGTTTCAACCATAATTAAATTCCCTTTCCAAGATTTTAGAATCATCAAGTTCAGGGTACACCCTCAGGAACTAAAAGTAAACAAATAGGGTGAACACATGGAATAGGACTGGCCACTCACCCTTAAGTGTACCACGTTTCATCCATTGTGTTGTGGTTAAATAAAAAAACCCATCAGTTGCCCGTAGCGTATCTCGAAGCAAAATTTGTCCTAAGTACGAAAACGCATCATTTGAGAAGGTAGTGAATTCGCAAGAAAACATAACATATCACAATAGGAATTTCAATGAAGCAACACATAAGAATAAATGACATGAATAGAATAATGCAAAAGAAGTATACCCTCTTCCCAGGGCTTGAATATAACCCATTAATGAAACAACCTCGAATCAGAAACTCATGTTTACCACGGAAGAAGGAAGAATGACAACTAGGTATTTAGAATGTGACATCTTGAAAAGAAGAATGCATAATAAACAAGAAATATGCATCTAATAAGCAAGTGAAAGATTCTTAACATGGAACAACATGGGATCCGATGGAATTATAACTGTGACAAGCACTCTAAGTGTACATCTACCCATGAACCCCGCGAAGAAAAATGAACCTAACATCTCATACCAACTTGTGACGCCCTGAATCCTGTTAAATGGTTTACACCTCCGGGATTCAGTTAATCATAGTGCGTACACCGACAACCGGTGAAATGTACGAAAAATACAACTTTTAAAAACTTTTGGCTTGTGGAGTCTATATCATTGGTACTCCATCATGTGAAAATAAAAATGATTTCATATAAATCTTTTCACATCCAAACACAATGTAAAATCCACTCCGCATATAAAACATAATACAAAACTTTGCTGAAAAGTTGTTTACAAATAAAGGTCTTAATGTCTGGTATTAAACAATTCTATATATACAATACAAGTAAAATCAAATCTGATTAGAACATAATCCTTAACTTGAGGACTAGAAAATGACTCGGTACATCATAGGCTTTTAAAAAGGTTGAACCGCTTGCCACCTCGAAGCCTATAATACAAAACTACTAGAAAAATGAATGAGCCAAATCCAGGCTCAATAGAAAATATATAAGTTTTTGTAAAAAGTATACATAGCCATTAATTATATCAATAGTACTTTTTAACAATGTCAATAGTACAATGCAGTCGCATAGATACATGCCGAACCCCACTAGGATACTCGTCCTAGACTCTAGAAGCTAACTCACTTAACTAGCCATATTCACCCCTAAATGTGACAATATAAGATTTCTTGTAACTTTAAGGGTTAATGAACTTATTTCTATCTTACTAATTACTAGCTTCATAAAGCTCATCATGCTAACTATGCTCAGATCCCACAATGTAACCAACACCGTATATTCCACGTTCTAAACTATTCCATAGCTTGTTCATAAATATAAGATATATTGATAACACTAAGTGAAGTGCGTAGTATTTAAACTTAGATTATAGTTTATTATGTATTATGTATTTGGTTAGGTAGAAGGTTTTACTGCTATGGAACCAATCTTGTATTACGTATAGATTTGCCCATATGCCATGTCTAAGGCCAATGATCATTAATATTATTCACTTTCCACTTTGTCTATTAATATGTTATAGAATTGGCCAAGTGTTCCTTTATGTATATTATGGATTCCACCTCCCTAGTCAACTTGCACATGCAATGCTAGCAGTTTTAATAAATTTTAATACTCGCAAGTGCATGAATCAGTTTATAGTGTAGCGTGTAAGCGAGGTCGATCCCACAAGAACTCAAACAGTATGTTTTATAATTATCTTGTTAATCTTTCACTAAACTCCTAATCTAGCTAGAAAAGTTTATGGGAATCAAAGAAATTAAATAAAGTAAATTAAATAAGATAAAGCAAAGCAAGTAAATTAAAGTAAATTAAAGTAAATTAAAGTAAATAAAGTAATCTTTCACTAAATAGCCGTTACAAAAGGGCTATTTTGGTGTAGTGAACTAAACTGAACAATACTAAGCAAGATAATTAAATTAAAGAATTAATTAACTAGAATTTCAGAGTGATATATTTAATATCATCTTTCTAAGTATTCATACTCATTAACTCTACTTTTTTCTCGCAATAATTTAGTCCCTCGACTCTATTATTTGAGAAAAATAAAATCAATAAAGTCCAATTAATTAATAAAATCCAATTGTAAATCTTCCACAGCCAAACTTATGTATAAAGTCAAAACACTCACTATATCTGTCAAAACACATCATATATCCATTCTCAATAAATCGTAAGGCGAGTCGAATAAAAAATAATGAGAATCCAACTTTATTTTTATCAAATAAAATAGGCCTCTAATAGGAAGAATTGTATTTAACATTAAAGCATTAAATTGGTAGAGTCAACTGACATGAACACGTGCAAAGGAATCAATTAAATATACTCATCATAACCCTAGTACAAATTTACGCTAGCATAGAATAAATTAAATTATAAGAAATAATAAAATTAAAATAAACTTACTTGGCATTAATTACAATGGATAATAAAATAAATTCTTCAATCTTCAAACTCTTCAATTAAATAAAGCTAAAGAAAAATAATAAAATAATAATTGAAAAGAAGAAGAAGGAGGCTCGGAAGCACTGTTACTGTTGGCTGGTTGAATTGTGCATGGCCCCCATTATTTGTAATGTTGATGTCTCCTTTTTTAAGCCATAGTCAACTTGGATTTGGAGCATTACATTATTTGGGCTTCATTTAGATTAAGGACCGCTATGCTGGGCTCATCTTTAGGCTGACTTGGAAGATGGGCTTGTTAAAATTAATAGCAATTATATGAATTCACTCATAATTAAATATAATGAATTTTTGCCATTTTAGGGTGCTTTATTTTGCGTTGCAATTTCGTAGCCTGACATGCCTAAATTTAAAAAAAATTCTGAACTGTAAAGTTGTAGCTCTCAAAATTTTCTTTAAATTAGGCTCAAGAACCGCATTATTTGGAGTTCCGAGTAAAAAGTTATGCGTTCAGAAGTATTGACCAACTTTACGTGTCTTCACTTGCTTTAATTTCTCTATTTTTCTCATTCTTTTCTAGCACTTGAAAAACATAAAAAAATAAAAATATTAATAACATTTTACGCTCTCTAAATTATAAATTGACATAATAAATTATACTAATTTCTTAGTACATCAATTTTCCCCCAACTTACACTTTGCTAGTCCTCGAGCAAAGCAAAAATATCAAAATAAATTATTTTCTTGAGTCCAAAGTTTTCCAATATAATTCCAACGCAATGGTTGTTTTTAAAATCCAATTTCACTTTCTTCACCAATGCAAATAACTCAACAAAGACATCCAAATACCCACATACTAATGGAATGTAACACACATGCAATATCAAAATTCTCAGACTAGCAAGATTAATAAAATATTGCATTCTAACCAATCTCATTGTGTGTGTATGAATTGACAACAACATGACATCATTGATATCTAAGTAGGCAAAATCTTAAAATCACATCCGAACTATGCTTTGACTTAACTCCTCACATGGCATACACTCAACAAATGAAATACTCGAAAATAGTGTGTAAATACCCTCATTACATGCGAGGTATAAAGAGTAAATGTACTCAAATACAAAAGCCTCTCGCATGTATATATGAAAAACTCTATAAATGAAAGAATAGTAGTCTCATAAACGGATATATCTCACTAGAAAATCGAAATGTATAAATGGATCCCCTTCACCACTCCCACATCTAAACTATATTTCAAATGATCATTAGGACCTTTTCATGTTGTAATGTAAGGCTTAGGGGTAAGGGTGATTTAAGGGGAATTTTTAGAATTAATTCGTTGTTGGTTAATTCCGCACTTAAATACAATAAAATCTTACTTTTGTGTAAAATAATTAAATTAGTATAGCGAATAAGTAGGAGTCAATCCAAATCCAAGTTAATACTTTAAAAGTAGGAAAATTTGTCGAAATCCAATATTTTAAGAATATAAATTAAAACAGTGTTTAAATTTTTTTATTTAAATTATCTAAAATAAGAAACTAAACTAATTAAACTAAACTAATTAAATTAAAGAAAACAAATAATCAATAATAAGAAATCCCAAGGAAAGAAAATCCACCACCATGGATATAAACAAAAAGTATCTAATTATATTTTTAATATTCCTCCTTACTATATAAACAAATTCAAAATCACCATCATTCGTTCTTTAAAACTAATGTAAATAAAAATAAGCATCGCATGTATCCCCAAATTGGTGATCACAAGAAATCCTTCCTTTATTTTAAAAATAATTAAAGTACTAGAAAGAAAACACACGTTATAATAATGGTAATTTCAAAATCTATTTTAATTCGGGACAAATAATTAAAAATCGATTAGAATTAAATTAAGCCCATTACATCTATGGCGGTTTCATCCCTCCCCTTTGGGAGAGAATTTAGCTAAGCATATTAAATAAAAGACACATTAAAATAAAATAATAATTCACCATTAAAATTAAAATTAAAGTACTTGAATAAAAACTATAGAAAATTAGAAAGCTAGAAAACGTCCCTTTTTATTATACTCGAACTAACGTATACAGCACGGTTTTACGCTGTCAATTTCTTCTCCTTCAATACTTCGGCCACACGGCAACTAGTATATGGAGGATTTTCTCTCTCTAGAACTCTTTAATAATATCTATATTCTATCTATTTTCTCTATCTTTTTCTATATCTGTTTTCTTCTATGATTTTAGGTGTAGAGAATGGGTCTATATATAGGAATAAGAGATAGAAGTGTAAAAGGTTTAGGAAACTAGAATTGTAGAAGAAATAACAACTTTGATTTCAATTAGGAGAATAAAGAGTTGTATTCAAATTAGGAGAGAATATTGAATTTGAATATTTTTTCTTCTTTATCTTCCTTTCTGATCTTCAATAGACTTCTTTCACATTCTTAGTCTTTTTATCACAATTTACTTCTTCCCTACAAAAAGACAAAATAAATATTATTCCTCCATAATTTAAGCATTAATTTTATTTTAAGAAAATATTATTTGCAAGTTAAAATAACAATTTTGGGCACTTATCAAAGCGTTTATCAAATGAAGGGTACATAAGAGTTCAAAGATTTAAGAAATACATTGAGATATAAAATTGACACTTTTGGGCTTAACATTAACTTTATATGAGCCTTTTCTTTTGTTTTTTTTAAAGTATTTTTCCATCTTTTGTTCCATTCTTTCTTTCATTCATCTTTTTCTAAATTGTTTTCAAAAATTTTCAATTTTTTTTACATCTCCTGTTTTTTTCAAATTTTCACACATTTATTTTCGTTTTGTATTTGGAGGAGATTTCATAACTTTATTTTTTCATCCTCATACTTTTTTTATTTTTCACTTTCTCACTTCTTTTTTTCATCCTTTTTTTTAGTTCTAAGCTCACTTTTCACTATTTTCCATACATAAAATAAATAATCTCAACATATTCTTAGATAAAGGGTAGGCTATAAATATAGGCTGAACTCCTAATTTGAGTAGGGTAAGGTTATCGAGTTAACAACAAAAAGGCTCATATATAAGGCTCAAAGGGGTTGACTAACGGTATAAATACAAAGGTAGGATTTCGCTAATAAATAGGCCACCAAAGATGGCCTAAATCACTTCTTATGGTCTATAGCTCTTCGGATTAAGTAATATCAAGGATCTTAAAAAAATTGCATTTCATGGACGTACCTTTCTAACATTCAATCAAAGCGAAGAATAATGAGACTATTCAATGAAGTACTCTTAAAAAAAATTTAGAGTTGATGTATAACCCTCAAAAAGGAAGATTGGCTCAAATTCTCAGGTTATTTAGTCACCACATTTATGTTTTTCAAGAATCTTAAGTTACATTTACGCATCATGTGGACATCCCATTTTATGTCTCTTGAGAGAACATATAGTTCACTCCCCGACTGAATACAAGCAAGCTAAGAAGAACCTGGAAGACGAATACTAAAGCTCAGACTGTTCCCAAGAGGGGATTTTTGCACAAGAAAATGTCTCTTTTCAGTACAAGAACTAAAAAATCCAAAATGTGAAGTGAAGTTATTTGAGGAAGAAAAGAGAAGATCGGTCTTACCAAATAACCGATCGGGCTTCATAAAATAGGCAACTCCCTTACAGCTGGATTGGTCATAAGAACCCACGGGTCGGCCTTTTTAGCACACAGATTGGTCTTAACGGTAAACCGATCGGTATTCACTTAAATTCAATCGGTCTTCAATGCTACTGAATCGGTCTTTGGTGTCACACCCGTCCCGGAGACCCTATGCAAATCTCAAAGTCAAGGTGGACTAATAATAGCTAATAATCATAATTTCCAAATATACAACTTTAATAACTTGTAGAAGCAAAAAAAAAAACATTTAGAAAATAAAGATCACTTCAATTTTATAACAAATATCCATCTTCTAAGTCGTTGATACAACGACCATCATCAAACGACACAACATGTAAATATAATTCTCAACGACGGACAATATACACTTGGGTTACATAACACTTTACCATATTTATACAAGATATACAAATTTTATACAGCTCCAAAAACATTTATACATCTTCCAAACACCATCTAGACCTTGGCCAGACAATCTTCTTTTCCACCTTGAAGGAAACTAAACACTGTAAGCACAAAGCTTAGTGAATACATTACTCACACACCCAAGCAATAAAGTATATATATATTCATCTCCCACAAAGCCCAAGACTCAAGGCATTATAAACAATAGCCTCCCACAAATCCCAAGGCCCAAGGCATTATATATATATACTCTGGTCTCCTACAAAGCTCGAGACTCAAAGGCATTAATACACCAACCTCCCAAAAAGCCAAGGCCCAAGGCATTATATACAACAGTCTCCCACAAAGCCCAAGACCCAAGGCATTCATAATTTACATACATATAACTCCATATACATATATAAATATAATCCATGTGAGGTAGTACACTCACCTCAAAAGTTCACACTAACCAAACTTGAAAATCTACTTCTGTTGTGCCATAGAAATAGTAGCTCCTTCACCTATCAATCCAAACCAATTAGTAATCCAATCTCACCTCAACATACACATATATATATGTACCATTCTTTTACATAAGTGCACAATAAATAATATAAAGAACATAATTTACTAACCAATTCTTGATTTTCTAGGATTTTTCTTCAATTTTCTCTTCTCTTTTCTTCTCCCTCTTCTTTTCCTCTCTATTTTCTCTATTTTTGGTAAATAATTATAATTTTAGGAAGAAAATAGTGTATAATATCTATTATCGCTGAGCCAAGCACCTCAATATGCCCTGTCATGCTTAAATGAAAATGAAGGAGAATAAGACACATACCACATGCTTGCAATTTTACACATAAGCAACACTGGCATTTTGTTTTCAAGTTTCACTCTATTTCTTCTACTTCTTTACACATGTAAGCACCTTATACTTTCTCATGTGAAATTCAAGCTTGTACTACCACTTGTACATATCATTCAACATATGAAATGCACACACAAAGTATGAATACAACTCTCCAATTCAAATATGTTTACACTTGGCATTAAACACCCGCTAAATGCAATGATGTATGATGCATACTAATCATGCTTAATTATGTAAATAAAATATGTTTAAGGTTTAGGGTGTCACATTTGGGCATTACCAATCGGTCTTTGAGGTTACAAGCCTCATCTTCCACTATATCAACCAAAATAGAATAGATAGAGGAGGGAAGCCCCTGAATAAGGGAGAGCTCGAGAGAGGGCCAAAAAGGAAGCCCCCAAATAGTGGCAGGAGCTCAAGAGAGAGCCTCAAACAAGCATAAAAGTAGAGAAAGCCTAGAGCAGTGAACGAAAAAAGAAACAAGAGCAAAGGCTCGAAAGATAGGGAATTAGATCTAAAGATAGAAACACATTGTAAAAATGATGTATTCAAAATTCTTAAACTAGTTACTAATTGTAATACCTTTTCAATACCAATCGAAACAAAAAGGCTTTGTCTTCGAAAATATGGTATTCTATTTATCTCTCTAAATCTATTTTAGTTTTATTTACTTGCCTCCCATGCATGTATATAAACTGTTATGAATGTTGTATATAACACACATATTTATTGCATGTTAATTAATAAGAAATTGGACATAGTTAGCTTGTATAAACTTGCATATTTTTGTTTTGGATTGGGATTGAGTTTTATTTCACTTTTGCATTCTTCCCGGCACCATAAAATATGTAGACCAATCCATCGCCACCAAAGACCGATCGGTCTAGTGTTAATGCCGATTGGTCTTTGGTTAATTTTCACTATTTGTGTCGAATTTCGTACATCTTTCTAGCATGTTAATAAAATCAGTATATATGCACGTCTATGCCACAAACAATAGGAACAAGATAAAAATATGAAATTGAGCATGTACATTTAGAAACCGAAAGGGCGACGCGGGTGCCTAACACCTTCCCGCATTGTAATATAGTTCCCGAACCCATTCTGGTTACGCATACCACGTTATACCCCAATAGGGTACAAAAATACACTTTTGCCATTTTTTTCGAAAAACACACTAGCTACTCAAAAACCATTCCAAACCGAGCCATGCGCCGAACGGCGTCAGGGGTGTGGGGGGGTCCCGTCCAGATTCTCACAGTGGTGATTCTGCTGGGAAAAATTTAAGCGAACTAGATTCTATGATATGTATATGCTTGCTATTATGCTCTATCTACTTTCTATTTATTGTACACACATGTCTTAACCTGTTTTTACATGTTATGTACTGACTTCGCCTTTTTATACCAACTTAAACATATGCTAAGATTTCCCGAGAATATAGTAGCATGCTAGGTGGATTCGATGTAGATATTTTTGCCTAAGAACAAAAAAAATATATTTTTCCTTTCCCTTTTTTCTAAAATAAAATTGAGCAAAATTACCAACACTTAACACATCTGCAAAGCATACATATATCATACCTTCCTAAACCCGAGGGCCGAATATAAAAGTATGCCGACTTGACGAGTCGGCAAACACTGAAGCATAAGCCCTCACTTCTTCTCGATCTCGTATCCTCTGAGTATATTGTAACCGTCCAACATAGTACTAACGATTACCTTGATGGGTGGAAGGTATATCGTGGGACCTGTTATAGTACTCTGTATGTATCAAATTAAGCGCCACGTGTACGGATCATTCTTCGAAATTGTGAAGTATTTAGTGAGCTGATGGCATAAAGGCCAATCTATGTACATTTAGGGTATATCAAATGGTCGTTCACACGTACACTCAGTGTATATCGTGAAATCATACCTGTAGGTCACTCAGAGGGGGGGTGTATAAAAAAATTTAATACGGAATTAAAATCGTAAAATGTTTAAATAAAATAATTTACAAACAAATTTATCAAGGAATGTAAGCCAATAAACAATAGAAGAGCAAATAAATAAGTAATCTCAAACAATTTAAACAATCAATAATAAAGAGATTGATAAGAAAGATTGAACAATTTGAAGTCGAAGATTTTTTGTCCACACGGTTCGGCTTGTTCCCCCTAACTCTGCGCTCGGTTAGTTCCCCGAGATTTCCACTATAACCGTCTCCTTTCGGGTGAAGATCACCACAGTGTATTCTTCTCACACACTCTTACATAAGAAACACCCTCAATACTCTCACAAGAAATCCCTCTTGCTAAAATACACTTCTCACAAATATGAAGAATAAGTTTTGGTGGCTAACACCAATGTACAATATCTCTCTTGTGTATTCAAAATACCTATTTTTTAAATCCCTTCCGAATAACTTTGTATATATGTAAAATGAGTTTGTAGAATGATTCCATCTAGGGCCGTTGGGGATAATAAGAGAGATTTTGGCTCCAAAGTATACATTTTCCTTTCCAACAGCTAGTTTTGAAATAAAATTCAAACTTGTTTTGTTAATTTCAATTTGACCGTTGGATCTTCAAATTTTAGTCAAAATTGCCAAATGTTGTCTGAACTGTAAAAAAAAATTATGTGTTAGATTAAAACAAACTTGAGCGAATACAAAAATAAAAATTTCTTTAATTTAGTTCAAATAAAAGTCAATGATTTTTGAACCTCAAATATATGCTTTGATACCCATTTTTATTATAACTTAAAATATGTCATTTAAAATTAATATGAATTTATTTTGAAACTGTTTTTGTATGATGTTTTTCAAATAAATTCATTAATTTTGAATATTTCTTTTTGATCAAAAAGTATCAAAAAATCTAAGACATTTACTTAATTCGTGTAAAGTTTGATGTTCTTGATCCTTTCTTGGTTTTGATTCTTTGTGAAGCACATGGAGATTTTGAATTTCTTGTGAAAAAATAAAAAATCAATTGGTTGGAAAAGATATCATTCTTTATGTAATTATCAAAATAAGACAAGGTCATAAATTCAAACATTCTTAAGGCAAAAGAAGCCTATTTCAATTAATTTGACACCAGGGTAAAGACAATATTCTTTCATAAATAAAAAAAAAAATTGTGCAAACTATACATTTTCTTTCACACGCTTTGCGTGTGTTATGCCATTAATTTTTATTTCTTTTCAAAAACAAAAGACATTTACTTGTGTAAAGTCATATTCTTTAAAAAAAATAAAAAATCAATCATTCTTTATGGACAAATAAATTCAAACATTCTTTATTTCAATTAATTTGGATAAATAAATTGTGATTCAACTCTCATTTTTGATAAACGAAAATATCCTTTAACCATAGCACAGTTAAAATTGCATCACTTTCTTCGATATGGTAAAATCACGACATTAAAGATTTTTCTTCTGATCCCATGCCAATGGAAGTTCATATGCATGTTAATCAATTTCAACGAAACATGAACAACTTATTCAAGCATTTGAAAAAAAAATACAGCATTATCGCACTTATTTTTCTCAGCAATTTTGCATGTAAAAAGGTTGATATAACGTGCTCGCTTGTACATGAGCATTCATTAAAAACTGGAGGGAGACTACATTCCCATTTAGAAAGTGAGGAATAAATGGTTGAACCCGGCAAATATATAGAAAAAAATGAAGCAGTTGAAAAGAAGCTAGGTAATGAAACCAAAAGTGAGAAAAAGACTCTTAGCTACAATTCTGGCTAATGTAGTCCGAGGGGATGAAACGAAAAAAAAAATGATGAGGGGGAATAAAAAAAAGAAAAAAAAGGCAGACAAAGTCATTTCTTGTTTCCGAAAAAAAGACAAAGAAAAACAGAAACAGACCAATAGGATATGAGATGGTCTCCATTTGAGTTTTAACACTCTATCTTGTCATTTGATCAAAATGCATAGGTAACAATAATTTTATTGAATTTTCGAAAACAGTAAGTGTAATATATTATTGACGCATGGCATGCTTTTATAAGAGATAGTCCAAACACCGTCAAAGTTGATTGATGCATGACATAACTTCTTTCCCTTCCCCCCTAAGGAAAATCTAGAAAAAAATCATGGCTTTGCCATATTTAAGAAGGAGTTTGCTCCCTTGCTGTCTTTAATCAACAATTTTCAAAAATCATAATCAGAATTGAATCACAATTTTGTTTTCTTAAATAATCACATCCTTTCAAATGAGAGTTTCACATCAAATCACGTGTTCCAATAAAATTGAATTCTTTCAAACTTTTTCCACGCCAATTCGCGTACTTTAAATAAATAATAAAATCTTCTTAAAAAGGAAAATTCACATTAATTCATGTGTTCAAATAAATTCAAATTCTTTCAAAAATCAATCACGCTAATTCACGTGTGATAAATAATTGAATTCCTTCAAATAACAAACTCTGAATCAATCGTTTCACGATTTCATTATTTCGAGAGATGTGATATTTTCATCGAACTTCAACAGAAGTAATTGGCATTTGATTCTGATAATCATTTGCAAATGTGATTTTTCTCGTTTTAATATTATTGATATTGCTTGCGAATGTGTTTCATTAAATCTTTCCCACGCTTCAAAGAATTTTTCTTCATCTTCTTGGCAAAAATCAGTTATTTTTTTCCCAAGTTCATTAGTTTTAGCCATATGAACTAATTTTGCTAAAAAATTAGTAACTGACCCATCCCAATTTGTGATAGATCTTGAGGGTAAAGAGTTTAAGATTTAGTTTTGTTTTTTAGACAAAATGGGAATAAATGCAACCTAACGGATTCTTTAGAAAAAAATTGAAATCTAAAAGTTAGCGCATATCTCTTAAAAAGCTTTTATATGAAGATAAGGATCTTCCATTTCTAAGCCATTAAAAGTAATGAACAATTGTATTACTTGTGGTTTTAATTTAAAATGACCTGCTGTAATAGCCGGTTAAACAATACATGAGGGATGATTAGTAGATATGGGAGCAAAGAGTTCTTTTAAACTTTTATTATCTTCACGTTCCACCATCTTTATTTATTCTTCAAATAAATGATTAATTTCTAAATTTTCTATTCTATTAAGTATCACTCTTCCTCGACTCCAACAAATGCTCATAAACTAAATAATTCGTTTTTTTAATATTTTTTAATAATAATAATAATAATAATAATAATAATAATAATAATAATAATAATAATAATAATAATAATAATAATAATTATTATTATTATTATTATTATTATTATTATTATTATTATTATTATTATTATTATTATTATTGTTATTATTGTTATTGTTATTATTATTATTGTTATTATTGTTATTGTTATTATTATTATTATTATTATTATTATTATTATTATTATTATTATTATTATTATTATTATTGTTATTATTATTGTTATTATTATTATTATTATTGAAGTAAATAAAAGGGTTAATAATAAGGAGGAAATGTTTGAAAGGCTTGCGACAAAAACAAGGTTACTTTGTTTCTGCCAAGTATTGAACTTATGACCTCTTCTATCCAAAACACAACTCTTACCAACCAGGACAAAAGGACTTCAAAAAAAAGTTGTTCCACTATTTGTATATTGTTCCGCCCAGATCCTTTAATTACACCAAAAATCAATGAATAACTTTTTTTAATATATATATATATATATATGAATATTCTATATTCTTTTTTTTAAGAAGAAAACTAATAGAAATAATTTAATTACTAAATTAACAAGATTAAATTAGAGTCACCAACAATGGCACCAAAAACCTGTTCTAATAAATTTTAATACTCGCAAGCGCAAAAATTAGTTTATAGTGTAGCGTGTAAGATAGGTCAATCACACAATGACTCAAATAGTATGTTTTATAATTATCTTGTTAATCTTTCACTAAACTCCTAATTTAGCTAGAAAAGTTTACGGGAATCAAACAAATAAAATAAAGTAAAATAAATAAAATAAAGCATAGCAAGTAAATTAAAGTAATGGAACTAAATTAAACTAAACAATACTAAGCAAGATAATTAAATTAAAAAAATAATTGACTAGGATTTCAGAGTCATATATTTAATATCATTTTTCTAAGTATTCATGCTTATTAACTCTACTCTTGTCTTACAATAATTTAGTTTCTCGACTCTATTATTTGCGTAAAATAAAATCAATAAAATCCAATTAATTAATAAAATTTAATTGTAAATCTTTCAGAGCCAAACTTATGTATAAAGTCAAAACACTCACTATATCCCTCAAAACATACCCTATATCCACTCTCAAAAAATCATAAGGTGAATCCAACAAAAAATAATGAGAATCCAACTTTATTTTTATCAATTAAAATAGGCATCCAATAGTAAAGATTGTATTTAACATGGTAAAGTCAATTGGCATGAACACGTGCAAGTGAATCAATTAAATATACTCATCCTAACCCTATAGCATAGAATAAATTAAATATATAAGAAATAATAAAATTAAAATAAACTTACTTGGCATTAATTAAATTAAATAATAAAATTAAACATTCAATCTTCAAAATCTTCAATTAAATAAAGCTAAAGAAAAATAAAACAAAATAATTGAAAAGAAGAAGAAAGAGGCTTGGCAGCACTATTGTTGTTGGCTGGTTGAATTGTGCATGACCCCCCATTATTTATAATATTGATGTCTCCTTTTTTAATCCCTAGTCTACTTGGATTTTGAGCATTACATTAGTTGGGCTTCATTTAGATTAAGGCTGCTATGCTAGGCCCATCTTTAGGCTGACTTTGAAGATGGGCTTGTTAAAATTAATAGCAAATTTATGAATTGACCCATAATTAAATATAATGAATTTTTGCCATTTTAGGGTGCTTCATTTTGAGTTGCAATTTCATACCCCGAGATGGCTGAATTTGAAAAAATGTTGAACTGCAAAGTTGTAGCTCTCGAAATTTTCTTGAAATTTAGGCTCAAGAATCGCATTATTTGGAGTTCCGAGTAAAAAGTTATGCGTCCAGAAGTATTGACCGATTTTAGGTGTCTTCACTTGCTTTAATCTCTCTATTTTTCTCAATCTTTTTCAATTCTTTTCTACCACCTAAAAAACATTAAAAATAGAAATATTAATAACATTTTACACTCCCTAAATTATAGTTTAACATAATAAATTATACTAATTTCTTAGTACATCACTAGCCACATAATAATTCTCGCGTAAACACATAAAGAATGAATATGATAATAAGAGATACGATACAACAATCATAACAGTAATGTAATATCCTGTATTTTTAATTTGTTTTAAATATGGATGAATGTAGTATGTGTGGGGAAAATTTTCGTATTATGGTACCCCGTCGTGTTTTAATGCTTCGTATTAGTTGTATTAGCTTCCTTACACTAATGTGAATGGTCGTTTGGTGATTTGAATGGTTGGAATCAGTTTTGGTTAGAAAATCACGAGTTTTGGCCTTATACGATACCTTGTTTTTAGCCAACTTTGGATTATTGTAACTTTCTCGTCTTTTATCCGATTTGGTTGTTGTTGGTTGCGTATCATTCTACAATTTTTGTGATTCGGCCGTAAGCTAATTCACACTCCGCGTTGGTCAAAACAACGTGCGAAGTAGCCGGTTAGTAAATTCTGGTCATTCAGTAGCACTTTGGCAGAACGCTGTCTTCGGTGAATTTCTGGAAATTATCTGTCTAGAATTTGAAAGAAAGTTGTTGATCTATGAATTACCTTTCCGTGGACATAAAGATCACCTCAATCGAAATTCCGAGCGAAAAGTTATGGCCGAAACAAAAACTGTGCGTCTGGGCCAAATTTACCCACGGACCGGTATGGTGATTTTGGTATACCAGTCTAGCCATTAAAAAATGTTAGATTTGGAGCACCGCGGACCGGTATTTGGTATTTTGGATACCGGTCCGCCAATTAACTATTCCCACCGACTTAAGCTCGTTTTAAGGCCATTTTCCATCCCATTTTTGAGGCAAACAACCACACACACCCAAGGAGAGTTCTAGGATGCTCTTGAAAGAGAGAAAGAGATTTCTAAGCATCTATCCATCTAAATCAAAGATTAAAGCTCCAAAATCATCCAAACCCCTTTCTCCTTTACTATTCGTCATATTCTTCCTTGCTATCCGCCATGGGAGCTCGAGCCTGAGCTAAGACTACACAGGTTGTAGTCTAAACTTCATTATTTGGGGGTTTTGCCATACTAGGAATGTGGTGACTCGAGAGATTCAGAATTTCGTCAAACGGGGTTACGATTTTCCTCTTTTCTTCTTTCTTTGGGTCTACAATTTGAGGTAGGAGTTTATATGGTTCCAATACGTGAAGTATGGTTTTATTTTACAGATATTATCGAGCTTCAACCTTATTTGTTTTCCAAAGATATGGCATGATTTACAAAGATTAAAATATGAGATTTGAGGTAATAAATGCCACCTACACTTGATATTCTTGTATTGTTAAATCCTATGAAGTATCCCATGAATTTTTCACTATTATAAGTGGATGAAAGTGAATTGTGGTGGATTCATACACACTATGGGTTAAGGATTTTGACTTATTTAAGTACACGTGGCATAAATTACTTCAAATGTTTGTTAAGTGACATGAATGCATGTTTTGAGGCAAAATATGCCAATTATACCTGATGTAGTGTGTTAATTAAACTATACAAGATATCCTTTGGATGTATGGATGTTATTTATGATGAAATTGATTTGTTAATGATTTATACACATCAAGGGATATCCAGTGAGAATTGCTAGAGGGTATATGGCATAAATTTGCTCCACATGTTACTAAATAGCATGTTACGCATATTATGCATCATTACTGTGTCAACTAAAATCTTGGAGATGCTTTGGCAAGCTTGGATCATTCATATGGCCTATCATATGGGCGTATGTCGCTTATCATTATGCTGGGAGCTTCTTATGATTATTATATCATTCTAGATGTGATATCATCCTGTGATGGATTCGGTTATAATTCTATTGTGGCCCGTTGATGTTAAAAGGGATGAGGATTGATTAGTGATTGCTGGTATGAAAATAAATAGGGCCTGGTGCCCTTGGGTTGAAAATCCCTAAACCTCCGAAGGCAACAAAGCATCGGCTATTTAGAGCCAGCAGTGAATAGCCTAAAAATCTAGACAATGGCAAAGCACTGATGATTTTGTGGTTGTGATATCATTATTGGACTGGAGGTTTGACTCAGTTATGATCTTATGATATTCTCCGAGGCCAATGGGCTAACTTACGATCATTGACGGATGATTCTATCGGGCGGTCAGACCCTTGCTAAAGTTTGGCTCGATATTGATATATTCTGGCTACGTGGCTTAACGGTTGACACAAAGGAGGTAACCTACATATACAGAAGCACGTATATCTTTATATGATTATGGTTTTAAACTGAATCATTGGTTAAAATATGATTTGTTATTGAACAATGAATTATGTTTTCAACATATTATTACATGTTTCCCCCAACTGAGCTGTGAGCTCACCCTGTTTTTGTTAAACAAATACAGGTGCACAGGGGACGAGTGATGTTAACGAGACGGCGGGATCGGGAACAAAATAGAAGGCTCTGATATAATAATCTTTTTTTACGATGTATATGTTTTCACGGGAAGCCATGGCTAACCGAAATGTTGCATATTAACTTGAACAAACTTAGTTTGGTTTCGTACGACGGTTATATGCATGTGTAAGAAGTTATACTATTTTTTTTGCACTTCATGATTAATGATACATGACATGCATATTACTTTGGTTCTTATTCACATTAATACCCATTTTAGTCAATCTAAAATGGGTTAATAACGCTCCAAGTCTTAATTACGGGTGTTATCCTATCAATTAAGGCGGGGGCGTTACAAGTAATATGCAATTAAACATCAATTAGTCATATTTCTTGTATAAATCCTCAAGCTTGCCTCAAGCTTACCCTGGTGGTCAACTAAAATTAAAGCATTAGTTCCCGAAGGACTCCAAGCTCTAACTTAATCATGTATCCTCCAAGTGAGCGATCTGCCTAGGGACTTGGTTTTAACTTGTAATTCATTTGGAGTTAAACACATGCAAGACATTTTTTCGGGGACTACACTCGAAAGAGTTAACAAGAAGAACACCTATACAAGCAGGTTCTTTCGAGGATGGAACTACCTTATGATCTTCACCTAAGTGTATAGCTACTACTTCCCTGAACACATAGTTTTGTTGATAGTCACACGAACTAATCCGCAAGTCAAGGAGGCTATTAAATGCAGGACTACGAATACTCTTTCACGAGAAGGCAATATACATCAATATGATGACATAAACAAATGGCTACAACCGCACTCAATGGTCTACAACCCAATCAAGATCCACATAGATAACTATGTATATATACAAAAATATACTATTTGGTATTTGTATCTCGGTACCTCAGGCCTAGTATTTTTATCCCAGTACACCCGGCCTTAATATGATGCACCTATATACTTATATTATGGTATTTATATCCTGGTGCCCCTGACCTTATTCTCACGGAAACCGTAATTATCATAATTATATATTTTTTATCAATATCATTCCTGCACGTATTTGTGATTGCATCAACATGAATATATCCATTCATCATCAATATATATATATATGTATCACAAGCCCACACAACTAAATCACACTTAAAGAGACTTCATCAGAAGATATATGATTCATTCACATAGCACCGACAAAATAAATCATATCCTTGACCTCATAGTTATGCCATCATTTAAGTTTTATGGCCAATAAATTTCTTATCAATTCCTTCTGTTTTATAATATGCTATGTAAACAAATTAAGGTCATACATGGTCATTAGTCATCAATATTACTATCACCACGTCCCACTTGCATTACAAGGTCCACTAGTGTAACTCATATAATTTATACTCTATGTTAGTCATTTCCCACAATTCTTGACTTATCCGGACCATTCATCATTAGTCTTGTAATTCTTACAACATTCAAGTCTCATTTTAATGTATGATTATTCTTACATAATATTTACAAATCAAGTGGTTATGCATCAGGTTACTTCTTAAGGGCTAAGGATGTCTTATATGTGATTCAAGTTCATTATGTAGTTAACAAGTTATTTACTTAGTTATAAATGTAACTGAAAGGGATAGTACACTGGCCCTTAAGCCTCAACACCATACCATGTGTATTATGCATAAATTTACGGCCTTATGTGTATCTCAGACTACAATATTATGTTCTAGCAAAGCTGCATACTAATTTGGAGGTTTTCCACCTATTATGTATAGTTACAATACGCTATTATACCTTAACCGTCACGACATGACCTACACCCTACCAATCCACACATATAACTCATTTAGGGTGTAAATATGATTATTATATGCAATATATAGACCAAAAATTTCATTACATATACGTTTCATGAGGGTTTTGTATCAATACTTAAGATTACGACTAAATATCTGTATTCCTTTTCATGATCATGTTTATTAAGTATTATCTAGTAATTACCCACCACTAATTCAACATCAAGCAACCCAAACCTAAATGCAAGCATAAAACCCTAGGTTTTGTACCAAAATCCCCAATTGGTGTGAAAATCTAAATGCAACACATAATAATTTAGAAAACAAGTTAAATACTATTGTTCACACCTCAAATAAAGATAATCCACAAGATTGGCGCTCAATAGATGGAGGGAGGTGGCTGGCCTTGCTTCTTTTTAAGCCCCGATAGCAGTGTAGTGATGGAAAAGATTATGAATAGTGTAGATTTCACCAAAATCTTGTTGAATCTTGATATAGTTGTGTGTGGTGATGTGGGAGAAGAGAGCTCGAAAATGGGGAGAAATATGAGTGTTGGTGCATACAAATTGGGTCAAAACAAGTTGGATCAGGTCAAATATGAGTAGAAAAATATTCTAGTGCGTTGTTCGTATTTTGTCCATAACTTTTTGCTTGGAACTCCAATTTATTTGACCTTTTTATATCAACGGAAAACTAATTCAAAGATATGCAACTTCACAAGAGAAAGTTTTTTCAAATTCTGGATAGATTAGTACAAAAAATTCGTAAAAGAAAATGCTTTGCCTAAGCACAACAGAAATATGATATAAAGCAAATTTTATTAATTGGCCTACTTCGCACTTAGTTTTGACCAATAAGTATGAATTGGCTTTC
This sequence comes from Lonicera japonica, assembly GCA_021464415.1. Classification (NCBI taxonomy): domain Eukaryota; kingdom Viridiplantae; phylum Streptophyta; class Magnoliopsida; order Dipsacales; family Caprifoliaceae; genus Lonicera; species Lonicera japonica. The sequence continues at coordinate 11,653,246 of CM038469.1, forward strand.
GGTCAAAATATAAAAGTTATATGATTGATCAAAACCTCGGTAGAGGTGTAAACAGGGACTTAATCGGAATAAGAAATGGAGAAGTCACATCCTCTCAAATATGACTAAAACATAAAAATTACGAAAAGTCAGAACATTCAATTAAAAAGCCGACTTCAATTCAACCACCCGAATTGCGAAATAATCACTTACACATGCAAACTTAATCTGCCTAATGTGACATGCTAGAGGTGTCGGATCACCCATGTGGAACCCGAATGAAAGTTTCACCCTTCAAAGCAGAGATTAAGCCTTAATCGGGCTTACGAGGAGGATTAACGTGGAAAATGGGACACGGGATATTACACTTAAGCAAAATAATATTCTTTTAATCATTTCTTTACAGTTTTTACCTTTTAAATGCAATTAGTGATATTTTAATTAAAAAAATTAAAATGAGCTTATCTAACCCATGCCCCATATTTTCCCCCCAAATTCTTTTAAGCCATCCTCTATCTCTCTCTAAATCAATGATAATCCCACTTTTTCAACAGATGAATTCATAAATATTTGTGGAGATCAATTGTCTAAACAAATAACTGAAATATAGTTGATCAAAAGTTAAAATTTAATTGATCTGTACGAGTCAATGGTGAAGAGCGAGGACGAAATCAATTGATCTACTGATTCTTCCCTAATTCAAAAGGCCGACGGTCAACACGAAGGATCACTCTTTAATTTACATGTACAAATTTGGCAGCTGAGTTCCTGTATACAATAAAATGTGTGTTCTTTCTATTCTATCTGTATAAAATGTGTAGATTGTAGATTTTTGCCCCTTGTATACAATATATGGCAGTAAAATCCCTAATAACTAGATCATGATGGTGTAGTATAGAAGTTGTACTTTCCATAGAGTATTTTTGGATGTATTTTTAGAATATGGAAAAATCAATGTACCCTTGGTGTATGTGAAAGTTGCAATTGTTATGTCAAACAAATTAATTTATCTTTGAGTTTAAATTTATAGTCAAATTGTGAAGTCAGCTCATTGATGATGGTGATTATAACATTATCACGTACTCTGAATAAGTATATTCAAACTTCCTCTCTGCAAATATTTTTGATTGAGGGATTTTCAATTAATTTATCTCTAGCAGCCATCTATATGTAAACATCATTGCCGTCAGCAAGGCCTGGCCTTATTGTCAAACTACCACTAGGATTTGGGTGGTTTTTTTAATGATATTGATTTACAAAAATTATATCAACACAAAAAGGAAAAAGTATGACAATAAACAACTAAATATCCTTGTCGTAAGTTTACAAGCTATTTATGTAGTAACAAATAAAGAAAAATGAATAAGAAGCACTAAAATTAATCGAGTCTCCATTTACAATTGAATGCATAGAGTATTTGCTTTCACATCTTTGTTCACAAGTTTACATGTACCTATTTTTTTTCATACCTATTTGGTTGGGAAATTTGGCACAACGTTGATGTATTAATGTTTTTTTATCGATCATGCTCCTTCCATGATTGATCATACCCTCTCCAATATACTTAATTAAATTCTAAATCTCAAAATTTCACCTAATCAGTGGTAGTTTATGAGTTATTTTAAGGTTTAAATGAGGGGGTATTACACTTTCAGTCTTTCCCCTTTGGTGAGAAATGCAATTTCTTCATATGTTTGCTTTTTGAAATAGTACAAGTTATTTTCATCTTGTTTGTAAGTATCTTACAATGTCGAGCTTGCAATATTTGTTCATAGGATGTTTTTGACTTTTAATTAAGCAGTCATTTGGTCTAAGAAGAAAATTATAATATGACTTTACATCATTCTGCAAATCAAATTTGTTGTTTATTATGGTTATTACGTTTGAATCTTCATGAAACCAAGTTGTTGTTGCTTTTAAATATATGTCTTATAAGGTTGCGCACGTTAAGCTAGTTACTCAATTATGATATATACAATGAGATAACTCCGTAAACCTTTCTGTGCTTGCACATATAATTTTAAAAGAGGGAAGTTCAATTCCATATCCGTTTCAAGCATAGAAATGTAAGAATTGGCAAACCCCTACATATATATATATATATATATATTAGGTATACTTATGTGAAATCTTTGTTGCTAATTAGAATTTAGAAGCTAGAACTCTAATATCATCTAAAAGCTTTATTAGTGTGAAGAGTTATATGTCGACCGTTTAGGCTTTAAATTCAAATATGTTTCTTCTTAAGATATGATGCAATGATCATATCACTCAAATCATTGTGCCTAGGGTTAGTTGTTCCTGGATTTGTCAATATAAGTACACTAAGAAGTAATGAAGATTTAACATATATAATGGGGGTATATTAGTAGTTCTTCTTGAGGGTATTTCTTTTTGTAGGTGCAATTTAACTACAGCTGTTAGAAAATGAGCGAAATGACAAGGCGAAGGTTGTACTTCCAGTTGAGCACTAGTAGGGTACATCTAATGATTTGGATTTGAGGACCATACTGAGTTTTCTTCATATTTTATAAATCCAATATATTGTCTCTTGGTGAAGATTAATTGCTATGCGAATACATTCAGATCTATGATGTTTGTAGATCTATCGACTAGAAGAAGCTTGATACTATATAGGCCTACTTTCGTGTAGAAAAATTACATATCACATGGATCTTCTGAGATTATTTGTTGAAAATTTTTTGTCTCCTTTAGAATGAATTGAAGAGTTAAATAGCTATGAATGTGTGATAGACAAAGACAAATCATAACTGTATGTTTAAATGCTAGTCTTATTCGCTAAATGTTATGGCACATCGCCTAAGGTAAGTTCCTTTTCATGGATCTTAGTCAAATTAGGAGCTAATGTGATTATTATTCACTGTTGTTTTAAGTTACTACTTTGTTCAGCACTTTTGCTCAATCCCAAAAAAAAATTTGATTAGAAACAAAAAAGAAAATATTTGTTTGGCCGACACATGACGTATCATGCCAATGAAGGATTTTTTTTTTTTTAGAACTTCTTCCGTTTGACTAACTTTGGCATTGCCACGACACATTTTGCATTGGCAAGACAAATCATGAGTCGGGCCAAAGAGTTCATTTATCTCGCGACACATCATTTATCGTTGGAGGTATAATTTACTTTTCTCTCTTTTAATAGGCTAAATACACACTTTTACGCTACAATATTAACCTATCTATTGGGGACGGTCTAATGAACATTCAGTTGTTTACTCGTAGCGCTGGAATATTATTAATTATGACAATTTCTGTTCATGATCACGTTACCTTGTTGAGTGTGACGTCGTTGAACAGTTCCATTTGAATTCTTTTTTGGAAGTTCTTCGATCAACTTTTGTGTGGATTTAATTTTTTTAGTGTTTTTAATGAATGAACATTCTTTTCTAAAATTAAACTAAAACTGTTAGCATTTTATTAGACAATCAGATCTCTCATTTTAATAAATAAGGGTGAAAATATTGACACCCAAAAACACTTAGTAACACTTTCACTTTCATTCGGTCCTTCGCAACCGAATAAGGTGTTTGCTATTCAATTGTTGAGGGCGAGTATAAGCCTAAATACTCTGTCTTTGACAGCCTAGTAAGGCATTATTAAGTTTATACTTAGTCCTTGATAACTGAGTAACATATTTTACTCAGTTGTGAAGTAATGCATTATTAAGTTTATACTCAGTTCTTCACAACCAATTAACATATATCTTAATCGGTTGCAAAGGATTGAATGAAAGTGTGAGTGTCATCAAGTATTTTGGGGTGCCAATATCACTACTAATAAATAATGTGATCCCTTGTCAGATATATAATTTTTTATTGAAAGTTATAATATTTATTAAAAGTTATTATATTTTAAAGTTTTATAAAATAATTGAGGAAAGAAAAATTTGACAATACATTGTAAACTTGGGATGTATTTTATACATTCATTTTACACAAAAATTAAATTTAAAAGTTTGCTAAAACTCAAAATTTTTACATGTTTCATATATTTTACACAAAATTTAAATATACATTATCGTTAGAGATGCTCTTATATTCAATAACCAAAAAATTAAATAATGTGAACCCTTGTCATGTTGTTATGCCTAGTTTGATTTTTCATCTGGACTTTCCATTTAAGTTTCATTAGTCGTCAAATTATCTAGAAGACATATATATATGTTACATTAAAAATAATATATATTAAAAATATCATATAAATTCAAAGTAGAAATTTAATTCTTACTCTTTGGAGATGCATTGCACCTGGTCAGTCAAACCGTAAACTTCATCGTCGATCCATTCAATGCATTTTACTTTTTCTGGTAAATTCATCTTATTTTCAATGCACGCATTGACAATTTTTTATTGGGGGAATTAGTTTTTACCCCTATCTAGTATCTTAATTAGTACCAAGAACTATTGAGATATTGAAATTAGTAGTTAGTCCCTCTTGTCTTATATATAACGAAAGCTTCCATAAATGCATTTATATTATGCCCAAACTACCCATCTCAATCAAATAATCTAATTGCTACATTTACGTAAGGAAAATATGGCAGTTTGACTTTTTTTTTTTTCCTTAATTCAAATACTTAGATTCAGGAAGAAGTAAATATAGCATAATTACAATTAGAAAAAAGTAGTAAAATCAGAATTTAAATGGACAAAAAACTCTTAAAAAGTTAATTTACATTAACAATATCAAACACAATTTTATCACTTGTAACAAGTTAGTCGTTTTTAAATATAATGATTTTGTGCATACTATTATATCAACATTCAACATGTATGTATTAACTAACTATTTGTCGACTTAAACTGGTGTTGTAATATCTATTTGTTTTTATTAAAGTTAAATTATAAATTAGTAAATCGATATAAAAAAATATCAAACATATAATAAACATTTTTGGGGGGAATATTGTTAATCAAAATACAACAATTAATAAAAATACCACAATTTTGAGGGAAAAAACTGTTTAGTGTACAAAGTTTAGAAAATATTATGATATTGACTAGTTTTTTCTTTAATGAATATTAACAACTTATTATACAGACATTTCGGGGAAGTGTATCTATCTAGTATACAAAGTTTAATCAAGATTAAACATATAAACTAGTTTTTTTATTATTATTATTAAATATTAGCAAATATATATATACACATACATATTCATGGTAAGAGTATCTGTCTAGTGTACAAAAGTTAATCGAAATTATAAAATTTATTGAAAATATGAGAGTGGTTTTTAAGTATATGATACATATACTTAAATGAACAATTACAAGCAAATTTTGGTGGATAAAACAAAGCGACGATTAATGATACATCACGAGTAATGAGAGAATTGATTACCTGTTTAGTTGTATATGTAATTGTTACGTTCACTAGGAAGCCGTTTTGCAAACCATCAGGAATCTCATAGGTTCATGACCTTTGGATTTTATGAGACAATTATAAATGGAATATTTTCTCCACCGCCGATCATTTACCATGAGTTCGATTGCAAAGCAAATACCCCATCATTAATCAACCCTTTGTAACTTATACAAATAATTAACATGGAACCTATCCAAAAATGCACTAGTCTTAAAAGGTGTAACTCATCCCTAACGGACTTGGAACCAAGCAAGCACCCTACTCCCTCAAACCATGATGATGAGGACGTTGGAAAGGTCGAAGACAGACCACGATGAAGAAGATGAGATCAAACATGGTGACGACCAAATTAAAACGGCAATGATGATGACGACGAATATGGCAACAATGATGATGGAGATCACGTGGACAATCCATGGTGGGAAGAGATGATGAACATGAAATGGAGGAGCAAACGCTAAATAGTGACGTTGTGCTGTCATTCGGAGATGAAGATGAGGCCACGAATCTTCAATTGATAATCCATTCCTAGAGGATTATGGTTTTGACCATCTAGGGTTGTGTGATCTTACATTCTAACCTTTTTTTTATTTTTTGGTATAAATAAATTGTTAAGTTCTATTTTTTTATATGATTTAGTATTTAATTATCGAGATTAAGAACTTTTTATTTATGGAAGGTTGTAATTTGGTTTGAATGTTTTTAAACTTGTACGAGTATTTCGGGGACATATTGTTTTGGTTCTAAACTATTTTCTATTTAATTGTGGTGATAAAATATTTTGATGTTTTAGCTTTTAATTAGGTGCAATTAATTTACGAAGAAAAATTAAACTGGAGTATTATTTTAATTTAGTAACAAGCTACTATTCTTTTATTAATATATACAACAATATTATATCTAGCAGAACATGTTTAGAATACAAGTTAGGCCAATTACAGGTTTTTTGCTAATGAGCAATGCTACACTTATTGGGTATTTTTACCACTTATTCTTATCGGCATGCATTACATGGATTGTATATTCACAAAATATAATAAAAGTACAACCCATGTAATATACCCAGTAAAAATAGGTAGTAAGAAATTGTAGGTATGAAAAATATTTTCCTTTATTAATAGTTAAACATAATTTTAGGACTGTTTAGATAGTGCAAATGTAAATTATATCTTTATAAAGATGATTTAACCGCACTATGAAATTTCATGTGTAGGTTTGTTATCGTTTGTTTGGTTTGAAAGTGGACTAGAGTATATTTGTGCCGAACGGTACAGTGAAATGAATAATATTTAACAACAGGGCAAAAAATAATAACATATGACCGACATAAATCAATATTCTATGGACGCTTTAACTTTAGCCCACTACATAGTTTGGTGAAAAAATTTTCAACAACTAAAAATTAAGTTCAGTTTTCAATTTGAAAATACTAAAAATCAGATCAAATTAGACGGCTCGTTATTATTTTCAAAAATAGGCTTCTTTTAAAAAAAATAAAATAGTCCCACTCTAATTTTAGCATTCTTATTTAGGTAAATTATAGTCAAGGGCAGATGTGAAATAGTCCAACCCAATTTATTAGTCTAATTTAGAAACAATGAAAAAAATGTACCGGTGTACCATGAACACTACTAGATACGGTTAACTAAGATCACCAATAAAGTACATAAACTATTCTCTTAAATGTATAACTCAATAATTTTTTCCTTGAATGTATTTTTTTACATAATTTTACAGTTATAATGTGTTTGATTGATCTTGATTAGAATGTTTCAAATATATAAACCTTATTAAAATCGAAATTATTTGATTTAAATTTAAGGCTTTAAATATATATTAGACAAATTTTGTTTGTTATTTGTTATTCGGTTTGTAAGGGTATACCTATGCCAGATAACACAGTAAAACGAATAATATTTGACAATAGGGTAAAAGAGAATAAGGTATGATTGATTATAATCAACACACTTTGGTCGGTCTAATTTTAGCCCATGGATTAGTTTGGTCTAAAGTTTTGAACAACAAAAACATAGGTTCAGTCTTTAGTTTGGAAAAATGTTAAAAACCAGATCAAATTGGATTGTCTGTTTTACAGACTCACTGAACCCACCAAATTTTTTGGAACGGGCTTATAGGCCTCAAAAGTCCATCCGACTCATTCCCCAGACAATAACTTATTTAGCAAATTATAGTTAAGTCCATATGCGAAAATAGTCTAACCCAATTTCTCAATCTAATTCAAAAACCTCTAACAATATAACTGTCGTACTATGAATACCCCTAGATGGGGCGAGATTAGATAGGCAATTAATAATGTGCAAACAAATAGATAAATTTGATCAAAATTTAAAATATTTGATTTTAATTTTAAACAAAATTAATATATAAGAGAGAAAGTAATTTGGAAGAGTAGAAAATCCATGGAGTGTGTTGTATTACATTGTGTGTGATTGGGTGTATGCGTGTTTAAGGTTGATTTGACACTTTAGTGTGAGTGTAAGAACAAATGTTTAAAAGTTTATGTGCGTCTTAGGGTGTATATATATGTTAGGGATGCACCATGAATTCAGTTAATGTGAAAAATGTTTAAGGAATAATTGTCTAATTTACAAAAATGTTATAACTACAATGGTCAAATTTATATATCTGTACGTCATCGTTTTCTATTTGATTATGACATTTTCGTTTAGAAATGCATTTTTATTTTTTCTATTTCCTAAGAGGAAATTATATGTACATAATTTCATAATAATTTAGTTGTAAAGGTAATTCAATATTTACTTTTGAATAGATATAAGAAATTGGGATTCATAATTAATAATTAGTATTTTAATTAATGGATTGCAATGAGTAATATATATCAAAAACTAATGGTAATAACATAAAAAAAAATCTAAAATTTGATCATGTTAAAATTATGTTTTATCTTAAGTAACTTTTAAGAATTTTAATTATGTGTAATTTTTCCAGCTTCTTTCTTATGTTATCAATACATTGCAAACAAAATTTTAGTGATAAATGTATATTCAATTTTAACACAAATACAACAATTTTAATAATCATATATTGATATTAATACTAGATTTTAAATATCCATGACACTATTAACATAAACTTTGTTAACAAGCTAAATGTAATCCATAAAAGCTTCTCCTTCCTTATAACCTTTCCGTTCTGATGCATACAAATTGGAACATCTTCCCATGTAAAAACTCACAAACAGTATTCTGCAAAAACAAATTTTAAAGAAGAGATTTGTTATTGAATATATCCAATATAAATATAAATAAACATAAGAAGATTACAGGTCCATTAGGATAAGTCAAAAATCTTTGATCAAGGTTTTGAGATGCTATAGAGTATGTTGTCCACAATAACAAACGAAATACATCAATCTATGTATAACTCCTTTAATTTTTTTTTTACTCATTTTCTATTTTATATGAGACGCATAGATTATAAGAGATATATATAGTAGTGGGATTTAGGAAAGGGGAATTGGGGGAAAATGAAAGTTTGCATATTGTTTTTACCTACGCGACAACACTATTATTCAAATATAAATACATTTATGAATGTTTTAAACATTATTTTAATTTTCTCTGAGATGGATTATAAAACTGTATTTTAAACATACAAATCAATTATAATTAATATATGTTCCAAAAATAATATTAACATTTATTTATACAAATAATATTACTACTACTACCAACCATCTTTATATATACGTATGTACATAAAATATCTGTTAAATTAAAACAAAGTTGTTCCAAAATTATTAAAAATAGGTAATATATGCAATAACATTTAAACCATATATATATATATATTAATAATAAATATATATATACAAATTTAAACGGATATTCAAATATACATATATTTAAACAGATAAATTAGGAAAATAGAATAATAACATATATTAAAATAATATATGCAATTTAATTGATTAGTTCTGTTTTTGTTTTTGTTTTTAATCATAACATGAACATATATTAACATTAAATATAATTTAATTATATATGTTAACCATTTTTAAAGTTAGTATTAAGATAAATAATTTGTTTAAAATTACTTAGATATTAATATGAACTCATCCAAGTAAACTACTACATATTTTTTTCTAAACAAATAGATATACACACATATATACATATATATATATATATATGTGTGTGTGTGTATGTATGTCACAATATATGTTTTATTTTTTGGAAAATATTTAATACCATTAATATATATAATTTTTACCTTGAAACAGATATTCAAATATATATTTAAAAAGATAAATTGGAAAAATAGAATATTAACAGATATTCAAGTGTTTAGTAATATAAATATAAATAAATATATATCATTTCTCTAAATAGATAAATAAATATACATTTAAACATATATTCAAATATATATTTAAACAGATAAATTGGGAAAAATATAATATAAACAGATATTCAAATGTTTAGTAATATAAATATAAACAAATTCATATCATTTCGCTAAATAGATAAATAAATATACATTTAAATAAATATTCAAATATATATATATATGTAAACAGATAAACTGGAGAAAATAGAACATAAACAGATATTCAAATATATATATATATATATATATGTAAACAGATAAATTGGGGAAAATAAAATATAAAAAGATATTCAAATGTTTAGTAATATAAATATAAATAAATTCATATAATTTCGCTAAATAGATATACATTTAAATATATATATATATATGTAAACAGATAAATTGGGGAATATATATACATATATTTCTAAATAGATAAATTGAAGAAAATAGGATATTAACATATATTCAAATGTTTAGGAATATAAATATAAATTAATATATGTTATTAAACAGTTATTCAAATATATATTTAAAAATAGAAAAATTGGGGAAATAGAATATTAATAGATATTCAAATGTTTAGGAATATAAATAAACATATTAATAAATATACATTTAAAAAAATATCATATATATAATTAAATATATAAATTAGTAAAATAAAATATTAACATATATTCAAATAAGAACTATATGTTAAAATAAAATATATCTATTCAAATATTTAAATAGATAAATTGGAAAAATAGAATATTAACATATATTCAAATATATATTACATGTGAAATAAGAAATATCTATTACAAATAGATAAATAAATATACATTTAAACATATATTAAAATATATATTTAAACATATAAATTGGGAAAAAATATAAATTTAAACATATATTTATATATATATATATATATTTAAAATATAAATTGGGAAAAATAGAATATTAAGAGATATTCAAATTTTTAGTAATATAAATATATATATATATATATCTAATAGATAAATAAATATATGGTACTCAACAAATACTCAATATATATTTAAATAGATAAATTGGAGAAAATATAATATTAACATACCTTCAAATGTTTAGTAATATAAATATAAATTAATATATGCTATTAAACAGATATTCAAATATATATTTAAATAGATACATTTGGTAAAATAAAATATTAATAGATATTCAAATGTTTACAAATATAAATAAATATACATTTAAATATTCATATATATATATATATATATTTAAATAGGTAAATTAGGAAGCTAGAATATTAAAATATATTAAAATAAGAAATATTAGTTACAAATAAGAAATATGTATTCAAATATTTAAATAGATAAATTAGGAAAAATAGAATACTAACAGGTATTCAAATGTTTCGAAATATAAATATAAATAAATATATTATTTCTCTAAATAGATAAAAAAAATATACATTTAAACCGATATTCAAATATATATTTCAACATATTAATTGGGAAAAATAGAATATTAACAAATATTCAAATGTTTAGTAATATATATATATATATATTTCTCTAAATAGATAAATTAATATATGTTATTCAACAAATATTCAATATATATTTAAATAGATAAATTGAAGAAAATAAAATATTAACATATATTCAAATGTTTATTAATATAAATATAAATTAATATATGTTATTAAACAGTTATTCAAATATATATTTAAATAGAAAAATTGGGGAAGTAGAATATTAATAGATATTCAAATGTTGAGGGATATAAATAAAAATGTTAATAAATATATATTTAAACAAATATTCATATATATATTTAAACATATAAATTAGGAAAATAGAATATTAACATTTATTTAAATAAGAAATATCTTTTACAAATAATCAAATATTTAGTAATATAAATATAAATAAATATATATTAGTTCTCTAAATAGATAAATATATATACTTTTAAACATATATTCAAATATATATTTAAAGATATAAATTTGGAAAAATAGAATGCCACCATAACCAATATCAGAAGCATCAGTTTCAACTATTTTAAAAGAATAAGGTGAGACAAGCGCTAGGCAAGGAAGTTTTTTAACTTTAGATTTAATAATTTTAACAGCTGTAGTATGTCTATTAGACCAAGGAAGAGGATTTTTTCTTAACCTTTCATAAAGTGGAATACAATTTGTAGCCAAATTTTTATAATAATCCCTAATATAATTTAGAGATCCTAAAAATCTTTGTAATTGGGTTTTATCTCTTATTTCATCAGGAAATTTATCAGCAAATTCGATAGCCCTATTTATAGGAATAATACTTCCCTTAGTAATTTCATGTCCTAAGAATCTTATTTTTGTTTGAAAAATACTCATCTTTTTAGCTGAAATAACTAAACCAGCGTTTTTAATAATTCTTATAAATATTTGAATGTGTCTAATATGCTGATCAACATTATTAGAGAAGATGAGAATATCATCAATATAAACAATAGAAAAAGTACTGTAAGGAGTGAAAATATCATTCATAATATTTTGAAATTCAGAAGGGGCATTTTTTTAACCCAAATGGTATAACATTCCACTCATAATGTCCAAAAGGAACTGTAAAAGCAGTTTTATATTTGTCAACTTCGGCAATTTGAATTTGCCAATAACCCAATTTTAGATCAAATTTAGAAAATATAGTAGCAGCTTGTAGGCGGGCTAATAAATCTTTTTTATTAGGGAGAGGATATCTGATCAATTTTAAGACTTTATTTAAAGGCTTATAGTTAATAACCAGCCTAGGAGCACCTCTTTCAATTTCAGAAGCCTTATTAACATAGAAAGTTGTGCAACTCCAAGGAGAATAACTTTTTCTATTGAGTTTTTTGTCTATAAGAGAAGAGATCTCGGTTTTGCAATATTCTAATAAAACAGAATTCATTTGAGCAAGTCTAGCTTTAGTAGAAATATCATTTTCATTAAAATCTTCTTCATAAGGAAGGGGAACAATATGCTTTTTACGATCCCAAAATGCAGTAGGAATCTCACTACAAATTTCACGAATAATTTGCTCCTGTAGATTTTTAATTGATAGTTTTGTTTTAGGAGTATTGATCTGAAGATTTATGTTCATAATTTTAAAATCTTCCTGTAAATATTCTAAATGTTTTTCTTCAAAAACAAGCTATCTTTCACCTCATTAACTTCTTTAATACGAGGTTTAGTAATAAATTTAAATAAAATACCATCAAACTGTGTAACAACTCCTTCTTCAGTTTTTGTGAAAGGTTCTATAAGTTTTAAAAAAGGAGTTCCTAATATAATTCTTTGGGATAAATCTTTAAATAAAATAAAAGTACTCTTAATACACATACCGTCATTACAAACGTAGGCATTAGATAATTTAAATTTGATTTTAAGTTTGTTCCCTCCAACACTAGTCATAGACTCGGAAGTTTTTTCAAAATACTTTGTAGGAACCAAACCTTCTCTAATACAGTTCATATCAGCCCTTGTGTCTAGAAGGGCGATATCTTTTAGAATAAAATCTTTATCTATAACAACAGTAATATTTATATACCATTTTTGAATAATAATATTATCAATAAGATTAAGAAAGTTATCACTAGTATTCAAAACAATAGCTTGTGAAGGACTTTCAGTCGTAATAGTGGGAGTTTTCTCTAGTATAGAAAGACGAAATTTAATATCTCTAACCTCCGTTTTTAAACTATTAATTTCGGTTTTTATATCAGAAATAGTAACCTCCTTTTCTAGGGTTTTGTAGAAACTTTCGAGAATATTATGCAGAGAATAAGGTTCAGTACTAGGGAGAATGCTCTTCTCAGTTTTAAACGTGGTCAAGTATTGCTCTATAAGTTTGCGTTTGACATTGGTATCTTCAACTTGATCTATAAGATCTAAAATAGACTATTCTTCTTTAATTAGAATATTGATACTAAGACCATTGGTTTCTAATATAGCCTTATAATAATCAGTCTGTGATTTACAATTACAATCAGAATCAGACTCTGAATTATTGGTAGAAGAGCCAGAAGGGGACCCAGATCTAATGTTATTAACTTCACCTTCTTCATTTTCTTCTTCATCATCACTAGGGTTTAATAGAACCGCCATAAGTTGCCTTTTTAGGCCTTCATTAGCTATTTCACTAAGTTTTTGCTTAGCAATAAAAAGTTCATATAAGTTATTAGGAAGAACATCTTCTTCAGGGCCAGATAAAATAAACCACTGGTAAAACTAATGAGGAAGGGATTCTAAATAAGAATCGTCACCTTTAAGGCTGTCTATCCGAAAAAACCAGGTGTGAGAATTATACTGGTTTTGATATAAAAAGGCCTTTTTCCATGCTTCAATATAGTCCCAATAATTATAAGAGTGAAGAGCAGCTTTATTATCGGAGTAATAAGTCCTTAGGCTTTGCTCTTTATTGGGATTTAATCCCCATTCTTCAATACTAATAACGCCTTCTTTAAACTTATTATACCTGCAATCACGTAGGGCAATTAATAAAGAGGTATTTAAACCAAGAGAAGTTAACCCTATGCTTCTTATTAAGAAGCAGTATCCCATAAAAAATTTTGAACTTTTACATTTTTTCACTAAATATCATATAACGTCTTTAATAAAAGCCTTGCTAAACGCAATTTCTGAGTTATATAAACCCACATTTCTATTCATATGCGTGAATACTAATATAAATTAATATATGTTATTAAACAGTTATTCAAATATATATTTAAAAATAGAAAAATTGGGGAAATAGAATATTAATAGATATTCAAATATTTAGGAATATAAATAAATATATTAATAAATATACATTTAAACAAATATCATATATATATAATTAAATATATAAATTAGTAAAATAAAATATTAACATATTTCAAATAAGAACTATATGTTAAAATAAAAAATATGTATTCAAATATTTAAATAGATAAATTGGAAAAATAGAATATTAACATATATTCAAATATATATTACATGTAAAATAAGAAATATCTGTTACAAATAGATAAATAAATATACATTTAAACATATATTAAAATATATATTTAAACATATAAATTGGGAAAAAATATAAATTTAAACATATATTTATATATATATAGAGTCCCTATCCTATACGGATTACTATTCACGGACCATCCGTACGGATTGGTCCGTTTGGCACGCTTCCCGATGGAATTTTTTGATGAAATTTTGTGGGGATGTTCTTCATCGTGTGTAGAACATCTCCACCAAATTTCATCAAAAAATTCAATCGGGAAGTAGGTTAACTACATGATTGAAAAAAAATGGTCCAGAAATAGATATATAAAATCCAATATTTTTCAATCATGTAGTTAACCTACTTCCCGGTTGAATTTTTTGATGAAATTTGGTGGAGATGTTCTACACACGATGAAGAACATCCCCACAAAATTTCATCAAAAAATTCCATCGAAACGCGTGCCAAATGGACCAATCCGTACGGATGGTCCGTGAACAGTAATCCGCACCTGAAAATTCCCCCATATATATATATATATATTTAAAAATATAAATTGGGAAAAGTAGAATATTAAGAGATATTAAAATCTTTAGTAATATATATATATATATATCTAATAGATAAATAAATATATGGTATTCAACAAATATTCAATATATATTTAAATAGATAAATTGGAGAAAATATAATATTAACATACCTTCAAATGTTTAGTAATATAAATATAAATTAATATATGCTATTAAACAGATATTCAAATATATATTTAAATAGATACATTTGGTAAAATAAAATATTAATAGATATTCAAATGTTTACAAATATAAATAAATATACATTTAAATATTCAAATATATATATATATATATATATTTAAATAGGTAAATTAGGAAACTAGAATATTAAAATATATTCCAATAAGAAATATTTGTTTCAAATAAGAAATATGTATTCAAACATTTAAATAGATAAATTAGGAAAAATAGAATACTAACAGGTATTCAAATGTTTCGAAATATAAATATAAATAAAAATATATTATTTCTCTAAATAGATAAAAAAAATATACATTTAAACCGATATTCAAATATATATTTCAACATATTAATTGGGAAAAATAGAATATTAACAAATATTCAAATGTTTAGTAATATATATATATATATATATTCTCTAAATAGATAAATTAATATATATTATTCAACAAATATTCAATATATATTTAAATAGATAAATTGAAGAAAATAAAATATTAACATATATTCAAATGTTTAGTAATATAAATATAAATTAACATATGTTATTAAACAGTTATTCAAATATATATTTAAATAGAAAAATTGGGGAAGTAGAATATTAATAGATATTCAAATGTTGAGGGATATAAATAAAAATGTTAATAAATATATATTTAAACAAATATTCATATATATATATATTTAAACATATAAATTAGGAAAATAGAATATTAACATTTATTTAAATAAGAAATATCTTTTACAAATAATCAAATATTTAGTAATATAAATAAATATATATTAGTTCTCTAAATAGATAAATATATATACTTTTAAACATATATTCAAATATATATTTAAAGATATAAATTTGAAAAAATAGAATATTAACAGATATTCAAATGTTTAGTAATATATATATATATATATATATATTCTAAATAGATAAATTAATATATATGTTATTCATCAAATATTCAATATATATTTAAATAGATAAATTGAAGAAAATAGGATATTAACATGTAACGACCCGGTCCCACCTTAGTACAATATTGTCCGCTCTGGGTAGCGTCTAGCCAGGCCTCAGCTCCGGAACATCCACCCTCACGGCTTTGTTTTTGGGAGCTCATGACCCATTCTGGGATTGCTCTGGTCCTCCCCCATCTTCCGATGTGGGATGCCCCCTTTGAGCTACAATTTCTCCTGCTCTGATACCAATTTGTAACGATCCGGTCCCACCTCAGTACGATATTATCCGCTCTAGGTAGCTTTCAGCCAAGCCACAGCCCCGACTAACGACTAGCTTCTCAGGGGGTCACCCATCCTAGGATTGCTCTGCTCCACTACTCGCTTAACTTCGAAGTTCTTATGAGATCCGAAGTCAGTGAGCCCCAAAAGGCCTCGTACTTAATTAGCGACCATTTCTTACTTATATGGGTCTCCAGGGATCCCCCATCTTCTGATGTGGGATGCCTCATTTGAGCTACAATTTCTCCTCACAATGGAGTACTCCTCGCTCGCAAGGCAACACATAACATATATTCAAATTTTTGATAATATAAATATAAATTAATATATGTTATTAAACAGTTATTCAAATATATATTTAAAATAAAAATTTTGGGGAAGTAGAATATTAATAGATATTCAAATGTTTAGGAATATAAATAAAAATATTAATAAATATACATTTAAACAAATATTCATATATATATATATATTTAAACATATAAATTAGTAAAATAGAATATTAACATATGTTCATATAAGAAATATTTGTTACAAATAAGAAATATGTATTCAAATATTTAAATAGATAAATTGGGAAAATATAATATTAACAGATATTCAAATATATATTACATGTGAAATAAGAAATATTTGTTACAAAAATTGTAATAGTATAATATATAAATACACACATACATACATACATACATACATACATATATTAATGGTTTAATACATAATATTTGTTACAAATAATTTTCACATGTTGAGTATCAATTTTACATTATACTATTAATAATTATCTGTTACAATATCTATTATATAAAACATTTGAAAATATTAAAATTAAATTTATTACACTAAATATTTGTAAAAGTTTTTAATTTATTTAAAGTTGATACTAAGTAAAAAATTATATGGAATTTATAAAATTAATAACCATACAAGTTAACACATGATATATGAAAAATCTATTAAATGAATTAAGTATCTAATCAATTAAAAAAAATACTTAGTACTTTCAAGAAGTTAAAACTGGTTATAGAATATTTCCAAAAAAAAAAAATGGTTACGAAAAACTCGTATATTTACATATTATGTATGTCACAAAAACTCGTATATTTACATATTTACATATTATGATTATAGAATAACTAGAAATTAGGTAGAAGGGCTTATTATACATTGATTTTTACCAAAAATCCAATGAATAATATTTTTTTGAATGAAGGGCCTATTTTTAATTGGTAATTTGAATGAAGGACCTATTTTTAATTGGTAATTAGTGTAAGAGGCCTATTTTGTTTTATATTTTAAATGAATGTATTTGAATAAATTTAAATATCATTTAATTAATAAAAACATGTTATGTATTACCTAAATTACCCCTTTTTATGAAATTTTCACAAAAAATATGGACTGCAAAGTTCATATTGCAGTGAAATATGAACTGCAAAGTTCATATTGCAGTGAAATATGTACTGCAATATGAACTTTGCACTAAAAATATGGACTGCAAAGTTCACATTGCAGTAAAATATGGACTGCAATATGAACTTTGCACTAAAAATATGGACTGCAAAGTTCACATTGCAGTGAAATATGGACTGCAAAGTTCATATTGCAGTGAAATATAGACTGCAAAGTTCATATTGCAGTCTATATTTTAATGCATATTGATATTTTTTTAGTTTATTTTAAGGGTTGGGATGTCATTTTATAATGAAAAAAAAAGACACATGTCATATTATCAATAAAATAAAAAATAGGCCCTTTATTTAAAAAAAAATTATTCCTTGGCCTTAGTGTGAAAATCTTTCTCTAATAAGCCCTTTTTTTTAATTGCCCCATAGAATAATTCCTCCCGACAATTATATATGTCACAAAACATTCCTAAAATTCACTCAATGGATATTCCGGTCATTAGGCCACAAACGTGCAGCTGGATTAAAATCACAAAACAAATATTTTGAGTCAAAAAGTCAAATTAAGGAGGTGTTATTAATTTCCTATCTTTAGTAGTCTTTAGCACTATATAGTTTAAATTTTGGGAACTAAATCCTAGTTTTCTATTTTTTATTTTATTTACAATTGACAGGCTTGTCTGTTTGCCATCTTTTTCTAATTCGGAAGATAATGTATGGCAAAAAATAAAAAAATTCAGAAGATAATTAAGACACTAGTTTCCACAGTGATACCAGTAGCACTAAGCTCCTTTATATATATATAGAGAGAGAGAGAGTGAGAGAGAGAATAAGAGAAGGTTTAGACATGGATGCCACCACCATTACTCTTATTCTCCTCGTTTCCGTTACTTTCCTTCACACCCTCCTTTCACTAACAAGACCACCCAAAAACAAAAAACTTCCACCGGGACCGACCCCATTTCCGATCATCGGAAACCTCCTCAAACTCGGAGACCAGCCTCACAAGTCCCTCGCCAATCTGGCCAAAATCTACGGTCCAATCATCTCCTTAAAACTCGGCACAACAACAACTGTCGTAATTTCCTCGTCAACCACTGCCAAAGAAATCCTCCAAACGCAGGACCTCGCTTTTTCATCCCGATCCATACCCGACGCTCTCCACACCCTTGACGCAGCTAAATATTCCGTTGCTTGGTTACCTGTCTCAACCCGGTGGAGAAGCCTAAGAAAAATCTTGAACTCTCACATTTTCTCGGTTAGCAGACTTGATGCTAATCAACATTTACGACGCAAAAAGGTGGAGGAACTAATTCTCTACTGCCAAAAGAGTAGTGAATTGGGTGACCCCGTTGATATTGGGCAAGCCGGGTTTAGGACTTCGCTTAATTTATTGTCAAACACGATTTTTTCTAAGGATTTTATTGACCCGTTTAAGGATTCGGCAAAGGAGTTCAAGGAGCTTGTGTGGAATATTATGGCTGAGGTTAGTAAGCCTAATTTGGTTGATTATTTTCCCTTGCTTAGAGGGATTGATCCACAGGGGATTAGGCGTAGAATCACAGTTCATTTGAATAAGATACTTCACCTGTTTAACGAAATGACGGAAAAAAGATTGGAGTTGAGGAAGTTGCACGAGACTGTTGACAGCAATGATGTGTTGGATGTTTGTCTCAATATTGCTCTTGAGAATCCGGATGATATTGATCGAACTCATATGGAACGCATGTTCTTGGTAAATATTAATACTTTTTTCTTACTAACCTTGTTTTGTATGTGAGATTGAGATGACCATATTCACTGTCCTAAAGCAACTATAGTAAAATTTTAAGTGGTATTGGGTTGTGTTAACGCTTCCTCACTTGCAAATTTTAATAAAATTTATGTTGTAATGTCGCTACAGGACTTATTTGTCGCGGGTACTGATACAACTTCAAGCACGTTAGAATGGGCAATGGCAGAGCTACTACACAACCCAGAGACAATGGTGAAAGCCAAAGCTGAGCTCAAGGAAGTCGTTGGGAAAGGGAAAATACTACAAGAAGTTGATGTTACAAGCTTGCCCTACTTGGGTTATATCGTAAAAGAAACCCTAAGGATGCACCCCCCGGTCCCGTTCTTAATTCCTCGCAAAGTTGAGAACGATGTTGAGGCTTGTGGCTATATTGTCCCAAAGGGTGCGCAAGTGATAGTCAACGCTTGGGCTATAGGCCGAGATCCAAACCTATGGGAGGATCCATTATCATTTAAGCCCGAGAGGTTCTTGGGCTCGGAAATCGATGTTAGAGGCCGGAATTTTGAACTTATTCCATTTGGTGCTGGCCGCAGAATTTGTCCAGGGTTGCCTTTGGCAATAAGGATGGTGCCAGTGATGTTAGGGTCGATGATAAATTTGTTTGATTGGAAACTCGATGATGGGATTGAACCAAAGAATTTGGATATGACGGAGAAGTTTGGGATTACTTTACAAAAGGCTCAGCCTCTACGTGCTATTCCTACTCTAGTAGTTGTGTAATATTGTTGTCAAGTAATGCTTGTTAAGCAACTACTTGATCAAATGTTGTAAACTAAATAATTCAGTATTACATGCATTTATTGCTGAGTGAAGTTCGTATAAAATAGTGTTGTAACAATATGTTTGACTGCGCACTAAAGTAGGACTTGTCAGTTACCGTTGAGCTGAAAGGAGACGAAGATTGAAATTGTTAAGGATTGATAAGCTACTTTATACAATTTTTAGCAGAATCGCCTGTCTCTTAATTAAGACGAAATAAATGCAGTAAATGGTTGTGGCTTCAATAAATTAATTTACAAAAAAAAATGTACTTTGTTACTTATGTGTGACAATTATTTTTGCAATCCTCTCTCCGTTGTTTTTTAAATAGATTGCGTGCTCTTGCGGTTCCTTTTTGCCGTATCTTTGAAGGCGTCAGTTAATATAAAACAAAGATTGAAATAGTAGAGCGAACTGTCTCTGAAGACCGTACGAAAATGCATGATACGCAGATTGAGAAGTGAAATAAATTATATATATACATGCTCTAGTCTTGTGGCACATTTTATATGTGTGCGATTTGATACTAATTACTCAAATTTTAGATTATGATGGTATTTAGTTAAGTGGTATGTACATGTGCTTTGCAAGCCTAAGGGAGAAGTTCAAATTTTGACTAATGCATTTTGTTTTCAACTAATTTTCAGTGCGATAATGATATTTTTGTAATTTCATAAATGTACCAAAAATTCATTACTCACTTAATATATAAATATCGATATATTTTGACTAGACTAACTAGTGTATTTGTATCTAATCTGAATAGATGTCGATTTTAGAATTTGGCAATGAATCTAATCAAAGAAGCCATACCAATCAATCTAATCCAGTTACATGTTGGATTGGCAATCCGATCCATTAAATGAAAAAAGAGGGACTCAATACAGCAATTGGCTACATACCTACCAATTCAAAATTTTACATTTTGACAACTTGACAAAATAAAACAAAGTAGGTTGCAGTCAAATTCTCAAACTAATGGTAGCATGATAAATAGAGAACCATGACCACCAATAATACAAATACATGTGGCACATACTTGAAAAAAAAAAACCATATATATTAATTGGACCGGTTTACAAAACCCGCAAAATCGAAACTGATTCAATATTTTTTTGTTTTCCAAAGTGGATAAAATCGGATCCAATCAATCTATAAAATTCGAAAAATTGGATTGTATATAAGATTTGATCAATCGGTTTAATCGGTTTAGAACCACATCCATTAAAAAATAACTTAACATTTTTTTTCCTAACAAATTCAGTGCATAAGTAGTGCATATATAGGATATGTTTCATTAGGTTAAAAATTAGAATTTATTTTAAGTAATTAAAATTATTTAATTTTTGATTAATTCAGTTAGGAACTTGCCAAAGACTTCGAGTGCCTGAAGCACCATCTTTAATAGAGGCAATGGGTTTAAAGGGTCTCTTCTAAAATTAAAACCACTAAAAGGACATGTTACTTTTTCATTATAAAATAAAGACAACCAATATTAAATTGACACCTGACCTTGTTCAAATTATTGCAAAAGACCCAAAACACCCTATCATTTTACCCAAATTACATTTGTGCCACACCATCACAATCCCACTACTCTCTCTAGTGAGACCTAACCCCCCATTTCGCAACCTCTCAATCTTCTCTTCAACCTAGATTTTGTGCATCATCAATCATTTAGATCATTTAAATTTATGTTTCCTATTATTAATCTACCCGATTCGAAGCCAATTGATCATTCATAGAACCGATTTCAAGCCTATTCAAGGAAGACTGTTCATGGTTTTTCTGTTAGTCATCGACCAGAAAAATAAAAATAAAAATAAAAAAATGAGAAAACCCAAATAGGCCACTACATTAATGAAGTCAGAGTTTAAAAAAAAGTAAAGCAAAGCATTTCAAATGCAGCAGCTTCAACTTGAACCCATCCATCTTTAAAAAATTAAAAATCTTGGCAAGTAATTATTTCATATAAGCATCGAAGTGAGTGATCGGAAAACAACTTCTTCACAAGGAATGGTATCATGATTGAACACGAACTCTTATTCGGCTTGTTGAAGGAGGCACTGAAACTCTGGATGAGTCAAAAAGGAAATAGGTACGATACTACATGCAGCTTATGACACCAAAAACTTCATTAAATTGAAGCTTGAAATCGGTTCTATGAAAAAATTAATAGGTGATAAATAGTATTTTGCTCATAGGAAAAAGTTGTATTTGACGTGCATGATAGGATGATTTTCCATGTTTGGTTTTAGTTTGGACTGGATATTGGGGTAGATTATTAATCATGTAAGATCTTTTATCCCACAGGAAAGGGATTAAACAATCCGACCTATGAGTTGTAATTGTTTTATCCTGTAATGGTGGGATTAAATAATCATCTCCAACCATCCGGCGCGTCAAACTTTGATTATATTATAAATTTAAAAGTTAAAAGTAATTTTTTTGATAGAAAGCAATTTTAGGTTTGTCAATAATAGCCATACCCCATCTAATTACAGAATGCTGATTCTGAATTGTATTCTTAGCCATACCCCATTTAGTGCAAAATCGTTTTTGCAGTGAATTCATTATGACAAATTGCACTCGCATTTAGTGCAAAATCATTTTTGCACTGAAATATTTCACTGCAAAAATGATTTTGCACTAAATACGATTGCAATCTTTAAAAATATTTCATTGCAAAAACGATTTTGCACTAAATCCGCGTGTAATTACCAGAAATATTTCACTGCAAAAATCCTTTTGCACTAAATCCGAGTGCAATTTAGCATAGATAATCAAATTTTTTCGCAATCAAATAAACAACTTGCAAAGAATAGCAACATCTTGATACTATTTATTCCACAAAAATAGAAAAAAATCATCATTCATATATCAAAATCAAAATTACATTCTTTTAAAATCAAAACAAAAGGAATCCGAAAAAATTCTCAAATACCATCATACCAAGAATTTCAAAATTCCAAAATATTCGCTAAATGTAATTATACTATGCCATAGTAAAATCTAAACAATCGATGCAGTGCACGTCTTCTTATTGTGATATTCATAACGGTTACACCTTCCAAACTTTTTACTACTGCGAAACAAACCATGCATTGAATTTCATCATCCCCATCTAAAACAAACTCCTTGTCATATGAGTAACAAATAGGTCTACCACAAGGGATAATTCGGACCACCTCTCGCACACCAAACGTTTAGTTCTTCAACACTCATACCAAGAAACAATCGAATTCCAAAAGAACAACCATTATAATAAACCACGCCTTAATGCCTCTATCAAGATCCCTAAAAAATGAGACATAAAAACTTAAAAACAATACATTGCATAACAAACATGTATGTTCATTCATTCACAAATGAAATCACTCATTTAAACTAACCAAAACCTACAATATAATAATCAAATGCAGAAATACTGCACTTAAAAAAACTTAGATCAAAACTAAAAAACTGCAAATCCACTTTTGCAGTTTTTCTGCACAAAGGAGAAAAGAAAAAACAGAGCATATACATAAATAGATCATAAAGATGCTAAAACTACCTTTAAAAATATAAACAATTATTCATTATTGGATCAAATCTTCCAAATATAAGCTAAAAAACAACTAAAATAAAGTAATATTTTTACAACTTTTGCATAAATATAAGCTAAAAACGTGATAGCTCTCTATAATCTAAATATATCATCAAAACTAAAAAACTGCAAAATCAGTTTTGCAGTTTTTCTGTAGTTAGGAGGAAAAGAAAAGGAAAACAGAACATTCAATTGCTATTTCATCAAATCCTCCATAATCTAAATATACATGAATTAATTGAACACTATTTCATAAAATCCTCTAAATATAAGTTAGAATAAACCAAAACGAAGCAAAATCACAACTAAAGACATGAAAAGAAAAAAAAACTATACCTAGATAGTGCTTCAACATCCATGGAGCTAAGAAATTTCTTCTCCTTTCCTTCGTTAATCTCGTCGATCTATGATACTTTCCGTCAATCTAAGATGCTTGCATTCCTCTTTTTAATCGTAGTGTGCTTTCCCCTCTCTTCCAGTCGAACTGTGTATTGCCTTTTCCTCCTCCCTGTTTCTGCGTGCGGGATTAAGAGTTGAAGAGGGAAGGGTAGTTTAGTCATTTTAAAACTCTTAAATTATCTAATTTATAAAAGACAAAATACTTATAACTAACCTAAAAACCAAAATTGTCCTTACAATAAAATAATAATGTGAAAAATCATTCATTCATTAAGCTAATATATGATGTCCTTTTGTTGTATAAAATTATGAAAGGAGGTCTCTGAACCCATTTTCCCTCTTTAATAAGGAGATCATGGGTTCAATTCATATAGATAGAATATCGGCTCCGCTTCCCCTTGCGTCCCTCCTTGTATAAAAGATAATAAAAATTCAACTACTAACCTACCATTTTTGTGTCAATTATATATGTGCTAATCACAACTTGCCCTAATCAATATAATGAAATTTTTATCCAATTTGCTCCAAGGTAACGACTTTGACCCAATCATTGTCGGTCAACGCGCGCAATTTCTTTTTTAAATGTTTGGAGTATCCATATCCCGTTAAATTTTAAAAAAAATCAATAAAATTTATGTTTATTAAATCAAGCAAGAATTTGTATTTATTTTAGAATATATAGATATTTATTCCTAATTTTTTTAGTAATTTTAGTTCTTGATTCTTTTTTTTTCTAGAAAAAGAAAAATTAAAAAAATATTTTTAATTTTATTTCAAATTATCTCCTTAACTGATACTGTGGGGTCATGTCGTGTCATCCGTTTACAAACTAAGTCATATACGAATTCGAAAAATATCATCGGATAGCTTATTGGGTTATATTCGGGTGAAAAAAATAATTACCGGTGTTCGTTAACACACTACATGAAACTGACATTAACCGACACGTTGATAAGTCTACAAACGTAAGAAATAAATATTAAGAGTAAACAGTCAAGATAGTCAATAAACTTTAGAGCCAGTACCACGTTGGATGTCAAACTTTGAAACGAACTATTTAGCCATTAAACTTTCGAGCGAGTTTTATCTGCACGCCCAATTCATTCAATTTGACTGCTTAAATTAGAAATAATTAAGCCATGTGCGAAGCACATAATTTCTTTAAGGTATTTGTTTTTATTTCTATTTTTCAAAATGCAACAGAGCACTCATTCACTGCAACAAAACATTATTTCCTTCTAATTACTCCCGCCAAAATGCTTCATATATTGTGTATAAAAAACAATGAACACTCTTTTTTATTGCATTTGATATATCTATATATATAAATCTTAAAGAAAGTCATATGTCTCGCACATTTTAATCTGTTCAATTTAACAACCAAATTAAATAGAGTGGGCACAAAAAAGCTCGATTCAAAATATAATGGCAAAATTAATTCATTTTGAAATTTAATAGTCAAAATATTAATATATAGCTGCAAAATTAATAACCATTTGAATTGTTTACTCTTAGGGTGCATTTGGCGCACCGGATAAAGAGGTAGGATAGCATAGGATAAAGGCCGAATAAGATAAGAGTCGGAATTAGTCGGATAGGAATTATGTGGGATAGGATAGCAAAGGAATTAGCCAGATAAGAATTAAGTGGGATCGGACAGGATAAGGATTATTTGGATAAAGATTTAATAAAATTTGCATTTGATGGAGTTCCAGATTACAAGTCCAGATATTATATAATATAATTTGCTTTTCTTTTAAAAATATATGCAATTTTAATTGTTGTGCACAATTTTTTTTTAACTAATGCGATTCTTCTATTTATAAATAAGTTTCGTAAAAACCTCTTTCGGGAGAAAAGTTCTATATCACGTACAATATTTACGAACTAGGCATTACGTACAATTTCAAATTCAAATGTTACCTTTTTTTCTAAAATTAAAGTTTCTTATAAATATCTTCATTTAATAAAAATATAAATAAAAATATGCCATATTATAAATGAAATGAATTTTATTAGTTGAGTTACTGTGATTTTGGGTGGTTGAAAATTTTCATTGATAAATTTGATTATCTAAAAGGTGTAAAGAAAAAGATTAAAAAAATTTAATTTTTATATTCATTTTGTTATCTGGCAATCATGGGATAAAATAATACCACCTATAGAGGTAGTATATATTTATCCGGTTCTAAAGGTATAAAATGATAATAAATCCCGAATACAATCCAGTCCCGTGTTGCACCAAACGTGGGATAGGATTAAAATATCTTATCCATGCTTACGCCAAACACATGACATGATTTATTTATTCTATCCTTTTCGACAACAAACACCGAATAGGATTAATTAATCCTATCATGTTTCTAATCTCGCATGACAAACACACCCTTATTACTTGTGAGAGGATAAAGTATATAATTATATCTTCGTTGAACAAAGAGGAAGGATGTCCCTCTCAATATCCACCACCATGCCTTCAATGAACTCTTCGAGTGGCACGCTAACATCCGGACCGCTCGCTCTCACTGAGTGGCTCCTATCTTGGCTAGTTTGTCAATTTAGATAGGGGGCATTTTTCACTATTTATCATATTTTCTATTTTCTAAACCACAATCCTCTCATGTTTGTCAAAAGACTGAAGCTGCAAATATGTCTAAACCACAATATATCCTCTCATATTTTCAATTTTCTAGCAAGCATATTAAGTTGCATATTTTTTAAAAAAAATTTAGTAGACATAATATAAAATAGAGATGAGCATTACACCATATATATAATATGTCTTGAAAAAAATTCATTATGTTGGTAGATTTTGTGCAACCCACTTCATAGACATGTATTCTCCTTGACGTATGATTCTAATTTCTTTATTATAAGGTGAGGAAGCCCAAATATTTATCATATTGGGCCGAGGTTATTGGGCCCATCGCCGAATAGGCTTGGTTTCTTATTCTAATAGAAACTCGGGCCCAATAGTGGAAGGTCCCCAGAATAGGTTACCGATGAGCATGATGTATAGCCGACTAAAGCACGTTATGGCC
Organism: Lonicera japonica; assembly: GCA_021464415.1. NCBI lineage: Eukaryota > Viridiplantae > Streptophyta > Magnoliopsida > Dipsacales > Caprifoliaceae > Lonicera > Lonicera japonica. The sequence continues at coordinate 11,680,931 of CM038469.1, forward strand.
GACATGGTCATGCTGCGCCAAACACTTCATAGAAGATACCATTATTCACCAATAGGGATGAAGCATTTGTACCAATTAGAGTGTGTTCACAAGAGCGCCGACATGGTCGTCATGACCAATGGGGACAAGGACAACAGTAAAGTATAAAATTAGTTAGTTGTAGATAAGGATGTAATCTACATGTAAAGTACTTGAGTAGTGTCCAAGTTTTTCCCTTTATAGTCTTTCTACTATTTATCCTAATAGAATATTGTAACCCTAATTTTATACATATAAATAAAAACTGAAAGCTCATAAAAAAGATAATAATCATCTGGTTCAAATTTTGAAACAGTAAGTAGTAGAAAGAGAGGGGAAAAAAATAGGGAGTTAGTAACTTATTACTTTGAACATATTTGCTATTGTCAAAGTAATTCAAAACACACACACAAAGAAAAATGTACTACCAGTAGCAAACATCCACTGGGGAACCTACCTATCAACCAAACAATGAAGTCGAGTATTAGGCAATTTGGCCAGGTTTGAAGAAAACAAAAGCACTTGGCATACGAAACCTTATCATCCACTGCCACTCTTAGTAAGCGGCAAATCAACTTGTTAGGTTTATATTTTTAGTTGGATTTATTTCGATACCAAAAGCATTTTTTCTATTATAATTGTTTGAGTCAAATTAGAGATTTGAAGATATGACAATTAACGGAAGCTCGCCGAACTTACCAAATGCATCGCACATAATTCAAAACCTAAGGTAAGTTGGTTATATAGTTTGATTCAAAATATATGTAGTGGTTGAGTTTAAAATTCGAAATTAAAAGTTTTTTAGTCAAATTTATTGATAAGTATTTTTACAGAGTTTTGTCAAAATTCGAAAAGTCTCGTCTACACAAATTATTGAGGAAATTTATATTTTTTCATGTTTAACATGTTTTATTAAGTTATTTCTGAAATTTGAGTGGAATTAGTGTCCAAACGAATTTAATACGGTAAAATAAATAAATAAATAAAAGAATGAGATAATGAGTTATAGGATCTCGCTCCGTAATATTTTATAACTCTAAGGATGGACTCATGTTTAATAAAGGAAAGTAGTACTAATTTCATAATTTAGTTTTACAAAAAGGACACTTTTCATAATATTAATTTATTTTAAGGAAAATGATAAATATTGACGGACAAAAATACCCTCAAGTTAAACTATAGTTAACTACTACTGCTACTACTTCTCGAGTCCTCTTTCTCGCTAGTTTCCAATATTTATTAAGTTATTCGTCATCGTCATCGTTCTCTGCAAAACACAAACCTCCTCTATTACCAATATTAGCATATTTTCTCACATGTCTCGTATTCAATTTACCATTCAATTCATAAAACACACACAATCTCTCTGTCTTTTTATATAATATATATATATATATATATATCAACTTTGTGTTCATGTATTTATTGTTGCTAGCTGCAGGTATTTTGACATATATTTATAATATTTATATCGAGTGAAGATCGAAACAAAAATGATGACATGCATTGCTTGTTCGAAGCAACCAGGCGTGCAATCGCGTGATCACTGTGAAGATGTAAATCCTAATAGCAAACAAGTTATTAAAAGTCTCACTTCTCAAGTACGTATGTAGTAATATAATTTATTTAATAAAATAATCACTCATTTGAGCACTCTCTGTTTATACATATGTGGCAATTATAACAAAATGTTTGAAATTCTTAATTCAAAGAGAGTTCTAGGTTTTATGCACCTTTAGTTTAGTTATGTGTTCACCTAGAGTGCTAAAACATTTTTAGCTCCATGATTGTTTATTCTTGCTTAAAAACAGTGTTAAATATGTTTTAGCACCATTTAAATAGTTACTATGTTGTATAGAAATGCTGCTAAAACAGTTTTAGCACCTTGATGTGTACCATTGGATTGGTGCTAAACTATTTTAGCACCGTATGTTTTAGTTTCCTTGTGGTGTTAAATCTGTCTAGCACCATTCTAGTTTTGGACATTTTGGTGCTAAAACTGTTTTAGCATCATCTGATTGTTTACTCTTGCGGGTGCTAAACTGTTTTAGCATATTATGTTTTAGTTCCCCTGTGGTGTTAAATCTGTTTAGTACAATTCTAGTTTTGGACATTTTGGTGCTAAGATTGTTTTAGCACCATCTGATTGTTCACCTGTGGTGTTAAAACATTTTTAGCACCATTCTAGTGTTGTACAATTGGTGCTAAAACTGTTTTAGTACCATGTGATTAGTTACTTTAGACAAAAATTGTGCTAAATCTGTTTTAGCACCTTGATGTTTAGAATTGGTTGGGGTGCTAAAATTGTTTAGCATCTTCAGTTTAATTATATTTGTTCACCTGTAGTGCTAAAACCTTTTTAGCACCATTCTAGTGTTGGACAATTAGTGCTAAAACTGTTTTAGCACCATGTGATTAGTTACTTTGAACAAAAATGGTGCTAAATCTGTTTTTAGCACGTTGATGTGTAGAATTGGATGGGGTGCTAAAATTGTTTAGCACATTCAGTTTAGTTATATTTGTTCACTTGTGGTGCTAAAATATTTTTTGCACCATTATAGTGTTAGACAATTGGTGCTAAAACTGTTTTAGCACCATGTGATTAGTTTCTTTGGATAAAAATGGTGCTAAATCTGTTTTAGCACCTTGATGTGTAGAATTGGTTGGGGTGCTAAAAATGTTTAGCGCCCTCAGTTTAGTTATATGTGTTCACTTGTAGTGCTAAAACATTTTTAGCACAATTCTAGTGTTGGACAATTGGTGCTAAAACTGTTTTAGCACCATGTGATTAGTTACTTTGGACAAAAATGGTGTTAAATCTGTTTTAGTATCTTGATGTGTAGAATTGGTTGGGGAGTTAAAACTGTTTAGCACCTTCAGTTTAGTTATATGTGTTCACTTGTGGTGCTAAAACATTTTTAGTACCATTCTAGTGTTGGCCATTCTTGCTAAAACTGTTTTAACACCATGTGATTAGTTACTTTTTTTAGTATAAAAGATATAAGTCAAAGCAGGGAATAATAAAAAGAAAAGGAGGAGGATGTGGCAGGTAAGATGTCTAATGAAAAAATGTTGCAATAAACACAGAGAGGTAAATTATGTAGACAGGTATATTTAACAACACGTATGCAGCTTCTAGACGTGTACATGACCTAAGACAGAAATGGTCCAGGCTATATGGAGGTGTATGTGGGGGAGATGTTATGTTTATGGTTATTGTGTTATTAGTTAAATAAGGAAAGAGTATAATATCTTTTTCTTATGATATCTTTAATTTACAATACTAATTTATAATGAGTCTTTGCAATTATATTATTATTAGAATGGACCCTTATGCTTAATTACTTCTAAAAGAATAATAATTTTATTAAATAAAGGGAAAAAAAAAGCAAAAAGTTACTTTGAAAAGTCAAAGTTCCATTTTATTTAAGGGGTAATTAAAAAAAAGGCTTATTAGAGAAAGATTTTCACACTAAAGCCAAGGAATAATTTTTTTTTAAATAAAGGGCCTATTTTTTATTTTATTGATAATATGACATGTGTCTTTTTTTTTATTATAAAATGACATCCCAGCCCTTAAAATAAACTAAAAAATACCAATATGCATTAAAATATGGACTGCAATACGAACTTTGCAATCTATATTTCACTGCAATATGAACTTTGCAGTCCATATTTCACTGCAATGTGAACTTTGCAGTCGATATTTTTAGTGCAAAGTTCATATTGCAGTTCATATTTTACTGCAATGTAAACTTTGCAGTCCATATTTTTAGTACAAAGTTCATATTGCAGTCCATATTTCACTGCAATATGAACTTTGCAGTTCATATTTTACTGTAATATGAACTTTGCATTCCATATTTTTTATGTAAATTTCATAAAAAAGGGTAATTTAGGTAATACATAACATGTTTTTATTAATTAAATGATATTTAAATTTATTCAAATACATTTATTTAAAATATAAAACAAAATAGGCCTCTTACACTATTACCAATTAAAAATAGGCCCTTCATTCAAAAAAATATTATTCATTGAATTTTTGGTAAAAATCGATGTATAATAAGCCCTTCTACCTAATTTCTAGTTTGTTTAAAAAGTCACGTGCCACTTCATTTATTTAAGGCATCTTCATGGTGGGCAAGCCCCTTAAATAAATTGCCGTGCTTTGCCACGTGTAAGTGAATTAAAGGAAGCAGCCGTGTGTTTTCATCGGTGGACTAGACTGGTACAAGTTATAAAATCTTGGGCTGGTCCTGCATTAATTATTTTCAAAGAATCACTTTTCAAATATTAGACCGGTCCAACTTTTTAATTTAAATCAGTTCGGTGTGTATTTTTCTAAGCATGAATTTTTTTGTAAATTTTTTTAATGTTTTTAATATATTTTTAAAAAAACTTTTGACTCTATATTTTTTCTATAAATATAACTATTGATTAAGGTCAAAAAGACATGATTCTAGAGAGTTTTTTTTAGGCAAAAATATCCAAATGCTAAAATCAATTTTTAAGAGTTTTGAGACACAATCTAAATTTTGTTTACATGCCATAGTAGATCCTATTGTTTTTCAAATTTAAGAACTAGAGTTCCAAACGTTCACAGTCCTGCGGATGTGCTTCGATTGCGATTGAGACGGAGTGAGCAAAGTGGCTAACGCGTGATAAGGAAGATCGCAGACAGGAGTGAAGGATTGTGATCAAGTGTGTAGAAGAACGCGACGGGCAAGCCGAAAAGCGAAAAACGCTTATACCAAGCGAGCTGCGGTTAGATTCTATGTTCAAGGGATTGATGAGACTATTACGTAAATTGTGGGGAAGCAATTTGTTGTAAATTATCGAGTCTGTAATTTTGTTTTGATTATAGTGAAGGACTATTGGTTAGTCTCGATGATTAGTCCTACGCAAGTAGGGAGATCTCGTAAATTCCTTGTGTTGTAAATTACTGTTGTGTGATTGCTTGATATAATTGTAAAATAACACAACACAGGTTCCGACAGTACTAAAATTTGATTAGATCTAGGGTTTTAATTTCGTTTATCAAACTTTAAATTGCTTTTTATAAAAACTCTAAAATCAACTTAGGCAATACGATCCCTAACTTGGTTTCTTCACATCTAACTGGAAAGTATGCCGCCAAAAACCAAAGAATGGAGGCCTACATGAAACTCGCTCAAAAACTGTTCAAGAACTTCAACTCGATGTACATCAAAAGGTTCTCTCAGGCAAATAATAGTCATGCTGATGCACCGGCAACTCTTACCTCGGTAATTGAATTCAATTTGAAAAAACAATCAAGGTTGAATTTGTGTCAAGGCCAAGTATAAATGCCGAGTGCAATTGCTATATGATATATGAAGTTGAAGCTAATTTTGGGGTTTGCTGGATGGACCCGATTATCCATTATTTCAAAGATGGTGCCCTTCCTAATGTAAGTAGTGAAGCCTACAGGGTTAGAACTCAAGCTAGTCTATATTGATTATCTCCAAACCAAAAATTGTATAGAAGATCTTTTTCGGGTCCTTATATAAGGTGTGTTCATCCAAGGAAACTTTAGAAGGTTTTGTCCGAGCTCCACGAAGGAAGCTGTGGAAGTCATACATGAGGCCGATCATTAGCTCATTGAGCAAGGAGCCAAAGCTATTGGTGGCCTTAAATGTAGAGATATGCATTCGCTTATGCTAAAAAGTGTGACAAATGCCAGAAACATGCGCCGATTATCCACCAACCTGGCACTGAGCTTTTTCCTTTGGCTAGTCCATGGCCATTCGCACAATGGGAATTAGATATTCTAGGCCTTTTCCCTAAAGCTTTCGGATCCAAAAAGTTCTTGTTAGTAGCCAATGACTACTTCACAAAATTGGAGGAAATTGTTCATTTAGCCAACATTGTTTACTCGAATATCAAAACTTTACTATGGGAGAACATTGTGATTCACTTTAACATCCCAAAGATTCAGAACTACCCCACGCGATCAACAGGAGAAATGCTTTATTTGTTGGCCTATGGTACCAAAGCCGTGATTTCCTTTAAAGTCGGCCTCCGAACTCTAAGAACAATGCAAGTGGAGATCGAGAACAATAATGCAGCCTTGAAAAAAGCTCTAGAATTTGTCGATGAAGAAAAGGAGACTGCTCTTTTTTGGCTTGCCAATTATCAGCAGAGTTTTTCCAAGCAGAGGCATGATCAACTGAATCTAAGAGAGTTTTAAGTCAGCAATTTGGTCCTTAGGAATAATATATGTTCAATGGTTGTGCTTGCTCATGGAAAACTAATTGTGAATTGGGAAGGACCATATAAGGTAACTGGAGCTACTAGCGTTGGTGCTTATTACTTGCAAGATCAAGACGAAAAAGTTATATCAAATCCTTGGAATGTATCTAATTTGAGAAGTTATTATCGTTAAAGCTTTTGTGAGGCCATGGCAAAAAGCCCTTATCTTTGCCGATTACATTACTTAATGAAAGGAATTTTGTTCACAAACCAAAGATCTCCCCTAGGGGCACAAAATACTAATCTAGTAGAATAGTTAAATTTTGATAGATGGTTAGTAATCCAATCACAAAATGCCTAGTAGGCAAAGCTTGGTAAGCTGATTATGAAATACCTAGTAGGCAAGGCTAAATAAGCCAACTGCACAAATTGATGGTTTGTTGAACTAAGTACATCAATGCTGTATTTTCTTAAGGGAAGTCAATTAATAAGGCTTAGTAAACTAATTTCACCACAAGCCTGCTAAGCCGATATGAGTGCTATTGCATGGAGAGCACAATTAGGCTTAGTAAGTCAAATGAAATTTTTACTTCAAGTTAATTACATAAGAAAAGTTGGCTTATACATGTATTGAAACATAAAAAAATCTCAAGGATTGGAAAGCTGATTAAAATCACAATTGCCAGATTTAATTATAACTTGACTATATGTTTGTAGTGATTACTTCTAGTAAAAAAAATTAAGTGTGCTATCGATTTGGCTTGGTAAATCAGTTGGACAATTCAATAAAAAAGAAAATGGCAGAATGGAAGTCTAAATAAAAGGAGGGGCTTCAAGGCCAAGAGATCACAAAAAAAATAAAAAGCCTTCTTGGGGGACTTTGCTACTTCCTCTGGAGCATTAGAGACTTAATCTTCGGCTTAATGAAAAAGCACTTGAGGCAGAGGACAACCTTTCTATATAGTTTGTGGTTGTTAGGAAGGCCCTCACTATCCAAACCGAATTCATAACCTACTTTCTAGATTTTTTCCTTTAGGTCAGAGACTTCATCGGCAGAAGCATAAATAGCCTCCTTATAACCTTCATCTTTTACTGTAAGAAAGGCCTCATCATACTCCACCCTAAGCTTTTTAATGCGCTCACCTTAGCCAATCTCATAGTCAGACCTTAGCTTGCATCTCCTAGTTCTAGGACTTCTGCAAGTTGGCTAGCTAGTCCTTATAGGTCTGGAGCTCCCTTTCGTAGGACTCCTTAGCAGTAGAAGCCTCTTTAGCTTTCTTTTCAATAGAGCACTTGAGGTTCTTGACATGCTTGTTCAACCAATCAACTTGTTTCTCAATTTTCCTGTTATGAGTCTTCAGGTTATTAATGTCCTTAGTTTGCTGAACATTGTACTCTACAAAATGCTAAACAAGGACGCAAAGGAATGATAAAAAGTTAGTATAAGGGAACAAGTAAGGACGAGTTAAAAAAATAGAGAAATAAAGGAATGAGGAATTACTGCAATATAAGGTACTGGAAACTAAGGATTCCCAGTGTAGGGATGTTTATTTGCTCCAGACTCTGTCTATCTCTAGGCAGAGTCAAGTTGTTGGCCGAGCCAAAGGCCACGCTGCCGTCTACAATAGTGGTATCTTTTACTATGATCATCCTGTCATCCAAGGGGATGTAGGGCCTTTGTGTAAAAATAGGAACAAGACAATCTCCTAAGTGGGAAGAACCCCCAACTTCATGTATGACAGTTTGGGGGTGGATTCATGTTTCTCCCCCTAATCGACTAGCATCTCGGCAGGTGGGGGAATGGAAGCATGAGGATTTAAGCTGGTTGGCTCCTCCACTATTTTGTCAACCCCAGTAGAAGGGGGAGCTTCAATGACTTTAGTAGTTTTTTTGCTAAATCTAGGGAGGTATCGAGCTCCCTGGTGTGCTTAACTACTGAGCCGCTTTCTCTTTGGCTACCAATGCTTAAGAAATTGTGCACCTTGGAGGCATTTCCTCTTGTTCTGCTTCCTCTGATTGGCATGGGGACTTAGTGAAAGCCTCGACAAACAGGGCTTCAATCTCTGTGAGGATATTTTTTCTTAACCTTCACACTCTGGATCAAAAACTTCAATTACCTTTTCCTTGGGCCTGGAGGGAATTGGGACAGGGAGCAGTAGATCGATAATAGGCTGGGCCTCTCTTCTATTCTTTTTCTTCTTTCCCTCACTTTTAGTGTAGCATCCTGTATTTAAATTAATGTTAATTATGCCATGTTGAGTTAATATTGTGTGGAATTTATAATTTTAAAAAATTATCTGTCCATAATTTGGAGAAAAGTTCCTTCCGTAAATTGTAGATCTCTGAATTTCCTTTTCAGGGACATAAAAATCATCTCAATCGGAGTTTTGAGCGAAACGTTATGGCCAAAATAAAAACAGGGTAGCAGGGTAGGAATTTTGCATGCGAACCGGTATGGAGAATTTGGCATACCGGTTTGACGTATGGGATTTTGGGAAAATTTTGGCTATGGATCGAGTGCAATTTTTGGCATACTGGTCCAGCATGTAAAATTTGAAAAAAAAATTGTTGCGGACCGGTATCCCTTTTTCAGCGTACCGGTCCGCCGTACGGCACAGTGCAACGACTTAACCTGTTTTAAGTCGGTTTTATCCCTCTTTTTCACCCAATTTCGACCCAAACCTCCCACAAACTTCTAGAGAGTTCTAGAAAGAGAAAGAGATAAGTTCTTAAGCGATTCTTGCGTGTTTTTCATTTTTGAATCGAATATTTATGCTCCAAACCAACCAAATCCTCCTCTTCTTCACTATTCATCATCATCAACCTTGAGATCTTTGGGGTTCCATCGAATGAGGCTCAGGCTATCATTTTCTCTTCTTTCTTTTGGCTTAATAACTTGAGGTAGGGGTTTACTTGCTTTTAAAACATGATAATATGATTTTATTACTCTAAAAATTGTTGTGTTTGATTCATGTTTGGTTGGGAACTAAAACATAAGAAAGTTTATATTGTTTTGTGATATTTAAAGTTATAAATGCATGATTTAAGGTAAGATATGCCATCTACACTCAATATAAAGTATTATTTGGACTACATGAAATATCTCTTGGTTCTATGGATAATATTTGTTGAAGTAATTGAGCTATTTGTGAATTATTTACACAAAGGGATATGATGTGAAGATTATTAGTGTGTACATGGCATAAAGTGCTCACTATGCACGTTTGAAAGCACGTTTTGCATGTTGTACACCAATATTGTGTCAACCAAATGGCTCGAAAGTCTCGTGGGCAAGCTCGAGTACGTCTAGTTATGTACTTCATGGAAGGCCTATTTCACTTATTAAAGGATTGGAGAGCTTGTGTCACTCAAAACAGATTTTCGATATGATTATATAGTGCTTGTCGGGATGGGAAATAAGTGGGGCTCGGTGTCCCTTAGGTTGAAAATCCCTAAACTCCTGAGGGAGCAACGTTTGGCCACCTATAAGCCACAGGTGAGAAGCTTGGGAACCAGAAACTTAGGCGATTGGCAAGGCACTATGACTTCTGTTGATATTGATGTTCTTATGAAATTGGGATGGTTGATCCCATGGTTCTATTACGATGATGGCCTTATGTGAACACCTCATTTTGCGACCTCTGCAAGAATCTTGATCTCCAAAGAAATAAGCACGCATGCACGTACGAGAATTCCTAGATGCATATATTATGTACAAGTGATACAGGTCAAAGAAGAAAGCCAAAAGGACCCCGGATGAGGAGTTATAGAATTATCAAAAATTGCCGGAACCGAAAACCGTCAAAACTCCTGGAAACTTGTGAAAGGAGAGTTATGCATTTCTGATCATCCTCAAACTATGAGAGTTGTTATACATTACCATAAGGAGTAGCATACTCGAAAATCAGCTCAATCCGACGGTCGGATCTCCGAAAATTCAAAAACTCATGAGTTAGTTTCGGGTGGTCAAATGGAGGTCTTCTCGAAGTTAAAATGGTTTGAAATTTGGTAAGTAGATAGGCCTTATTGTGGGGAAGAACATATTAAAAATTCAGCTTTGTCGGACATGGGATCCTCAAGAATCAATTTGTCTATCGTGCAATTCTAATCGAAATGTCCTTCATACCAAATTAAAATAAATAGTGGCCTTCCCGAATTCTGATTGACCTCAAATTTTGACAGAAGTTATAAAACATTTGAAGGGAAAATATATCCAAAATTCAGGAAAATCCAACGGTTGGAAGTTCAATTGTCGAGATTGTTGTACGCAAGTACGTTTCCTACGCGGGAACAAACTCTTTGTATCAAGCCAGAGAGACCGAGTCCTTCCCGAACTCCGATCGTCTCTAATTGTTTACAGAGTCTAGAAGACTTATATTGGCAATACATATCCACAAATTAGTATGATCCAACGGTTAGAACTTGACTTTTCGTATAAACAAGTGACCTTGTCTACAACAACTACCTTTCCTACGCGGAAACAAACTCTTCGTACCAATCAGAGAAAAAGGGAACCTTCCCACAATCTGATCGATATGAAATTTTGATACGATCTAGAAGACTTCTATTCCCAATACATATCCAAAAATCAGGATGATCCAACGGTGGGAAGGTTTCGCGATATGCTCCAAGAGTCCTAGTTGCAATCTCTTTTCTTGCTCTCCAAGTATTTTTTTCAACTATAAATAGACCCCCCCTCCATTCATTATTTTCGTCAACAATCAAGGGGATTTCATGATACACATCAAGAGATCCTTATTCTCTCCCTCCAAGAGAGCTCAGGTATAATTTTCTCTCTTTTTTTTATTTATTCGTCAGTTTTATAATTCATATTCTTGTGTGCATAATTTCTATCACTTGATAGCTTTTCAAAACCCTTTTTCAAATTGTTTTTCAAAACCAAAGGCGTATAATAAACCCTTATCCAATTTCAAAATAGTATTATTATTTTCTTACTTTTTCAAAAGCCCGGATTAGCGGTATTATTATACGAAGGAATCGATAATCGCTATATATCCAATCTAACTCATAGATTGTGGTGTGTATGTGATGAATACTCGATGATGAGAGCACTAGTACCATCTACACCAGTTTAATCAATAAACTATGGTATACGATCGGTCAACTCGCCTCATATAATATCGAATATAAGATTTCACATTGAATCAGTTTCCGAAAAGTTCAAAGTTTTACAAAATCACTTGTTTCATTGCATCTATTATTGTCAAATTCTCTTTTTCAAAACATACACACACACACACTTATTTTCAAAATCATGGGCGAACTAGGAAACACATCGCTTTCATCCCATCCCCAAAATCCCGGGTTATAAGGCAAGCACGAAAAGTTATAAAGTAATAGCAATAGCATGCAAAAACTGAATTGTAACACACGCATATCCTACTCAATAGACCGAAAGGGCGAATTGGGTGCCTAACACCTTCCCGATTCGTAACTTAATCCTCAAACTTTCGAATCAACTGGTTTCGCATACATTGTGTATAAGAGGATATTTAGTCCATAAATACGTCTCTTTTACACAAACTTTTTTGTTTGTTTAGTAAAACAAACTGATGACTCTTATTCTTTTCAAAATCGATTTTCAAAGTAACAACGGAATCGCCGCCCACGAGGACCCTCGGACATCGAGAACGCGGGTTCTCACACCTTATGTTTTTAAAGATCATGGAGCATACTTACAGTTCGGATTCTTTATGATACGGTAATTGGTTGACACTGGAGGTAACCTGCATTAGCACGTTTACATACCATGTATATGATGATAATAATTTATGATTGCATTGCTGATCAATAGTATGATTTGGAGACACAATACAAACTTATTTTGAAAACATCATGCCTATGTCCCCCTACTGAGCAAATAGCTCACCCCTTTTTTTTTTTAAAATATTACAGGTACTCATGAGTCCCATAAGGACAAAGAAGCGACGGGCTCAGGGACGAAGTAGAGGCTCTGATACAAATATTTTTGTGATGTATATATCTTTTTTCGGGAAGCCACGGCTAGCCCAAGGATTGTAAATACTTGGAAATTTATGTGGTTTGACTTATTATATACATAGAAGTGATGCATGCTTGAATGTCATAATATGTTTTTGCACCCCATGCTTAATAACCCTTGATATATATATATATATATTGTTATTGAATTATTTCCTTCTTATACACCTATCTTAGTCCTACTAAGATGGGTTAATAACACTCCAGGTCTTAATTACGGGTGTTATCTAGTCAATTAAGGCGGGGGTGTTACATTTAGAATCACTAGAATCCTTCCCAACAGCACGCTGACCATCCCTTAGAGTTGTCCTCTCTTAGAAACTCTATCATTGGGGATTTTATACTCCTTGAACAACTTGTACTAGAGGGGCCAATCAGGTGAGTTTCCTCCAACAAAATGAGTGGTGTGGGGGCCTTTTTATGAATGAGGTGGTATATGGGGTGTAGCCAATAAAAGGCATGGGCAACCCTTGGATGTCTTAAGAGATGAGGGTTGCCGATGCCATTGCGGATTGAGATGGTGTTCAATTGTTTGGTAATGAATGAAAGCCTCTATTTGCTGCAAAAGAAAACAAGATTTATCAAGCTAATAAAGAGAAGACAAACAGGTTCAAGGAGGTCTGAAAGTGGCTCAATACGAGGCCAAGTTTACTTCATTATCACACTATGCACCCCACTAACTTTTTACTTGAGGCTGCCAAGGCGAATAAGTTTGAAAATACACTAAAAATGAATATTCGTAGTCGTGTCTTGATGCTAAAGCTTCAAACATATAACAAATCAAGGAAAGAGACACTATTGCTAAATGAAGATTGTGAGGAATCGAAAAGGATACATGAATCAAAGAAAAAGGGCTGAACAACGAAAAAAATAGGGAAAGAAAATGATACACATTTTCAAAGAAAAGAACTATTGGTACTCCATGAAATGAAGACCAAATGGAACCAATGGAGCCATATGCACGTTGTGGCAAGAAACATACAAGAAGCATGCCATTGGAACACCAATTCATGTTTGAAGTGTGAGAATAACATGTCATATTATCAATGATTATTCAAAAATGTAAAAGGGAAATAATAAAGGAACGAGCGAATAAGAAGGCTCGAGGATGGCAAATAGGGGTGTTTGCTATAATGCCAGGAGAAGAGACAATTCTTAATTATGTGGTTTCAGGTAAATTGTTAATATTCATCTTGGATTTACACATTCATTTATTTTCCAAAATTGTGATAAATCCCTTAATAAAAACTTTAGTGACTTGGGGTATGTCATAACTGTCTCCATCCCCCTTCCACCAGAGAGTTTTTTAGGCACATCAATAATTTACAAGGCATGTCCTATATTAGTTAGCAACCGCAATTTAGTGGCTGATTTGATGTCACTGAATATTAGGGTTTTTTGTGTAAGTTTAGGCAATGATTGACTAACTACTTACCATGCATCTTATGGATTGTTCTAAAAAGGTAGTCATGCTTAACCTCCTGTGGCAGTCATGTTTTGAATTGAAAAGAAGTAGTGTAAAAATTCCACATCATATCATTTCTTCAAAGGAGACACGACGTATAATTAGGAAAGGATATGAGGGTTATATGGCATACGTGACCGATACGCAAAGTTAACGTACCATCTTGTAAAAAATTCCCATAGCAAAATATTTTCCTGATATCTTTCCAAATGAGCAATATGGCCTACCCTATAATACAGAGGTTAAATTCTCATTTTATATAGCTCCAAACACAAAACCTATTTCTAAAGCCCCTTGTTGAATGGTACCATATGAATTGAAAAGAACTAAAAAACATTTACAAGACCTTCTTGACAAAGGATTTATTTAACCAAGCGTATCTTCTTGGGGTGCTCCAATTCTTGTTTGTTAAGAAGAATGGTGGAACTTCAAGACTTTGTATTAATGACCAAGAATTAAACAAATCAACTATTAAAAATAAGTACCAATTACCTAGAATTGATGATTTGTTTGATCAGTTACAAGGAGTGGTAGCATTCTCAAAAATCGATTTAAGCTCAGGGTACCATCAATTAAACATTAAGGCAAAAGACGTCTTTAAGACCACTTTTAGGATGAAGATGTCGTCATTACGAAGATTTTGATAATGCCATTTGGGATGGCTAATGCCCCTACAGTCTTCAGGGATTTAATGAATAAAGTTTCGAAACCCTATTTGGATTAATTTGTGGTGGTCTTCATTGATGACATACTAATCTACTCTAAGAATCACACCGAGCAAGAGGAGCATTTAAAGATAGTTTTGGAAACACTGAGGTGGGAAAAACTCTTATGCCAAACTAAAGAAATATGAAATTTAATTACCCAGTGTCACATTCCTGGGTCATGTTGTATCAAAAGAAGGTATATCAGTCAAAGCACTAAAGGTAGAAACCATAATAAGTTGGCCTCGGCCAATCTCAGTATCTGAAAATTCATAGTTTTCTGGGTCTAGTTGGGCATTATCATCGGTTTATTGAAGGATTTTCAAAGATTGCAAAGCATTTAACCCAATTAGCTCAGAAAAATGTCAAGTTTAGTTGATCTAGTGACTGCGAGAAAGGTTTCCAAAAGCTTAGGGATAGATTAATATTTGACCTTATTCTGACTATTCCGTAAAATATGTATAGGCAACTTTGTCATATATAATGATGCCTTGAGAAAAAGATTAGGGTTCGTGTTAATGCAAAATGGAAATATTTGCGTTCTAGAAGAATATAAATCATATATAAGTCAAATTGGACCCCTATGTAATTTTAAATTAAAAAAAGAAACAGAAGAGAATACATAATGTTAATAAGCACTGATGTATGCAGAGAGAGAGAGAAGAGAGTTGGTCTGTGTGTGTGAGAACCTTGTTTTTTAACGCTAGATCCCATGGCGGCGATTCCACCGATTTTTCGGTTAATTTGGAAAAACAAGTTTATTTTCAGAAAACATGTTAATTTAAAGGAAAATCTAGAATCGCTATTTTGTTTTACTAAACAAACAAAAGTCTGTGTAAAATAAAAGCATTTATGAATTAAACGCTCTCTTAAACACAATTATTGTGAAACCACATAATTTAAAAGTTCGGGGATTAAGTTACGAATCGAGAAGATGTTAGGCACCCGATTCGCCGTCTTGGTCTTTTAAGTAGAATATGCTTGTAGTTATAATCAAATATTCGGATGTTTACCGATATTATCGCGAGCTAGCCCATAATTTTAGGGAAAACCGGGATTTTGGGATGGGTGTTGAAGACGTATGCTTCGTATTTCGCCCTGACGATTTTAGAAATCAGTGTGTGTAATTTGAAAGATAATTTGGATAATGATAGATGATAAAACAGATGTTTTTAACAAAGTTCAAGACTTTTCAAAAACTAATTCAATTTGTAATTGAATATCTGGTAATTCTCGAGATTTGTTCGTCAAATAGTTTACCACAATTTAATTATTTAAATTGGCATTTAACGAATCCAATACTCTCATATTTGATATTTAGGTAAGTACCGCGATTTACAGATCAAACCGGATATAGGCGCTAATTAATTCCTCAGCGGATTGAGACTGATAAACCAGTATTTAACTGATAAAAAAAATATGTCCAAAAAATGATTTTAACTCATTCCACACCTTTAGTTTTGAAAATAAAGCTTAAATATAAAATTTGGACTAATTTGGAGATAAATAACAGTGTCTACAAGCAATTAATTAAAAATAACACAGATAAAAAATTAAATTTAGATCGCGATGAAAATTACCTAAGAGCTTCAAAAATTAAAATGGAGAATTTTGGAGTACATTTCTCAAAGTTCCAACCTTGATTGAAGCCTAAAAGAGGGGAAAGGGGGGGGATTATAGCAAAAGATGTTGGGGGAAATGGATTTGTTGTGTGGCCAAATGGGCATTTGGACACACGACAAATGCCCATTTGTCATGTGGCCAAATAGTCCCACCCATTTGGTCACACGATAAACATTATTCATCCCTAACAGTTTTTGCTGTTTCGACCAAACGGTGTATTGGATTGATATGATTTTTTAGTATATTATTCCCCATGATAAAACTCATCTACTGACAAAATCTGAGATCATTTGGACTTCGGGAAGGCCTCCGTTTGATTACCCGAAGTGAACTCCTAGTTTTCTAAATTTTTTGAGATTTGGCCGTTGGATCGAGCTGATTTTTTAGTATGTTACTTCTTGTGGAACTCCCTAATTACCCTAAAAAAAATAGGATGATTAGAAGTCAAGATATATCATTTTTACTCTTCCCAAGAGTTTTGATGACTTCCGATTTCAGCAATCTTTGGTAATTTTCGCAACTTCTCGTCTGGGTGTCCCTATCGCATCGTTCTTCGACCTGTATAAAATGTACATAGTATATGTGCATCTATGAATGCTTGTGTATGTATGTGTGTTCATCTTCGTAGAGTTTGGGATTTCTTGCAAAGGTCGCAAAATGAGGTGTTCACAGTGTCTAATTGGAATTTTTTATTTTTTTTTGCTTTTGTTTATAGGAATTTTTTTTTATTTTATATTTTAGATGTGTGTTTGGTTACAAGAATAGTGAAAAAATAACAAGTTCTCTCAAAAGAAGCATTGATATGTGGGGTAAAGTCTCTGTATATTATTTTGTATATATATTTTTGATACAACTGATACACGTTCGAACCACTGGGGGGAGATGGAAGGGATGAGGATGCCGTGGTTCGAACTTAACAACTTACCCTTACAAAAAATAAAATTTTACAATTAGATTTCATCCAAACAAATATCTGGATTTAGTCACTTATATACAAAATATATTATTATAAAAAATAAGGGTGGAGATATTGGCACCCTCAATATCTCTTGGAAACACTTTTACTTTTTATTCGATCATTGACAGTCGAAGTAAGGTGTATCTTACTCGGTTGTAAATGATCCGGGTATAAATTTGATAATGTTTTACTCAATTGTCAAGAACCAAGTATGTAAACTTATACTCGATCATCCAAAATTGAGTAATAGACACATTGCTCAGTTGTGAATGATCGAAATGAAAGTAGAAATTTTACTAAATGTTTTTGAGGTGCCAATATCTCTACCCAAACTTAAAGCTTTATATTAAAATATTATTATTTAATGGCTCAATGTTCATTATGGGGAAATAGTTACCTATCTTGATAAGCTTTTGCACACATGGAGATAGAGCACCAAGTTAATTTCTTTGATTTATTTATTTATTTGGAACAACCACCAAGTTTAATTTCAATGGCCTTTTTTGTGTTCTCCTTAGCCTATTATCTTGGGCCTAGCTTGGCTAAGAGCCTGAACTAGACTGGACTGGTTAAAGCTTGCGGCAGGCCCTGATATTGGAATAAGCCAATCGAACGTGGAAAACCTTCTCTTCTTATTGTTCTTTCTTTCAAGATTTTATGGGTTTCTTTTTTCATATATTAGCGCGAACTTGACTCTTCTTTATTATTCTTTTATTTCAATTTTTTTTAATAAGTTCTATTTCAAGTATTAAATATTAATTTTTTTTAGAAAACTTGATAAAGATTAATTTTATAATTAATAAATATATCATCTTCACAAAATTTTATCAAAAGATTCAATTCAAAATGAATATCTAAAATTCCAATGAACGAAAATGAAAATATATATCATTTTTTTACCACACCTACTTCTAGTTTGGAATTCTTTTTAAAGTTTTTTGGAGTTAATCTACTTGTCGTATAAATCATCTCCACCAAATTTAAAAGAAAAAAAAATTAACAAATTATCTCTCAAATGGACCCCATTGAAAAAACTGGAGAAATATGGTATTGGAGAGGAGCCAAATTCCACATAAATATTTTATCTAATTAATTTATCTATGCTATTACGTGAGGGAACTTTTGATACATTTGTGAAATTACAACAAGTATGTATACAAAATTACAAAATTGTCCTTTAAAAAAGTGTTATATATATTAGATCGAGTTTGAACTCATGACTTTTAACATTAATAACATATATTATCACCACTAGACCAATTAAAAACCATTATGTGCGCTTATTTTGCCTTAAAAATAGATGTAATGTGAAAAGTTAGGTGCACATTTGATGTTATTATACCCAAATTTAGCACTTCGGTTTTGTCTCAATTAAAAAAAATCTTGTCGAAAACATGTAATATCTTGAACAGGCTTTTTTACCATTAGTTCATACTAATTTTCTTTTATATATCTCATTTTAAATTAGAATATATATATGCATTAGAAAAAATGCGCAGAAAAAAATTTTCTAATAAATAACATTAAAAGGAACTCCATAAAAAATTCTCCATTAAATTAAATAGCTGAGTAATGAATTTGGTTTCTAATAACCAATTATAAAAGTTATCTCACATGATTATCTTAATATATAAAGTACAATAAAGTTTATTAATTCAATGGATCACAAAGTCATATTAATTATCATTATTAGCTATATTTGTGAGCAATATCTTGTAAACAAGACGAAAGCTTTGTGGGTTGTGATAGGATGACCATGTGCCCAGCACGTGCTATGGAAATGACTTCCTTAGGTGGGCTATTCTCAATCACAAATCTCTGAAATTTTTCCTCCATAACTTCGTCTTCTTCACACATCACATAAACCCTAATCACAGATCCGTACTTTTTTTCTGTTAGCAGAGACTCCTTCGCCATGTCCTCGAAGTACAGCCCATGGGGCCTTACCAACGTCTTTGCTAATTCCACGTCCTGCGTATTGCAAACAATATGTAAACATTAATTATATGCGTTGGAAAAATAATTATTGGCTTGTTGATGTGGAAGCTGACTCTATGGTTCTCAGTCAAGTTTTGAAGGACATTGTTGTTTCCCCGTGGAGTGTCAAATATGAAGTTAGAGAGATGAAGGCGCTATTGAATGTCATGAACTGTTGCTTATTGCACATGCACGTTTAGGGAGAGTAACACAAGAGCTGATTACTTAGCAAATTGGGGTTGTTTGATCAGAAGAATTGTACATTTGAGGATGTAAGTAGGATACCAAATGTTTTGAAAGCATTGTGCAGGTTAGATAAGATAGGATATCCAAATATCAGATGTAGGAAATGATAATGTAATTGGCAGTTTCTTTATGATTAATAAAATTTGGGTGCATATTGCCATTTTGATTTTAAAAAAAACGAATGAGGTTACTTTGGTAACTTATCATTTCAATTCATCTATTTTATAATATCAGATGATCTATACTTTGTATGCTTTATGATCTGAAAAATACAGATTGTCTATACGATGAAAATCACAAAGTATATTCCTCATCTTTCCCACTTTAACGCGTATTATAATTTTGGAATCTTGACAGTCTGGAGACTTACATACCGGTACACTTAAATAGGTTCATATCGGAACGTTTTTTAAATTTTGGTGGTTTCTGCCAACATGCGTACCAGTATGCACCCTTAAGATTCATACCGGTACGGCGACAAAAATCCATATAGACTTTGTTTGACCGCATCTTTATACACATACGCACTTAATTTTGAAAATCCGATAACCAATGCTTATCGATGTGATCCTTAAGGTTTATACCAGTACGGCACCTTTGGTTTTTAAAATCGAAAATCTTCATGCATATTGGTATGGTCCTCAGTGTATATAACGGTACGCTTATCTCGTTCCAGAATCCAAATTTTCAAAAATCGATTTTAAATTAAAACATGGATTGCATGAATCAAAAATACATCAATTGATCATTTAAAACGGTAGCATGAAGTTTATACACGTTATTTCTTAATTCTAATTCCGATTAAACATGAAAATCATCATGATTTATAATACATATAAAGCAC
Organism: Lonicera japonica; assembly: GCA_021464415.1. Classification (NCBI taxonomy): domain Eukaryota; kingdom Viridiplantae; phylum Streptophyta; class Magnoliopsida; order Dipsacales; family Caprifoliaceae; genus Lonicera; species Lonicera japonica. Next base: position 11,701,000 of record CM038469.1, read on the forward strand.
AGCATGATTGTCCAACCCTCGTTTGCATGAACCCTAGAATTCATGAATTATCTCTAATTAGAAACATGAATACCCAGCTGATACTACTTTTTGTACTATAATTTTAAATTGTATATGCTTTAAGGATCCTAATCATGTCTAGTTCTTAAAAAATCAATCCTTAGGAAGCATACCTAAATCTATGATGTCGTAGAATGTGGAATCCTAGAGTGCTAAATGGGACATCTTTCTAATATAGGAGAATATAGCATATAATGATTCGATTTGGGGACAAAAACCCTAAGGGGGTGTCTTTATATACTAACTCAAGTAAAATCCTATCAGTCCTAACATGATTGACTAGTATTAGGTCTACACATTGCAAAGCTCGTAACCACTATATACACTAGATATCCCATAATACATTTGTTTAAATGTGTAAGCACATTCTAGGACTAGGTAGATCCGTAGATGTACCTATATGGCAGGAAGAACCATATCGGTATGCACCGATTTTCCAACATTATAATGTACTAATGAGCTTACTGGATGAAATTTTGTGTATCGAATAGAATGACGTTACACTAACCAATATATTAAATAAAAATTTATAAGGGGCATTTAAAGGGCTTCCTCTATAATTATATTCGATAAAAATTTTCATTCCAAAATAAGGATACTTATTTATCTTTACCTAAAATATCCCTCCATCATTTCTTTTCTTCTTCCTTTTTTCCCAAAATAAAAATATTAATTTAAGCTCCACGGGCCACCACCAACATCCCCCATTGTCGGATCTCAAACAATTACCACGTTTGTTTTGAGGTCCATTACCAAAGTGCCAAGACCTCACTAGAGCTCCAACACATGTAATACAAATATGTTTTTACATTAAAACGGGGTTCAAATTTGAGAAAGAACTAAAAGCAAATCAACTTTTGCAATAAAACAGGGTCCAAATTAAGGAAAGTACAAATTTAATAAAGAATTAGGTGGGAATCCACTAGCTTTTGCAGCAAATCAAGATCAAGAAACAACTATTGTAAATCCATTTTTTCAGTAAACATGAAAATCCACTTTTGCAGTAAAATATGATCCAATTTTGAGAAAAAACTATGTGCAAATCCGCACGATGTAAATTTAAGTGCAAATTTCTTTTTGTGCTGTATAAAAATTCTCACTAGAGTTCCGGTGACCACTAACGGAACTCTGAGGTGCATGTTGGAGGCACAACAATAGTTGTTGTAGTTTCAACAAAGGTTGTAGGAACTCCGGTGGGCAGTGATGACCGAAATAATTGGCCAGGTTTAACAACCATCAATAATAATAAAAAAATTATAATAAAACACAATTGACCGTTCAAAAAAATAATATCTTCTCAAATTATTTTTATGACTAATACAAATTGTGAAAAAAATAATTTATCTATCTAATATAGAATAAACACGTATCCTTCAATTAATTATAAAAAAGGAAATTATAACTCATTTTCTCTACTTACAAACTAACGTTAGGGCATAAAAGTGCACAAAATAATATATTAAGAATTTGTTAAATAAAGATATACCTCCATGACCAATAAAATAAAGACATATATATATATATATATATCTGTGGTTGGCAATATTGGAAAACGTGGGCGGCCATGTAATCTGGACCGAATATCACCGAAGTAGGTGGATTTTCTGCCCCTTTATCAACCTTGAATTGGCAATCCATTAAAGACTCTACAGAAATCCTCTTGAAGTACTGTTTTTTTCCCAAAACATACAAAATAAATATTTTATGAGATGTCCACATCTATATAACATTATATATTTTGTAAATATTATAAAGTCTGAGTTAGCTTAGCTGTACTTGAAAGCCGACTGTTCGTAATATCCAGCTTGTAAATTATTTTGTTTTTGTCGATCGAGGTTTTTTTTCTACTTTTGTTTAGGGTGATACTATCTGGCAGACTGGCACTCTCAATTTAACTTACCAATACTCTCACAAGAATCATCACACTAATCTAGTTTCAACTCGCAGTGGGCATCCTTCTCTCTCCCTGTGCAACGTTTCTCTCTGCCGCTTTCTCTATCTCCAATGATTCTTCCTCTTGGTTTTCGTGGATACACTAACTCGGCTAACGTGGAACGAATACGTGTACACTTTTTCAACTTTTACGAAGCGAGTAAGCCTTATATTATACATTTCCTAGGGAGTATCCGCTTTTTTCGACGATAAGGGAATCTCAACAAACCTTCTCACGTGTGGCACAATTTCGAGCCTAAAACGTGAATTGTTTATATTGGGTGATGTGGAGCCCATGTGGCCGTTGGCCTTGACACGGTGAATAGTGGAGTACACCCTAGATCTTATATATTATTTTGGAAAGATCTGTATCTCAACAAGTGTACACTTACTTGGCTTGTATGAACCCAGCAAGTGTACACTTAATTACTTGGCCAATGTCAAGCCATTAAGTGTAAGATAGTAAGTTCATAGTTACTCGCTTGCTTGTCACCAAGTGTGTGGTAGTGCATTTGGTTGCAATGAACCGTGTGATGTGGGAGTGCAACCAAGTGAAAACAAATGCGAGTATTATAAAGAAAATTGGGAGTACATATAGCACGGTCCTTTTATGCTTCTTAATTTGAATTAATTCTTTTATCACGTTGTCAGATTTTACACTTTCTTCGTCAACCCAACGATCTAGTAGTTTTTGGTCCGTGAAGATGCATTATTAGGTGATTCATTTGATTTTCCAAATTTAGGCCAAACCTAAGCCTGTGCTCCCGAAATAACTGTCAATTGATCTGAGCATCTCATAAGTTTTTAGAACCATCTTTGTTATATTTATTACTTATTCAACATTAATAAGTAAGCCTTCTCGAGCTTTAATATATTTTTAACTCGTGCTATTATATTATTTTTCTTAATAAAAATTAAATTATTAAAAAAAACACATATATTCAACACTCACTGTGAAATAAAAGATTGAGGAAGAGTCATATATTGCTTACTTCTTGCATTTGTAGTGCTGGTGGGTCACTGAAATTGGGCATGTATGAAGTAACAAAAACTCCAAGTGAAGATCTTTTGAGGGAAGCTCTCCATAGCTAGTGCAATACTAAGGCCACCATAGCTGTGACCTACTAAAATCACATTCTCATCATCAGGGCAGAGATGCCATAAACTCCATCAATGGCTGCAAATAATCGGACACCGATCCGACTTCCTCGATCGTCTTCGGGTTGAGCCCCACTTGCACCGAGATCAATCGCAGGTGGCTCGGTGACCGGCCTGTTTGAGGAGAGTGAGAAGCTTGTACCAGCACCATGCCCCAAGGCAAATCCCATGAACTAGAACAAAGTGTTTCACTGTTTTGTTGTTCTCCATGTTATTTGATGAAGTTGCAGTTTTTTTCCCTTTAGAGACTGTACTTTGGTTCTGAAGCTTTAAATCGGAAAGAGAAATAGAAAAAAACATTCTCAAGGGTCAATTAAATAGTTTGATTTAGTGCCCACTTTCACACCTGCAATAATAGACAGCGCCAATGAAGCTGGCAAAAATGGGCTTGATGTGTCACATAGTGAAGTTGTTTGCTATCGTCTTTCTAGCTGCCTTCAATATTATTATAATTTTCAAATTTTTTTTGGAAAATTAGAAAGAGTGAGTATTTATATAAACTATACTACCTTCCACATGTTATATAGATGCAACTCGCATAAACATAATTTAAAGAAAATACTCTAACAATAATAATATATGACTTAGCAGTTAAGTGTTAATTTGTATTGGAGTATGTAGATATCCATCTAAATTCAGGAGAGATTTCAAGTTGGGGTCTCATCCGAATTGGGGTGGGGTTTTTATTTATTATAGTAGGTAAAAGGAAGAGATTTGAAAATTCACTTGTTAACAAAAAAAAGTTGAAATTCTATTAATAAATTAAGCTCAAAAGTTCAAATCCTATTGCAATTAAGTTTTTTATATAAAGAAACTCAGAAGGGTAAAATATTAGGGGTGGAAATTTTGTATCACCCCTAATAGTTGGGTCATTCTTTGAAGGCCCATAATAGTTTTAAGACTTCAATGTCTAACCTGATTGAGATGTTGAATAAAATTCGGCTTGTACCATATATAATAGTTCTAGTTATTATTATTTGTTTCTTTATTCTAATTAAATTTTTAAATATTTCTTTTTGAAAATAGGATAATTTTTTTAGTAAAATACTATTACCATACCATACCAAACCCATTTTTCAGTATACCAAAAATTTTGTACAGTAATAATACTAGATTTTGGTATATTAAAATTTTATTAAAAAAAATTTAGTACAATAACTATACCAAAGACACCCCCTAAATAAAATGACCAATCTAAAATTTAACACAACTTGATGATGGTGCAAATCAATTCTAAATTTATTTTATATCATAGATACCGTGTAAATGTCGATGTATAAAAGCCATTTGAAGTAATTTATTATTATTTATTTATACACGTGACTTTATCCCATACCTCAAATTAAATATCTCCTTGTCGAACTAAAAATCTGTTTCACAAGAGTTGAAACCTTTGTCGGGATTATTAATTGTGGAGGTAAATTCATGCACATGAAGAACCACGGGCGGATTTGACATACTTTTAGGTAGGGTACGTGTCCCATTAAGTTATTTTTTTCTTTTTACTCTTTATATATTTATTGTAAAAATACATGTATTTAAGAGTGGATTTTACTATTTTTTTTATGGAACACTGATTAAGATAAATAAATGACGCAATAATTAGTGAAAAGTACGTGTCACACCTTAAACAAATTTTTGACCTCCGTATTTAGGATATGTTTGTTAACAGAAAGAGATATATATATATATATATATAAGTTAGACTATAAAGAGAGATTCTCCCTCTTTAACAAAAAGAAGGGATGATCATTTAGAGGGTTAAATCGATGAATTTTTTTATGAAACTTTGTAGGGATGATCTATATTATGAGTAGATCACTTCCACCAAATTAAAAAAAAAATCAACCTATAAGTGAGTGAGATGATCATCAAAAAATTTAACGGTCGAAAATGTACATATATATCAATTTTTCAAAACACACACTTTTAGGTTGAATTTTTCTATGAATTTTTGTGGAGGTAATCTACTCATTATATAGATCATTTTTACAAATTTTCATAAAAAAATTCATCGATTTACCTCTCTAAATGGTTATCCCTTCTTTTTGTTAAAGTGAGGGAATCCCTCTTTATAGCCTAGCTCATATATATATATATATTAAATTGATTGAATGAATGATTGTTTTAAACTATTACAATAGATATCTTTTATATGGGGTTATGACAATAATACAAATTAAAAAGATAAAACCTAATATATATAGAGATTTAAAGATTGCTAAACTCTTACAAATGGTAACTGTATAGATGACAATTAGCAAATATGTATTACATATATGTTAACATCCCCTCAAACTCAAGATGGTAATAGATCAACTTGAGTTTGGAAAGTATGTCTTGAAAGTAGATGATTGCGGGGTGAAAATTATTTGGCAAAAGAGGTCCAGCTCTAATTGTTCGACATGGTTGTTGAACATCCTGCACGATTGCCATTCGGGGCGAGGTCCAGCAAGTCATGGTTTCCATTTAGGGTGAGGTCCAGCATATCACAGTTGACGTCGAAAGTGAGATTTGACACAGCTAAGATTTGATATGATTGACGTCCGGAGCGGGTTCTAACATTGCTCAAGCATGATATGGAGGTCTAGCTTTGGCTGTTGCACACAGGTGAAAAGGTATCGCTTTGGTTGTCTGACACAAAGGAGGAGGTCGACTGTGATTTTCTAGCACAGGTGAGGATGTCCAGATGCATTTTTTTTTAATAAAAACGGAAGAATTTTTTCTAAAAACAGATATACAAAAGCTTATCGTCTTCAACAAGATTGAACAAAGAAACATTATTTAAACCCTAAAAAAAAAATTGCCTCCAGTGGTAAAAAGTTTAGCGATTCTGAGCGATTAAAAGAATGTTCTTGTCGAGCGATCGAAACAGTGTAAATCTATCGTACAGAGAGTATCTGGGCTATTTCATCCTAGGGACGGCGTGGTACAATCAGAACTACTAGCACAATTCCAGGCAGAGCGGCGAAACGTTTTAAAGAGAACGACCTAATCCGCGACTCAACCCGGTGTACTCTTCCTTTCTTTCATTTCCGCTTCTGCAGTTCTTATTTACAACAATGACAAATAGAAAATATATATTATAAATGTTATATTAACAAGTTAAATTGTTTTCAACAATATTTTTTGTTACTACTTTTTAAAAAATAAGAAAAAGAAGGAAAATATATTCCCAAATCACAGAGTTTTTTTTCTCCCTTGCTAACTTCACATAAAGGTTAAAGTTTTTTTTTTATTATTGTTATTTTCAGTTGGTAATCCCTGAATTTCAAATTCCATGATCACAATTTTTAGTAATAAAAAGGAGAATTTCCATATAAGAGGATGACAGTGACGACAACTTATTAAATACTTCACGGACGAAAAAAAGGAAATATCCCACCTACGGCCTTTAAGATAAAATATGAATATATCTAAATATCTAATGAAAAATGGAGCAATAGGGGGGAATGAGACAAAAATTGCAGCTTATTGATATGGCACAAATGAACAACTTCAATTTTAGACCTCAATTTCTACTCCTTGCCAACAATTTTTTCCTAGAGAATAATCAAGCTATTATATATATATATATATGAAAAATGTTTCTCTTACAGGAAATTTTTATCTTTTATTTACCGAACATACATTACATGAATTATATTTAATTTGTACTTTGTAAATTTGTAATTCATATAATGCATGCTAGTAAGAGTGTTTGGTAAGATTAGTTAGAATTGCTCTCTCTATATATACATATACATATACATAACGAGATGTTGGAAATCGTATAACCTATGAGGTTGGTGGCCACAAGTGTAAATAATTTTTTCGATGGGAAATATAATAAATACCTTAGCAGTTTTTAAGAATCTCAGTTTGACTGACTTGAGTCTTCTCTATTAACCCCTTTATTTCAATTATGTCTAATGGAATTTAGTTCGAGTGCTAAGCGAATAAATTTTTTCATAAAATTTAGTGGAGATGATTTTCATGATGATTATATCATATTCAAAAAATTTCGTGAAAAGATTCAATTCAAAAATACATGAGTTGATCATTAAAAATTTTAATAGTCCAAAATAGGTATACGTACCAAAATTTTATGACCTCCATTTTCGATTTGCGCTTTCTCATGTTTGGAGTTCTCTTAAACATATATGATGGGGTTAAATATTGATTTTTACCATTGGCCTACAAAGATAATTCAATAATTTTACTCCCGGTAAAATCTCACTTTTACCTCCACTCAAATCCCACTCATCTTCACTCAAATTCCACTCACCTCCATTAACTTTCACTCAAACCCCACTTACATCCACTCACCTTTTTAAAATTACTTTTTTACCCCTCATCTTCATCAAATTTACTTTTGTACCATTCTAAATTTTACCTATAAATACCCCCTCATTCATTCATTTCAAAACACACCAAAAAAATATATCTTCTTTCTCTTCTAAGATCCTTCCATCTCTTCCAAGAGATATAAAGCCGTTGGCAATACAAATATAAGCCAATTTTCGAGGGTTTTATACTCTCTCTTTTCATACCCCAAAAAATACTAACAACCATTATACACTCTCTCTCCTACACAGTTTATTATTTATTCTGTTGAAATATTTGTAATCCTAATTCTATACTTATAAATAGAATTAAGAAAATTATAGAGAGAGAGAGAAAGAGATTGGTAGCTTGAATTATCATCCAAGTCAATTGCCTTTGAGCTAATACAAAGTAAGCACACACAAAATAAGGACGTATTGCCGGACTAGCATAAGCGCTACCGGGGGAACCTACCTTAATAAAAAATGTCACGTGTTCATCACTGCACCGCATTTATTTTTTATTTACCGATATTCACTTATTGATTGGTTAATTATCTATTTATAGATTTTGACACTTTCTCTCCTACACAGTTTATTATTTATTCTATTGAAATATTTGTAATCCTAATTCTATATTTATAAATAGAATTAAGGAAATTATAGAGAGAGAGAGATTGGTAGGTTGTATTATCATCCAAGTCCATTGCCTTTGAGCTAATACAAAGCAAGCACACACAGAAGGAGGACGTACTGCCGGACTAGCATAAGCGCTACCGGGGGAACCTACCTTAATAAAAAATGTCACGTGTTCATCACTACGCTGCATTTATTTTTTATTTACCGATATTCACTTATTGATTGGTTAATTATCTATTTATAAATTTTGACACCATCAATATACATCCCGGACGCATAATCTAAAGAATTAAACAACTAAACCCTATGCAGCACCCAATTAACTCACCATTCCAATGCAAATTCAAAAATTATTAAAATCTCACACAACCTGAGGGTCAATATTTATAATAAGCTAACAAAAAAGGGTTTCATTGACCCATTAATGGTTTTTACAAACGAATATGTGGATGAGAAAACAAAAGGCCGGGTTTGATTTTTTTTCCATAGCAGTGCGGGAGATATAGGAAAGGAAAGAGAATCAGTGTGTTTCTTAGGATATTTGCAATGAGTAAAGTATCTCTTATTTTTATATATTATTTTTAGACAGATTTTATTTTTTGACGTGAAATATATAATATGTTCGGCATTTCTTAATGTGAGATATATAGTCTTAACACTATATAATGTTCGGTGGACAAACAGTATATAAATTATTAGTGTACAATATATATATGAAATTAAATTAAATTAAATTAATTTAATTGATTGAAATGCTAAACATACATAAAGTTGTATAATTGTTTAAAATAAAATATCGTGACACTAATTAGATATAAAAAATGATAGACAAATCATTAAATACACACTCTTACTAATTTATCTGACGAGTGCTACATCAATAATATAATAATAAAGTACAAATAGTATTTTCCTTTATGACATAGTGTTTGTAGTTTGTGCAACGTGCAAGCCAACAATTTATATATATAATTATATATTTACAAATATGATAAATAATTAAAGGAAAAAATTCAAAGGGCCAATTGTGAAAATAATAGGAAGTGACAAGTTTGTGGTCGATTCTTATATTTAAGAATTTATAATTTTTTGTAATACACTAATCATGTTTCAATAAAGAACTGTGATACACTTTAAAAAATATCTTATAATTAAAAATTTCAAAAGTATAACATTCGAGTCCCCCAATGCATATATCCTTCCCCTCAAATCACCTAATTCTTGTATGAAAAAAAATATCTCACAATTTAGATTATACACAAATGCAATATACATATATACATACGCACACATACATATATATTCTAGAAAGTACCATATGTATAATTTTATATATATTTATATATTTACTTTCTATATATAAGAATCTAATTTGAAACGGAATATCATATTCAAGCTGGTTTGATGCAAATAGTATCACTTTGCTTTCGTTGCTATTGTTTTGTGAAAAATAAGGTGAGGAATCTAACCAATACTCATATATTGTGTCTTTGATTGTTTATTTAAATGGAACACAAAAATATATTGTACATTAACTCATTTTTCTTTGGATATTAATTAATCTCTTATTTAGGCTAATAATAATAAAGTTGTAAAATAGAATTCTTTTGAAAGGCACAATGTAAAAATATTCACAACTAACGGATAATATGAACTTTCGTACAACCATCATACATTACAAATCCCTACGTGGACATTTTAAAATGAATGGTACCTCATGCATGTAAGAATATTCAAAGCTCGGAAATGAAAAAAAGTAATTTGGATTAAAACATCTCCCTACACTATCATCAAGCTTGTAATATGTACCAAAAATTGCAAGAAAATAAAGTAAAAATGTAAATTTGAACTCTTCGTCACATTTATATGCACATCTAGGACTACAATAGTGACCAGTCCAATCAAATTGCCTGAAAATTGTGTAATATAGACACAAAATTCATGATAATTACAAAAGAAAATATTAAAAAAAAATAAAAAACCAAGAGAGGGAAAATTATTCGATAACTTTTAGAAGCTCTTTATATAGTATGCCTATTTGGTTGGAGATTTTAAGTTAAAATTTAATTTTTTTTCTAAAGTTGAATTTTTTATAAACAATTTTTAAATTTAATTTGTATTTAGTACACCGTTTTTAGATAAATAAAAAAAGGGTGAATAAGACTAAGGCTCCGTTTGATTGCAAGGTGGAAAAGAAAAATAAATTGAATTAGTTTTGGTGAAAAGATGAAAAATAAGTTGAATGATAGAAATGATATCTTCTTGATTTTTAAGTTTTACCATGAAAAAAAAAATTGCTTGGTGGTGAGTAAATTTTTTTTATCAAAAATATAGAATGATAGAAGATATTTACTCATAAAATGAGCAATAGCTCTCAACTTATGTTCTATCTTTTCATACAAACTAATTAAATTTATTTTTCTTTTTCATCTTTGCAATTAAACGGAGTCTAAAAATTAGTTGGCACAAATAAAGAGGCGAGGGAGACAACTTGGCACATTCCTCTCTGTTCATCTTTGACCAAAATAAGGAACACTCAATTCACTAAGAGAGGAAGAAGAGAAGTATCACGGTGGTTCTGATGGAAGAGAAAATGGGAGCTAGGCACTTTATTAAAGGAGTACCGTCGGAACTGGTGTTTTGAAACCGGACCAAATCAAATCGGGCCAAAAAATAAAGATTTTTCAGTCTTTAGTCATACAACGGTCCGGTTCGATCTTTAGTCTTTACAAATTTTTCTTTTAAAAAAAGCTGGACCAGATCGAATATAAATACATTTAAATATATATATATATAAATCTTTATTTTTTCAAACTAACTCTAAAATCCTAATTCACCTACACAGCTGCCTCCTTTGCTCTCCGCCTCTCCCACAATCCCACTAGTTGCGTTGCACTCTGTCTCCTTCGTCCACGATCAACCTCACTACATAAGCCTCCCACCGCACCACACACCGAAGTTTGTGTTCTATTTTCCTTTTTATTGTGTTATTAATCTTTAAATTATGGAGAGTATGAAGCTTGTATGGATTTGTTGTTGCTTCAATGTGTTTTTGTTTGTTGCTTTGTAGTTTTATGGCTTTTAGAATTTGGAATGGGCGGAAAGAGGGTTTTTCAATTTGATGTGTTTTTTTTCAACTAAAATTTGATGAATCAACTAAAATGAACAAAAAAAAAAAACAAAGGACATGTTCTCCACATTCCCATTAAACAAAGAAAAAAACAAGAATATCCATTTTAAATAAATGTGAAGAGACATTCGAAAATAAGAAACTATATGATATAGCAAAGAAGAAATTATGAAATGGAGGTGAGGAATTAATGACAATACTGCACAGCCTCCTGAACGTAGTTAATTTTTTTATATTATATGATATCCCTCTTTCATCATTCGCTGCGCTTTGCGCCAAGGCACCTACTCTCCTGGCCACCCCAAATTGCCCTGGTCATTAATTATCCTGAAAATTTTCTCCATATGCTCCAAGGTCCACCAAGTCTGATCCCACTTTTTTCTCTTTATCTTTTTCTTTTTCTTTTTTACAGTGTTGTATCATATATTATTTTATGCTTTTTATTCCAGCTAAGTCTCAGCCTAGTGTAATGCATGTTAAACCTGGTCACACATTTTTTGTACTCCTACCAAGGGACATAGTCCATTATTTCTTGAATAGGATCCATGTCCAGAAATTAATTAAGATTGAGGCTATTTTTTTTTTTCTTTTTAAAGATGAATTAATTGGTGTATCAACTCTTCTGATAATAAATATATTTTTTATTTTGAGAAAATGACTAATAACTACACTCTCTAACTCACTTTTATCTATTAACTTTTAACAGTTTAAAATTTAACTACTAATTACAAGAGATTGCCCTTTGATGGGGTAAAAAATAATTTTACCATTGATCTACAAAGATAATATTTTACACTTTTTTTTAAATAAATATTTCACTCATATTCTACACTTTCTTTAAATAAATATTTCACTCCATAATATTCTACACTTTCTTCAAATAAATATTTCTCCCCATAATATTCTACACTTTCTTTAAATAAATATTTCACTCAATTCCTCACTTTTCTTTAAATAAATATTCCACTCCATAATATTCATCACTTTTCTTTAAATAAATATTCCACTCCACAATATTCCTCACTTTTCTTAAAAAAAATATTTCACTCCATAATATTCCTCACCTTTACCAAATTACCTTTTTACCCCTTATTTTTATCAAATTTACTTTTTTACCATTCTACATTTACCTATAAATACCTCCCCTCATTCATTCATTCAACACACAAAAAAAACACCAAAAATACACCAAAAACACACAACAAAAAACACATCATTCTTCTCATCCAACACCATCCTTCTCTTCCAAAATCCATCCATCTCATCCAAGAGATAAAAAATCATTGGCAATACAAATACAAGCCAATTTAAGAAGAAATAGGAGGGTCTTATACTCTCTTTTTTCATACCAAAAACACACAACAAAAATACACAAAAAAATAAGCCAAGCCAAGAAAAACACACAATTCTTCTCACTCAAAATATACACTTTCTCTCCAATATATTTTATTCATCTTCTTGAAATATTTGTAATCCTAATTCTATACTTATAAATAGAATTAAGAAAATTATAGAGAGAGAGAGAGAGAGATTGGTAGCTTGTATTATCATCCAAATTGATTGCCTTTGAGTTAATACAAAGCAAGCACACACAAAATGAGGACGTACTGCCGGACTAACATAAGCGCTACCGGGGAAACCTACCTTAATAAAAAATGTTAAGTGTTCATCATTGCGCCGCATTTATTTTTTATTCACCGATACTCACTTATTGATTGGTTAATTATCTATTTCTAGATTTTGACACTATCAGTTGGCGCCGTCTGTGGGAACGATAAGCTCTCTAAAACTCTCGTTCTTTAGAAATTACGAGTGAATTTTCGGTACAAAAACTCCAAATCCCGCGAGTCAACGTAGCTCAATATTCTCGGGCGCATAACTTCTTACTCAGAACTCCAAATTATGCGATTCTGAAGTCCATTTTAAAGAAAATTTCAAGAGCTACAACTTTTCAGTTCAATCGTTTTTCAAATCTGGCCATCTCGGGGTTCAAAATGGTGATACAAAGTTGTTGCAACAAAAAATGCGAAAATCCCGCAGGCCTATACTAGCTCAATATTTACAGGTGTATAATCATTCAAAAATTCGGTTACGGTTAACGCAATGGGATAAAACCCACAAGAAGAGATAAGTTATTTTTTAATAACTCATATATGATTTTTCTCTATATATTAATATATCTAAAGTTGTATCATTTTCTTACAATTAATAATCTTTATTGTAGGTAAAATCGACGAGCTCCCAAAAAAATATATTACAATTGAATGTAATTTTTATCAAGTTCATCCGACAAACCACAAAAAAGAAATTAAAAAAAAATTCAGCGGATATCAAACTTCCACAAAGCTAAATGTGATTTTGAAATTTTCAGACAACCGCAGGACCACCCCAGCCCAAAGATATCAAGTTGAGAATGATCATCTACTGCTACACCACTGGTCCAAAGACCAAAATTTTGACATTCCCGGGTAATAAATGAGAAAATTGTCATAATTTGCCTAAGTCAGAAGGGGTCATGACTTTACTCAAGACTTAGCCAAAAAGAACAAATTTTCCTTTTAAAAAACCAAGGACTTAAATGAGAAAATTGTCAGGATTTGCCTAAGTCAGAAGGGAGCATGACTCTATTCAAGACTTAGTCAAAAAGAACAAATTTTACTTTTAAGAAACCAAGGATTTAAATTAGAAAATTGTCATAATTTGCATAAGTCGAAAGGGGGTATGATTCCACTCAAGACTTAACCAAAAAGAACAAATTTTTCTTTTAAAAAACCGAAGATTTCGAAAAAATTCCTATCACCGTATAGAAGGGCCATGCTTTAAACAATCACAAGTGGAATATCTCCGGAACATTTGTACAAAGCCTTCACTAAAGGTGCACATTATCTAGTCACTCAAAAAAGGCTGAAGAATCCAAAGATCATCAGCACCAAAATTCAAAATAGTACTAAAATCAGAAGAAGAATAATAATAAAAAGCATGTCCTATTTCCCCTAAAGCCATTCAGTCAAGGCTCGTTGGTTCGGCAAACTCGGCAACAAAATCAGCTTGCGAAAATTGAGATAAAAAACCATCCGAGGTAGCCTGATGATAGGCGTCCAACATAGCCTAGTGATAGGCGCCCGAGGCAACCTGTTAATAAGACAGATTCGGAAATGACGGCAAATCCACTTCAGTCGGAAGAGCCCCATTTTCTATAAGATTCGCGGTAGTCGAAAGGATATCCTATACACCCTCTTCCGACATAAGGAGCCTTAAAAAACTTTCGGGAACAGGTTCTGAAAGATTCACGGCAGTCCGAATAACATCAGGCACGTTATTTTCTGCCGACGAAGGGAACCTCGAGGAACTTCTAAGAGGAGCAAAGGAGCATAACGGTTTAACGTAGGAAGACCATCCTTCTAATTGAGCCTCTAATGCCGTCACCCGTGCCTGTAACTCTTTCACCTTGTGTTCAAGAGAAGCAAGGAGAGTAGTATAGCCTTTAGTGGGATTCTCGATTCTTGGCGTGGCTTTAAGAAGATATGAACTGAGAGTCTCAAGATGTTGGCCTTCGGGGACATCTTGCAAAAAAGATGCAACATTTCTTACCCCAAAAACAGTGAAGATTGTGTGATATTCCTGACGATCAATCACATTTGAAAAAATTTTAGCATATTCGTAAGATAGAGGACATCTCTTGTGGCTATAAGCACAAGTTACACATGGAGGACCTGCAAAACGGTGAGTGTTCGACATTATTTCGGTTTACTTTTGTAAGAGAAACTGTATTACAAGAGAGAAAAATGGCATTGGAAGAAATGGATTAGGTCTCGAGGAAGATGAAGAGGGAGAAGGGATAAGAGTACGAATTTCGAGTTCGAAAAAAAAGGGAAAGCTGTCTGAAAAGGAGAGAGGGAGAGGAGCCTCCGACAGGAAGAATTTTGAGGGAAGAAATCTCGTTGAAAAGGGGCCGACAACAAAGGCAGGCCTCGAGGAAAAAAGGTGCCAATATATATATATGTATATGTATATGTATATGTATATATGAAATAAAGAGTTGGAAAATGCCTGAATAGAATCAAACTATTTATGACCAAAAGTATAGCGAGCTTTACATATTAATGTTCCAAGCTCTATGACTTGCATCCAATGTCTAACGAGTTCTACACATTGATGTTTCGAGCTCAATGACTAACATCCGAGATCTAGCTTTCTTGACCTAAGACTCGAGATCAATGTCTAGCCAGCCTTACACAATGATGTTCTGAAACTCTAAGACTAATGATCAAAGTCTAGCTAGCTTTACACATTAATGTTCCGAGCTCCACAAACTTACGGTTTAGGGTTAACAAAACCTTACACGTCGATTACTCGAGCTCTCCCCTTGATTATCTTCCTTGATAAGTAACCGCTCTCACACCTTAACTTTGAGCCGGACCACTTAACCGACAAAAATATTTTATCCTTCACATTCAGCTTTCAGCATAAAAATAAAGGAAATGAGGCAATTGATGGGGTAAAAAATAATTTTACCATTGGCCTACAAAGATAATATTTTACACTTTCTTTTAAATAAATATTCCACTAATATTCTACATTTTCTTTAAATAAATATTTCACTCCATAATATTCTACACTTTCTTTAAATAAATATTTCTCTCCATAATATTCTACACTTTCTTTAAATAAATATTTCACTCCATTCGTCACTTTTCTTTAAATAAATATTCAACTCCATAATATTCGTCACTTTTCTTTAAATAAATATTCCACTCCATAATATTCATCACTTTTCTTTAAATAAATATTCCACTCCACAGTATTCCTCACTTTTCTTTAAATAAATATTTCACTCCATAATATTCCTCACTTTTACCAAATTACCTTTCTGCCCCTTATTTTTATCAAATTTATTTTTTTACCATTCTACATTTACCTATAAATACATCCCTTCATTCATTCATTCATTCAGCACACAAAAAAAACACACTATAAAAACACACCAAAAAAACACACCAAAAACATACAACAAAAAACACATCATTCTTCTCATCCAACACCATCCTTCTCTTCCAAAATCCATACATCTCATCCAAGAGATAAAAAGCCATTGGCAATACAAATACAAGCCAATTTAAGAAGAAATATGAGGCCTTATACTCTCTCTTTTCATACCAAAAACACACAACAAAAATACACGAAAAAACAAGCCAAGCCAAGAAAAACACACAATTCTTCTCACCCAAAATATACACTTTATCTCCTATATATTTTATTCATCTTCTTAAAATATTTATAATTCTAATTCTATACTTATAAATAGAATCAAGGAAATTATAGAGAGAGAGAGATAGAGAAAGATTGGTAGCTTGTATTATCATCCAAATTGATTGCCTTTGAGCTAATACAAAGTAAGTACACACAAAAGGAGGACGTACAGCCGGACTAGCATAAGCGCTACCGGGGGAACCTACCTTAATAAAAAAATGTCATGTGTTCATCATTGCCCCACATTTATTTTTTATTCACCGATATTCACTTATTGATTGGTTAATTATCTATTTCTAGATTTTGACACCATCACCCTTCTTTTTCTCATTAATAAAATTTCAAAATACCATTCCGATTTTATCCTCCTATTTAAACATAGGTAAAAACTATATTGATTTGAATTGTCATTATTGCTCAGCACGACTGAGAAATTTATGATTTGCAACATATTTTGAAACACGAGCAAGATAGAGGGAGTCGTTTACGATTATCATCTCCATTGATTTTCACAAATTTTCATTCTTCACAAACTTCGCCGTGGTTGATGCGGAAATTCCTCGCACCGGCGTTATTGGTGGAGATGAGAGAGTATGTAGAGGAGAGAGGGAGAAAGAAAGAGAGAGAGTGGAGATTTGGTAATGAAAAATGAGATGGGAGGTTTTAGAGAGAGAAAGTGGATTGAACAATGGATTTTCTACTTTTATTTTACATTGACTAGGTTTACATTGATAATTTTGCGAATTACTGGGGAGTAAGCTAAGATAAAGAAGAATAGATGTTATACTTTTAATTTTTTTAACATTGAGTAGGTTTATATTTGTAGTTTTGCGAATTACTAGGCGGTAATCCAAATTACTGCCCCCAGTAATGCAACAACAGAGTGAAGATGAAGAAGAATGTATGTTCTACTGTTGTTACTTTTGGCATTAGATTACTGTCCACAGTAGTCCAATAATATAGTGAAGATGAAGAATAATGGATGTTCTATTGTTGTTCTTTTTGGCATTGAATTACTGCTTCCAGTAATCTGGATTATTGCCCCCAGTAATCCAATAACATAGTGAAGATGAAGAAGAATGGATGTTCTATTGTTGTTCTTTTTGGCATTGGATTACTGTCCCCAGTAATCCGGATTACTACACCCAACAATCCAACAACATAGTGAAGATGAAGAAGAATTGATGTTCTACTGCTGTTCTTTTTGGCATTGGATTACTGCCCTCAGTAATCCAACAATATAGTGGAGATGAAGAAGAATGTATGTTCTACTGTCGTTCTTTTTAGCATTGGATTACTGCCCCCAGTAATCAAGATTACTACCCAACAACAGAGTGAATATGAAGAATAATGGATGCTTTACTATTATTTTTTTTTTTGGCATTGGATTAATTCCCCCAATAATGTTCTACTGTTATTCTTTTTGGCATTGGATTACTGCCCCCAGTAATTCAACAACAGAGTGAAGATGAAGAAGAATGGATGTTATACTGTTATTTTTTTTTACATTGGATTACTGCCCCCCAGTAATGTTCTACTGTTATTCTTTTTGGCATCGGATTATTTCCCCCAGTAATCCAATTACTGTCCCCGGTAATCCAACAACATAGTGCATATAAAGAAGAATCAGACTTCACCTTTATCTCGGTTTGATTCGTTGCTCTGTTGATTTTTGATTCGGATCTTTGCATTTTTCGTTATTTTCGATTATTCTAATTTTAATTTTGATCGTCGCAAGTTCATTTTGTGCCATGGATGATAGTTGAACTATATTTTTATCTCGGTTTAAGAGAGTAAGTGGAGGAGAGAGAGAAAGTAGAGATCTTATAATAGGGAGAGATGGGAGGTTTTAAAGAGAGAAAGTGGAGATCTTGTAATGGGGAGAGATGAAAGGTTTTAGAGAGAGAAAGTGAATGAGTTTTTTTTTTAAAAAAAGTGACTATTTGTTATGATGTGGCACCAGGTGTAAATAAGAGGAATATCTAGGGATATTTCATAAGACATTAGTGGTCAATTTTCATCCGGATAAGAGTTTGTGGGCAAAAAATGGATTGGACTGTAGTTATTGATCATTCCCCCTTTTATTTTTTACTGTGAGGTTTGCTAAAATAAAGAGGGAATTACAAAAATAGCAACTAGAAGATACCTATACAAATATATCAACCGCAATTTAAAAATTACAGAATATAACAATTAAACTGATTTTTTTTTAAAAATCTGATGGTGTCAAAATCTAGAAATAGATAATTAACCAATCAATAAGCGAATATCGGTAAATAAAAAATAAATGCGACGCAATGATGAACACATAACATTTTTTTTAAGGTAGGTTCCCCCAATAGCGCTTATGCTATTCCGGTAGTACATCCTCCTTTTGTGTGTGCTTGCTTTGTATTAGCTCAAAGGCGATCAATTTGGATGATAATATAAGCTACCAACTTCTCTCTCTATAATTTCCTTAATTTTATTTATAAGTATAGAATTAGGATTACAGAAAACTACCAATCTCTCTATCTATAATTTCCTTAATTCTATTTATAAGTATAGAATTAGGATTACAAATATCTCAACAGAAGAAATAATAAATTGTGTAGGAGAGAGAGTGTATAAGGGTTGTTGGTATTTTTTTGGGTATGAAAATAAAGAGTATAAGACCCTCGAAAATTAGCTTGTATTTGTATTGCCAATGGCTTTATATCTCTTGGAAGAGATGGATGGATCTTGGGAGAGAAGGGAAGATGTGTTTTTGTTGTGTGTTTAATGAATGAATGGTGGGAGGTATTTATAGGTAAATGGAGAATGGCAAAAAAAGTAAATTTGTTAAAAATGAAGGGCAAAAGGAAATTTTTGGTGGAGGTAGGTGAGGTATGTGAGGTAGGTGAGATGTGGTAGGTGTGGTGGTGAGGTGTGGTAGGTGTGGTGGGTGTGGAGGTAAAAATGAGATTTTACCGGGGGTAAAAATGGGATTTTGCCGGAGGTAAAAAATGTTGAATTACCTTTGTAGGCCAAAAGCAAAATTAGTATTTAACTCCATCAAAATCTATTAAAAACAAATATTCACTTAGGTCTTGTTTGGTTGTCTAATTTATTTCATTTATAATTATTTTATTATAAATTAAAAAATTGCAAATGCTTTTAGGTTGAACTAATATAACAATTAATGTGGTGTGATTTTTTTTAGGCTGAGCTTATATAACAATTATTGTAGTGTGATTTTTTTTAGGTTGAACTTATACGATAATTATAAGTTGCATAATTTCAACTATATTTTACATTTTCTTATTTAATATCTTAGATATTAGATCAAGTTTATAATTTTATATAACAGTCCATTTTTGCACAACCAAGCATTCAAATTAGATAATTCATGAATTATTTCAAATTATCCAATTCATAAATTGGAGGATAATCAAACGACCTTTTAATGCATTTCCCACTTTACCCTTTTAGTTGCCTTTTCGCTTTCCAAAGTGCTCTTATGCAAACCTTTTTATTTCTTCATCCCTATTGCCACCTCATTTCTCCAAAAGTACAACCCCCCCCCCCCTAACCCCACACACAGACACACCCTCCCATTCTGATGGAGATTGCATCAATTTCCCCACTCTCTTATAACATAATTTTTCTTACTAGACTTAAATTAAGACATCGAATTAATACAAGCTTAGCGGGCATACCCTACGTGTGTGCAATGAAACACCAAATTTTTGCATTCAGTTAATGAAGTTTTGCGATAAGTTATTCAATGTGGCTAAGGAATTAAGTAAATCGATATATGTTAATGTAAAAATCTAGAGCAGATAATGAACCACAAGGTCAAAATTAGCTCTTTTGATTAAAGATTATAATGAGCTTTTTATGTGTATGATATGCTAGCAATATTGTAAAGAGTTCGAATAATCGGCATAATGAACACAATGGGTGGGGGGTAATAGAGGAGTTTCAACCCCTTGTGCGATAGGGTATATTCTTCTTCTGTGAAAGAGCTCTGAGGAAATAGGAAATATCGCAATGAAAAATTCAAAACCAAAATCCATTTTACTTCAGTATCTATACAAAGAGCTAAAACCGACTGAAGCGACAAACTCACCTAGCATAGCCATCCATCCATCCAAATTCAATCTTATTCTTATGGACCCCTGATCACCTAAGCGTGTGTAATGATCCCTATAGGGAACCAAATCTTTATAACCCGTGAAGTATTATCATTTTTCTATCCCTTAGCTTGTCTAACACTAGAATCATCATACATGCCTAATGACTTAAGCTCATTAATGATTCTCTTAGACGTATTTAGCAAAATCTTAGCACTTTCTTGCTCATTGATCTTCTTAGTCTACAATGGTTTAAGTTTAGCATGTGGGACCTGTCTACTAGCATAAGGCACATGCCTTGGGACATAAGAATTATATCTTGATTTGTTCATATTATGAACACCCCAATCCATGACTCTCGCATTAATCTAGTTATCTACAAAATGAACATTATGCATCAAGTCTTGAACCCGTTAAAACATCCATAATCCGTTCAAAACCTGCCACGATCGACCAATGTTGCCATTTCGCTGACTATGACGAGGGAAGACCGCTTTCTTCATGTGTTTTCTCGTGCAATCTTAGGCAGTTTTTAGGAACAGTGCCACACCCCCTGTGTTGCAGCCTCCTGCGGCCCCTTACCATGCGGCACTATGTTTTCTGTAGCAGTGCGTTTTTTTCTCTATAAATAAGACCTTTGGGGTAGCATTTGAGGATATGCAATTTTATAGCAAGTTTTGAGAGAGAAACCACGCTATAGGAAATTTTATAGAGAATTTTAGAGAAAAAAAGTTTTAGAGAGAGAGAAAGTTTTAGAGAAAGAAAGCTCGAGCAAAGGAGTAAGAAGCAACAAGGCAAACAATCTTTTATTTCTTCTTCAAGTGCAACAAGTATATCTTCTTATAACTCATTTGAATTTTATTTCAAATTTAAAGACAAGTTTTAATCATAAAATTACATAATTTGCAAAGAAGTTCACCGTCTTCAAAATAAGTCATTTCTAAGTTTTACAAGAAAACTAAAATCCTTTTTGACACGTTTTAAAAAAAACCTAAATAAAAACAGTTTTCAAACACGTAAAACTACGAGACTCTGATTTCATTCTACGAATGAATATGTAGGCGTTTATGAAGCTCGAGTCTGATTTTATAAATATTGTTTTAAACCAAATTTATCCGAAAGGACTATTTTGAAAATAATTCAAAACTACTTGCAGATATCTAAAATAAAAATTAGATACATGATTCATTAAAAGACCGAAAGGGAGAATTAGGTATCTAACACTTTCTCAATTCATAACGCAGTTCCCGAACCCTAGCAAAACAAGTTATCAATCAATCTATGTTTCTCACGTATAAAAGACAGTCTGATTTTGGATTATCTTTTATACAATATTTTGTTTGTTTTCATGCAAAATAAACTGGCGACTTTGAAACACATTTTCCCTGTAAAACAAAATTTCAAAACATCGAAAACTACGAGAGTCCACTCCACCTTAAAGGGTCGAAAGACCGGATTCTCACACATATACCTAGGCTTGCATTTTATAGGCTTTGGCTTTCCCTTCATAGATTGCCAACAAAAATCTCTCAAATGACCCTTATGACCGCAAAAGTCACAGCAAAATGATTTAAGGACAGTATGCTTGTAATTTTTAAAAGCTTAGTCATACTGGTCAATCTTTTCAAAACTTTTTCCACCACTTCTTTTCAAAAACTTCTTTTGATCAAGCAATTGCTTGCCTTTTTAAAAATCATTACTCAAATTTGGTTGATGATGAAAACCCTCAGACTTTGTAGCATTCGGCTCATCGAAGCTTGAATTTTGACTATTGTAAGCTATAAAGATGGGCTTAGCTTGAATTTTAGCATCAAAAATTGAAAATTCTCAAAGTATTTAAATTTATCCTCATAATTTAAATTTAACTTCTTTAAAGAATTAACTAACTCATTAAACCAGATTTTTCTTTTTCAAGTTGTTTAGTTTTTAAAAAAAAAATCAATCTCTTAGCCTTTGATACTTTAAAATTTGCCCAGTTTAATTTTAAATCATTAAGCTCTTTTTTTTTAAAAAAATAAATTGCTTTGCACGCAAGTTTTGAGTTTACAACAAAAAGTTGTTGACATTCTCATAAAAGAGCATCATAGACCATTCGATGAATGGAAAGATCTCCCTCCTCATTAGGCTTAATTAAAACCTTCAAGATCTCGTAAAAATTCACGGTAAAAAATGAGAATTAAATCAAAACAAAAATGCAACAATTAGACGATCAACATAGATGCAAACCCTAGCAAAATAAGAGACCCCCCCTAATATTAATTAAAAATGCAAAAAATAGGGATTGTATAGCCTAGGTTGATTTTAAGGTTTTTATCAAAAATAATTTGAAGTTTTATAAGTGGAATTAAAACCCTAGTTGTCTATATAGTTCAATTTTACAGTGTCAAAACATGTGTTGTGTTATCTAACAATTATATCAATCAAGCAATCACACAACACAAGGAAGTAATGAGGTATCCCTACTTGTGTAGGACTAATCCTTGAGACTAACCAACATTACTTCACTATATTAAAACGATGTTACAAGACATGGCCTGATTTTCATGTATTAGCTCCGCACTACCTATGCAACTATCTCTTCACCTTTTGATCGATGAATCATCACTACACTCAGATTGGTAAACACTTTCCCATGTCTTCTATTTCCTCTATCTCGGAATTCCCTCAACAATCTTGATATAATCATTAGCGCTTAAAACTCTCAAAACAATGATTCTAACTCTTTCCCCAAGTCCATAAATAGTATGCCAACACTTTTTATCCTTAGCCAACTAAAGTCTTCTAATTGCAATAACTTCATTTGCTGCTAAAAGTCAACCAGTGTTCTCCGTACATATGTAACACGCTACTTGTATTACCATGGTTTTTTTAGTAGGATATGTAATACACCCATTGGATATTTTTTTCCGTGAAATCCTTTTTCGAATAATGTGTTTTTAACCTCAATGATGAGTTATATTTATAGAAGGATCATTGGCCAAATTCTTTTTAAAAAAGGTTAAAAACACATAAAATTTGAAAGTCCAAAATACCCCCAAAATCTTGGCCGACAAGTCAACTATTTTTCCAAACCAGTCTAACACTTATTTTAGGCCCCCTGATTGGTGTGAAGGTGTGTTAGACCGGTCTACTGAAGTGGTTTTGTCATTTTTTAAGTTTTCAATGTTTTCCGTCCATTCGAACTTTGATTTAACCCAAATTTTATAAGCAACTTATATAAAATATTAGAGATGAAAAAATAAGTTTCATCTATTTGACTTGATGGAATGCAACGTGTAGGTCGAAAAATACCCTAGAGGGGGGGTGAATAGGGTTTTAAAAACTTAATGCGGAATTAAAGATCTTTTCGAAAATGTTTAAGTAAAATAATTTACTAAACAAATTTATCAAGGAATGTAAGCAAATAAACAATCAAGTATAAGAGCAAATAAATAAGTAATCTCAAACAATTTAAACAATCAATAATAAAGAGATTGAGTAAGAAAGATTGAACCAATTTGAAGTCGAAGATTTTTTGTCCACACGGTTCGGCTTGTTCCCCCTACTCCGCGCTCGGTTAGTTCCCCGAGAATTTCCACTATAACCGATCTCCTTCCGGGTGAAGATCAAACCTCTACAAGTGTATTCTTCTCACACACTCTCACAAGTATTGAAACACCACAATACTCTCACAAGATACCCTCTTGCTAACCTTGTGAAATTTACCTTTCACAATTTCTAAACAAGAATTTACTTTCTTGTTTTTCCTATGAGATTTACCTCTCACAATTGAATACAAAATTGTTTGGTGATTCACACCAATTTACAATAACTCTCTCAAGTGTGTAAATAATACAATTTGAAGCTCACACTAGAGATATCAAAATTGATCAAAATATATAGCTCAAAAATGAAGAATATGATCAATAATACTTGAATAATTTTGTATATATGTAAAATAAGTTTGTAGAATGATTCAAGTATGTTAAAACATGTCTAAGACATCATATTTATAGCTTACAAAATCATATGGCCGTTGGGGATGATTAAGAGAGGTTTTGGCTCCAAGGTATACATTTTCAAACTTTCCAACAGCTAGTTTTGACAAAAAAATTTAAAATTGTTTTGTTAATTTCTCCAAATTGGACCGTTGGATCATGCTCAAATTTTAGTCAAAATTTCCAGGAGATGTTTTCTAACTACTGTAAAAATTTCAAACTGATCGGAGTTCGGGAAGGCCTCCATTTTACCGTTAGATCAAAACTGGGCAAAAATTGAGCGAATTTTAAACGAAAAATAAAAATATTTTTCCAATTTAATAATTTAGTTCCAAATAAAATTCTAATGATTTTTGAACCTCAAATATATGTTTCTAAGATACCTATTTTTATTATAGCTTAAAATATGATCATTTAAAATTAATATGAATTTATTTCAAAACCGGTTTTTGCAAGAATAATGTTTTGAAATGATTTTGATTCAAACTTGGTTTTGATCAATCTAACAATGATGCAAGTTTATGTTTGAGCTATATAATCAATCAATTAAGAAACTTTATATTAATCCTAAGCAAACACTCAATTACCGACTAGGTGAGTCTTCGAATGCTTCGATTTGTTTCTTCAAATTGATTCTTCACTTGAAGCTTTTCCCTTGAAGCTTTAGCATATGATCCTTGATCTTTTTACCGTTAGATCAAAACGACTAGGTGAGTCTTCGAATGCTTCGATTTGTTTCTTCAAATTGATTCTTCACTTGAAGCTTTTCCCTTGAAGCTTTAGCATATGATCCTTGATCTTTTGTGCTTCATGAAATGCATTGCTAGCTTGTGAGTGATGAGAATGATTTTCTTTGACTTGTCCAACGCTTGTAGTTGAATGATCTTGATTTGGATAGATCGGTTTTAGTCGAATGCTTCATTGACTTGATCGGATATTGATTGAATGATCCTTATCAAACTTCCTTTGAGCAATCATGCTATTCTTGATTTTCCAAATAAGAAATCTATAATCTTATATCAAGAACATGTTAAATTACACATGATTAATTTATTTGTTATTATCAAAATAAGATTAAGACCTTCAAGGTCAACAATCTCCCCCTTTTTGATGATGACAATAAATTAATGTGTGTTTACAATAACAAGCATAAATAGCATATGAATAATTAAAATATGCTCCCCCTCAATTTATGCATAGATAAAATAAAAGATTATTAAAAGCATTACAAATATTTGAGATAGTTTTAAAAATTAATAAAAGAATTTTGATCTCAAATAAGGTTTTCAAAAGAAAACAATTGTCAATATTATTAAAAGCATTACAAATATTTGAGATAGTTTTAAAAATTAATAAAAGAATTTTGATCTCAAATAAGGTTTTCAAAAGAAAACAATTGTCAATATTAAAGACATAAAATAATTAATGGTCTTACCAACATTAATTGTCACCAACACACATTTTCTCCCCCTATGGCAACATCAAAAAGGGATCAAGGCCACGGAGAGAAAATGGTAACTCCAAGAGTGCTTCATCTATGAGGCCAAGGTGTGTATGCCTCTCCATCTTTTGCCATTTTTGTTTTTTTTTTTTTTTTTTTTTTAATAGCTCAATAAAATGTCAAAACATGAAATATAACATGCAGAATAAAACAAGTATGAATATTAAATACATAAAGTATTTAAAAGTCTTACCACAATATTTAAAGTCGGTATAAAAAATCTTACCACAGCAAAAAAAATCTTACCGCAGCAAAAAAAAACCTTACCTTTTACCGCAGTATCAACGTTACGCACATTTTCTCCGCCTATGTCAACATCAAAGAGGGATCTAGACCGTGCTAGGGCGGTGGACTTTTGATGCACGCGGGGGGCGCTGTATTTTTGACCTTTTAGGATGACAGCTTTTCATTTTCGGGATTCTTTTAATTGCTCTGCCTCTTGTCCCCTCTTTCTTGTTGTCTTCCTCGAGATCCATTTTCTTCTTATAACTTTTATAGAAGGTACCCATGAGTAAGAGAAAGCAAATCACAAGTATGTCGAATACCTTCCGTTGTACAGGTTCGTCTTGTGCTGCTTGCACTTATAAACGCAAGAAATGTAAGCCATGTTGTGAATATGCACAAATTTTTATGGATGTGATTAGTCGTCAAGATTATCGTACAATCTTCACCGTTTTTGGGGTAAATAGTGTTGCAAATATTTTAAAAGAAATTCCTCAACATCAATATCTTGAGACTCTCTATTCATTTCTTTTTGAAGCTAAAGCGAGAGTCGAGAATCCCAGTAAAGGCTGTACTGCGCTCATTGTTTCTCTTGAACAAAAGGTACAAGAGTTACAATCACGAGTGACAGCGTTAGAGGCTTTGCAATCACGAGTGACAACATTAGAGGCTCGATTAGGAGAGTCTTCTAGTGCTAACCAAAGCTTTTCTTTTGCTCCTCCTATAAGTTCTACAGGGCTCCTATCGTTAGCAGAAAATGTTGCACCTGAAATTCTTCCGACTACCGAAAATATTTTAGACCATAGTGCTTTTCTAACTAATGTGGGTTTGCCGGTATATCCGACTATCTCAGATTACCAAGCTGCTTTGGAAGGCTATTCATCGCAATTTTCTCAAAGTGGTACTGCTGCGGAGGTTGCCGAGCCATCGAGTCCTGATTGGACAACTCTATTAGATATGGAGCATAATTTTGTTGATAATTCTTCTTCTAGTCTCGATGCTGTTTTGAATTTTGATTCTGATGATCTTCAGATTATTTTCCCTTCTTTTCATTGAATAACAGATAATGATTTTTAGACTGCAAAATTATTGTTAGTTTATAATAACATGTAAAATACAGACTTGTGTTGTTTACTAAGTTGACAAGTATCGCAAATTTTATTTTTAACAAATTTAATTTTGGGCAACCATTTAACTAATTCATTTTTAGATAACTTATGAATTAAATCCATATTCAAGAAACATCATTCAACATGATAAACATTTAACATCTTGTTGAGACAAATCATCAAGTTCAAGAATATATACGTTATTAGATCTATAAGAAATAAACAAGATAGAAGTATCATTAATATTTTTAACAATGCAACATTCGGATTTAAAAATAATTTCATAACTTTTATCATACAATTGATTAATACTAAGAAAGTTATGTTTTAAACCGTCAACAAGTAGAACAATATTAATATAAGAAGATTTCTTACCAACTTTACCTATACCAATAATTTTGCCTTTGGCGTTGCCTCCAAATGTGACGTTGCCTCCTTGTTTAGGAGTTAGACTCAAGATTTTTTTTTTTTTTTTTTTTCGTCATGTATTTCGAGCATCCACTATCCAATAACTATTTTATTTTGCTAGCTTTTGCTCTTAGGCAAACCTACACCAAAATCTTAAGCAACTTCTCTTTTGGTACCCAAAATAAGTTGGGTCCTTTGGGGTTAGCATACATAGTGGTTCCTTTTGGAACCCAAGCAAGCTTTCTTTTAGAAAAACTTTCATTCCTATAATAACAATGATCCACGTAATGAGTATTTCTACCACAATATGAGCAAATATGAGTGGGATCATGAGGTGTGTATGCTTTGAAAAAGTTTTTATAATCCTTTTGGTTGTCAATTTGGTTATAGCCCAAACCGGCTTTGTCAAAAACACACATTTGCATTCCTAATAATTTATCCAAGTTATCCTTTCCTTTGGTGAACTTGGCTAGACTATTAGTTAAGTCATCCACTTGATCTTTCAATTTGACATTTTCTAGTACAAGTGAGTTTGGAGTTTCTTTCTCTTTTCCTTTCTTCAAGGTTTTGTTTTCATTTTTCAAAAATACATTTTCTTTTTCAAAGTTTTCACACTTGCTAGAAATAATCAAATTTTCCTTTTTGAGGCTTGCATACATTTTAGACAAATTTTTTAATTTTTTATGCAATTCCTCAAACATATCATATAATTCTCCATAGTCATTCTCATCATGTATATCATTATTAATAGAGGAATTATCATCACTAGATGAGTCATAAGAAGAATGTACCTCGTCATCTCTTGCCATAAGGCAAAGATTTGCCGTTTCCTCGTCGCTTGAATCGCCATTGGATTCACCTTCTTCGGAATCACTCCAAGTGCCTTTAAGTGCATGTCTCACTTGTTTGAATGCTTTGTCTCTTTTATCTCTTCTTTCTTTCCTTTTAACCGGACAATTTGTTTTGAAATGTCCCGGTTCATGGCAATGGAAGCATTTCTTTTCTTCCTCATTTTCAACTCTTGGTTGAATAAATCGATCATTGTTCCTTCTTGATGAAGAATCAAAGTTATTTCCTTTTCCTTGAAACTTCTTCTTCTTAGCTAGAAATTTTATGAATTTTCTAGAAAGGAGAGCCATATCCTCATCTCCTACCATCAACTCCTCATCATCTTCTAGTTGAGTTGCTTTGAGAGCTAGTGACTTTTTGGCTTTTGAATCACTTTCTTCTTCTCTCGCCAATTCCTTCTCATGGGTTTTAAGTGAACCCAAAAGCTCGTCCATGCTAAGTGTTTTAAGATTCTTTGCTTCTTGAATCGCCGTCACTTTCGGTCGCCATTTCTTTGGAAGAATCCTAAGAATTTTTCTTATTTTATCTTCATTAGAATAAACCTTTCCAAGAAGATCTAAATCATTAGTAATAATAGAAAATCTACTATACATGAAAGCAAGAGATTCATTAGGCTCCATTTTAAATAATTCATAATCATGAACAAGCATATTTATGTTATCGTCTTTAACTTGAGTGGTTCCTTCGTAGGTAACCTCAAGTTTATCCCAAATTTCTTTCGCCGTTTTGCAACTAGAAATTTTGTTATATTCATCCATGCTTAATGCACAATTTAAAGAATTTAAGGCTTTAGCATTATATTGAATTTTCTTAATATCATTTTCATCATACTCGGACATTTTCTTAGGAACAATTTTTCCACTATCATCCTTTTTGATAATTTCATAGGGTCCTTCAACTACAACTCTCCATTGTTCAAAATCACTAGATTGTAAAAATATACTCATTCTATTTTTCCAATAGCTATAATTTTTACCATCAAATAGAGGTGGTCTATGGGTGGAGAGACCTTCGAAAAGACCGGTTCCTTGATATATAGACATGATCGTAAACTCTAAGATTGTTAAATCAAAATAAGAGTACAACCTCTGATACCAATTGTAGGTCGAAAAATACCCTAGAGGGGGGGTGAATAGGGTTTTAAAAACTTAATGCGGAATTAAAGATCTTTTCGAAAATGTTTAAGTAAAATAATTTACTAAACAAATTTATCAAGGAATGTAAGCAAATAAACAATCAAGTATAAGAGCAAATAAATAAGTAATCTCAAACAATTTAAACAATCAATAATAAAGAGATTGAGTAAGAAAGATTGAACCAATTTGAAGTCGAAGATTTTTTGTCCACACGGTTCGGCTTGTTCCCCCTACTCCGCGCTCGGTTAGTTCCCCGAGAATTTCCACTATAACCGATCTCCTTCCGGGTGAAGATCAAACCTCTACAAGTGTATTCTTCTCACACACTCTCACAAGTATTGAAACACCACAATACTCTCACAAGATACCCTCTTGCTAACCTTGTGAAATTTACCTTTCACAATTTCTAAACAAGAATTTACTTTCTTGTTTTTCCTATGAGATTTACCTCTCACAATTGAATACAAAATTGTTTGGTGATTCACACCAATTTACAATAACTCTCTCAAGTGTGTAAATAATACAATTTGAAGCTCACACTAGAGATATCAAAATTGATCAAAATATATAGCTCAAAAATGAAGAATATGATCAATAATACTTGAATAATTTTGTATATATGTAAAATAAGTTTGTAGAATGATTCAAGTATGTTAAAACATGTCTAAGACATCATATTTATAGCTTACAAAATCATATGGCCGTTGGGGATGATTAAGAGAGGTTTTGGCTCCAAGGTATACATTTTCAAACTTTCCAACAGCTAGTTTTGACAAAAAAATTTAAAATTGTTTTGTTAATTTCTCCAAATTGGACCGTTGGATCATGCTCAAATTTTAGTCAAAATTTCCAGGAGATGTTTTCTAACTACTGTAAAAATTTCAAACTGATCGGAGTTCGGGAAGGCCTCCATTTTACCGTTAGATCAAAACTGGGCAAAAATTGAGCGAATTTTAAACGAAAAATAAAAATATTTTTCCAATTTAATAATTTAGTTCCAAATAAAATTCTAATGATTTTTGAACCTCAAATATATGTTTCTAAGATACCTATTTTTATTATAGCTTAAAATATGATCATTTAAAATTAATATGAATTTATTTCAAAACCGGTTTTTGCAAGAATAATGTTTTGAAATGATTTTGATTCAAACTTGGTTTTGATCAATCTAACAATGATGCAAGTTTATGTTTGAGCTATATAATCAATCAATTAAGAAACTTTATATTAATCCTAAGCAAACACTCAATTACCGACTAGGTGAGTCTTCGAATGCTTCGATTTGTTTCTTCAAATTGATTCTTCACTTGAAGCTTTTCCCTTGAAGCTTTAGCATATGATCCTTGATCTTTTTACCGTTAGATCAAAACGACTAGGTGAGTCTTCGAATGCTTCGATTTGTTTCTTCAAATTGATTCTTCACTTGAAGCTTTTCCCTTGAAGCTTTAGCATATGATCCTTGATCTTTTGTGCTTCATGAAATGCATTGCTAGCTTGTGAGTGATGAGAATGATTTTCTTTGACTTGTCCAACGCTTGTAGTTGAATGATCTTGATTTGGATAGATCGGTTTTAGTCGAATGCTTCATTGACTTGATCGGATATTGATTGAATGATCCTTATCAAACTTCCTTTGAGCAATCATGCTATTCTTGATTTTCCAAATAAGAAATCTATAATCTTATATCAAGAACATGTTAAATTACACATGATTAATTTATTTGTTATTATCAAAATAAGATTAAGACCTTCAAGGTCAACACAACGGGTACAGGAAAAAACTCGGTAAGAGCACAAAAAATTAAGTTTAACTCAAAAGGCTTTTTATTTTCGATTTTAATGCAAAACCAACACCTATATTGGGTATTTGTTTTGCACGATTTTGTACGTATTTTAGACCTCTTACTTATCTTTGTTTGTTAGCTTTACATATTAAAAGTTATTTATTTTTATTTATTTTTAGTATAGTGTAATAATTATAGATTAGAAGAAGAAAATATCGAAAAAGGGTTGAATTGATTGAATAAAGTATCAAAGTCAAGAAGAAGCGAATCGAAGCAATCCTAAAACAAAAATTGTATTTGAGAAACTTATGAAACAATTGTGTATTTTGATCATATATTATCGCTTAAAACTCAGATTTTGGTGTTCTTTATATGGCTGGAAAGAAGATTTAAAAAGACCTACAACTTTTGTGTTTTGAGTTTTCTCAAATTTGGAGGCTTACTTTACCGAAAATAGTTCCGAAACTACTGCCAATGCACAATAATTAAAATTAAGATGCGTAGCCTCCATTTATTTTCTTGCTCCTTACTCTTCTAGAATTCAATTCTTATTCAACATACTTCCATCTTTTCCTCATTAAAATCTAACTATTCTCCTATTTATGGAATCATTCTTCATAAAAAAAAAAGGAACAATCCTTCAATTTAACCTTTAATTCCCAACTCCCATTATGCAACTCTTTTTGAGAGATTGTCTGCTATTTTAATAAACGTATCTTTTTTTGAGAGAAACATGCTGAGGGTTCTGAAAACTCTTAATTTTTATTATGAGATGTCTCGTTTAGGTTGTTTATGTTTTTGGAAAAATAGATAAATCTTTACGATGGAAGAACATAATGACATTTCGAGCCTTGATTTTCGTGGTACGATATTAAGTGGGGAGGCTATTTGTGTTTTTCAAAGAACAAATATATCTCATCATTGAAGTTCTATTGTGAAAGTTAGGAAGGGAAGAAATTTTCACGATCGAATTTGTGGAGGGTTCTTGTAGCAGATGCGATTTGAAGCAGATAAGGATTTGCAATTTCGTCCAACTATCTTAGGACTTAGTTCTTATTTTTATTTTTTTTATTAGATTAGTTAGCAATTTATTTTTGATATAGTTTATTTTTTTTATTGTAATAAATGAATTTGATTAATACAAATTCTAAACCATCATTCCCTGTGGATTCGACCCTTACTTCCGCTATCTACGTTATTAATGTAGCGTAGTAAAATGTGGGTTTCTGAATCAGTGTTTTTTTTTTGCAATGAAAAAATTGCTCTTTCAAATCAAATTATCTTAACTTATTATGTTTGATCTATACTGAGTGCTTGGATTCTCAGGAAGTAAGGTCAGCTTCCGCTAATGTCGAAAATCTTTGAATATTCATTTGATGCACAAATGATTACAATGAAAAATGTGCTTTTGGCATCGGAATCAATCTAACTAAAGATATGAACCTAACATGACCAGCTATATGAAGACATGGTTAAGACTAAGAAGAAAAACGTCAAGCTTAATACTAAGAAATTTAATTAATACTTTATTGATTGATTAATACTAATATGTATTTCTTTGTTTTAAGTTAGGAACTCATAAGTTTAAATTCATATATTTAGATTATTTTATTTTGACTCATCCTTTGTGCCATGGCCTAAAAGTTGTATACTTTAAAAATTATTATTTTTTCCACACTGAAGCAAGGGACATTTGTGATATTCATGTCTTGCTTGCCTTCTCAATGGAAATTTTTATTTAACTGGTGTTAAAGAGATGCCAATAGTAAGGCCCATAATGTAACCAAGCATTCTGTTTCTACAACTCGTTTTTAATTTGTTTGTTTCAAGAGCCTTATCCTAGTTCATGTTCAAGAAGAAAATAGAAAATAAGGGCATTGGATATACATTCAACAACAGTTAAGTAGCAATATATATAGTCTTGTGGAGTTTTTCTTTTCTATAAATGAAGTATACGCTTATTTAGGATATATATATATATATATTTTGTAGGGTTCATTTGAGATAAATGAAAATGAAGGTGATGAAAAGGTTATTGATACACAATTGAATAAACAATATAGGAACTACCAGCATAAGCTTCATGTAGAACACTTCATGAAGTACTCTACTTTGGAAAAGGCATTGCAACATCTGCTAGATGGAATGAGTATGGAAAATTGAGAATATATTTGCCGTTACTTTGCATCACCTGAATTTTAATTATCTAGTGCTTGTTCAAATATCGTATATGTTTAATTAATCAACATTCAAGTGATCTCTAAAGGCTCGCTTAAAATATTAAAGAAAAAAAAAGATAATATGTACATATAATTTAATTAAATGAAAAATTACGGTGGACTAAATTAAATAGTATAAAGAGGGGAAACTTAAATTAATGTTTAAGGAAACAATTTAACAGTGTTATTGTACTTGGGTCAACTTTCATCCTTATTGGATAACATATTGTTTACCATTTTATGTATTTGTATAGTACTTGTAACAGGGTCTTCATTGGCATCCTAAACTAATTATTTGTTTTCTTGTTCTTTAATGCAGAGACTTAGTGATCAAAATCAAAAAAATTAAGCAAAGTAAAATACACCCTATACTGTTGGTACTAAGTCATTCGCACGAATTCGTCATGAAAAGGTAATCAATTTACAATTGTTTAATCAAATGTATATGAAATAGATGCGTATATGTATGTACAAGTGGTATAATAATATTATTGCTTAAATTACTATGAAAAAAAGAGACAGGGATCTTGCCAAGCCAAATCAAGTTATATGAGATGAATCGATTTAGTAGGAAAAAACAAGCTTAGGTAAATAAGGATGTAGAACAAAATCATGTAAGTTAGGTATTCATTGTCACTATATTTTGAGTAAATAACCCATTTGCACCCTGAACTTTGTACCTGGTTTCAAGTTGCACCCCAAACTTCAATTTGTTCCACCTCACACTCCAAACTTCAAAAAATGGTTTTAAAAGCCCACTCCATTAATTTTTCGTCCATTTTCTAATGGAAGATGCAAAAGAAGGGGCATAAAGGTAAATCATCATCTTTTTCTTCTTCCTGCTGCCCACTCCGTTCTTCTTTTTCTTCTTTTAGTTCTTCCTACTGTTGTTGCTTATGCTACTGCTGATGCGGCTTCTTTTACTGCTACTTCTTCATTAATCTTCTTCTTCTTCTTCTTCTTCTTCTTCTTCTTCTTCTTCTTCTTCTTCTTCATTAATGTTAATCTTCTTTGTAAATTGTTGATGCTGCTTCTTCTTCTTCAATTTACTGCTGCTTCTTCTTCTTCTTCTACTACTTCTTTTTCGTCTTCGTAATTCTTTTTCTTCTTCATAAATTTGCTGGTTCTTCTATTTATTGCTGCTGCTTCTTCTTCTTCTTCTTCGTAAATCTCGTAATTCTTCTTCTTCTTTGTAAATTCGTAATTCTTCTTCTTCTTCTTCGCCTTTTTCTTCTTCGTAAATCTCGTAATTCTTCTTCTTCTTCGAAAATTATTGCTGCTGCTTCTTCTTATTCTTCTTCATAATTCTCTTCTTCATAATTCT
This sequence comes from Lonicera japonica, assembly GCA_021464415.1. Taxonomy (NCBI): domain Eukaryota; kingdom Viridiplantae; phylum Streptophyta; class Magnoliopsida; order Dipsacales; family Caprifoliaceae; genus Lonicera; species Lonicera japonica. The sequence goes on from CM038469.1 coordinate 11,736,095, forward strand.
TCATCCTCGTAATTCTTCTTTTTTATAATTCTTCTTCTTTTTCGTAGTTCTTCTTCTCTTTATTTGTAATTCTTCTTTTTCTTCTTCGTAATTCTTCTTCAATTTCATCTACCTCTCTTCGTTCAATTTTAACCATTTTATTTTTTATTCAAAACGGGTCAAATTACAATTGAAAGAAGAACACGAAGGAGAATGAGGAGGAGGATAATAAGAAGAGGAAGAAGAAAAAGGAGGAAGAGGAAGAAGATTAACCCTTATGCCCCTCATTTTGCATTTTCCGTTAGAAAATGGATGGAATGTTAACGAAGTGGGCATTTAAAACCACTTTTTGAAGTTTGGAGTGCAAGGTGGAACAAATTGAAGTTTGGGGTGCAACTTGAAACCGAGTACAAAGTTCGGCGTGCAAATGGGTCATTTACTCCTATATTTTTTAGATTTTATAAATGCTTTAGGTACAAATTGTGATTTTTATATAAATTGTAATAAGAGGAAATGAGACAACTTCTATAAAAGTCTCAAGTAGAGGGTGCATAATCAAAGACCGACCAAAGAGGAAATTTGTGCACAAGTCCTTGGGCGGAAGTCAAAACAAGCCTCATCATTATACAAAGAGAAATACAAAGCGGAGTTTGTTGAAGTTAGAAACAGAGTTAAGCATGCTGAGTAAGAAAATAATGAGATCAAGCAAAAAAAATAACGTGATGGATTTAAAGATGCAAAAAATGGAGGCTTCGCAAAAGCGAATGCATCAAATGCTTAAAACATTAATGGAATAAATGAGCAATGGGGTATAAATGCTTTTTTGTCCATGTTACTTATCTTTTCACTTCGTCACAATCAATTATTGGAATATATTATGATTTTTCTTGCTTAAGGTTTGTTTGGGTTTAATATATGATATATAGGTTAATGGGTTCATTTCTATTTGCATATTATGACTTGTTTTTGTGGTCATCTACAAATTCTGCAATGTTTATAGGAGAAACGTATTCATTTGGAGGAGTTCGAGAAGGAACATTAATTTTGTTTAGCACATGTTACTTTTCTCTAGACAATGCTACTTCTTTTAGTGGGATTAAGTAACTTTTCTATGTAATGATTTTGAATTTTATCATAATATTATTTGTTTTAATTTATTTAAGTAAGTTTTCATTTTGTATTTGATGGAAAAAATTGGGAGTTCTAAATTAAATAATACAATAATGATGTGTAAGAAGCTTATATTATGTATCAATGACAAATATATAGCCCACAATCAAGGCTAATTAAGCAATAAATACACGACAGTGTTGACAAAAGATATTGCCACTAATATAATAGTTCTAATGATAAAAGAAAATGCCACTGAACAACAATCCTCTAATAGCAACAGCGTGATAGAGTCACAAACATCGTCACTGATACAATTTTTGTGACAAAGATGAAATTTGTCACAAAATGTAATTTCTCTACTAAAAACAACAGAAGATTGTCACTAGAAAAATCGTCACTAATGCAAGTTGTTTAGTGACAAAGCTTAAAGTTGTCACTAAGTACAAGCACAAATAGTGACAAGACAAAGTTGTCACCAAAACACACTTATGTGGAAAAATTTATTTTGTCACAATTAAATTTCTTTAGTGACAAAGCTTTGTGAATTTTGAATTCTCTATTGTCGCAATCGTAGATCCTATAGTGACAACAATTTTTTAATTTGTGGCAATGTCTTTTGTCACTATTTATCCAGGTTTAGAGACAACATTTGCTTGCCACTTAAAACATAATCCATTAGTGAGAACATTTTTATACTTGTCACAATATACATTTAGTGACATACCTATAATGACAATGCAGTGTTGAAATTATTTTTGTTGTTAAAAACTTTCAGTGAGAACTTTTTTACATTAGTGAAGACAATGTCTTGCCACTAAAAGCAATATTTCTTGTAGTCTTAAGATTTTTAATAAAAAGATTTATCTCTTATAAAAGTTTGAATGCTTGATCGGTAATCTTAAAACTAAGAAAAACACACTGTTGGTTAATATGTCTGAGGTTGAACTCTCAAGGTAGTTGCTACTTGAAGAGAATGAGAAGTTAAAGGACAACTTTGCGTCCCTGGGTAAGAACAATGATAGTCTCAAAGCTAAAGTGCAAAATCTTGAAAGAGAACTTAATAAGGCTAAATTTGTCGAGATTTATCTTGAAAATAAGTCCAAGAAACTCAGTCAAATTTTATCTTGCCCTATTCGCTTCTTAAATGACAAAAGTGGTATCTGCTTTGATAAGTTTGTTCTGTCTTCATCCAATTCCAAAGCAAAACCATTTTTTGTCAAATAAGACAAGGATAAGAACTTTTTGAAGCAAAAATTAATTAAACAAGTCCAAGCCTTTAAAGTTCCTAAGAAGGTTTCCCAACCACAAGAAGAGGATTTAGAATTGATCACATTTGAAGCTTATAAGCATACTATACCACAATCTTTTAAATGTGAGTTTTGCAATCATAAAGGTCACTTCAGAGGATTTTGTTGGCAAGTTAAAAAGCAGTTGCCAAAGTTTGTCCCCGCTAAACCTAAACTTAAGCCTAAGGTTAAATCTGTTAGTTTTGAGGATAGGGTTAAGGTTCTTGTTTTCGAGTCTACTAGGATTATCAATGAGCATAAAACACTAGGCATTGATGATGGTTATAGAGGTACACATTTTGGGGGACATGCTAATGTTATAACTCCTCGTGTTATGAAGGTTTAGGTTCCCAAAGGAACCATTGCACATACTTAGGAGATTTAGGAGTTTGCTTAGTATATGATTAGATATGTGGTATGTGGTTGGCTGTGTGCTAGGTTTAAAGATTAGGTTCGGTTTTTTTTTTGGTTTAGCTTCTTGCTTTTGTATCAAAGGCTAATGTTTTGGGTTTGCATATAAAATTGGTTATAGTTTAGCTCCTTGCTTAGATTCCGGTTTATATATATATTTGGATTTTACTTTAAAATTTGTTAAACTTCTTTTAAAATCCAAAATGCTTTTGATATACTTGCATACAACGTGCTTATAACTGTTTTTCAATTCCAAATACATCTCTTAATTTTCATAGATGAATGCTTAATTTGAGATATATATACATATATATATGTATATATCTATGTTATAATGTCTTAGTTGATTAAATACCAGTAGTATGTTACTTCTGTCACATAAGTATATGCTAGTATATCCCTCTCACCAGTGGAAGACCTAGGAATTTAGCTAACAGATGGCAAAATTTAAAGCAAGCAAAAATATATTTTAAACCATAAAATTTAAACGCAAGCATAATAGCATTAATATTAATACTTCGTACAACTAAAAGTCTCAAATACCTAATGTTTACAACTTATAATAAAATTCTAAAGGGTTTCACATTTTGAAGTATTACAACACGTCTTCCTTTCAAAAGGATTAAATTTCCAGTTGAAAACAAGTTTTGTCATCAACCCTCTTCCATTTTATCAAGAATTTGTCCATTAACACTGTTTTCAATATAATACAAAGAATAATTAAATAACCCTGTTCCTATTCATGGCTAATTAAAATTACGAACTTAGACCAAAATCAACTAATATTATACACCTAATCAATAAATACACCTAATATTATGAAACTAATAAAAAATGAATTAATATTATGCAGTTAATCAGTAATAAAACTAATATTTTAAAATTAGGGGTTTAGACCTAAATCAACAAATATTCAATAATTAATCAACAGTTCAAGAAATACATTTAATATTATGTAGTTAATCAATAAATAAAACTAATATTATACGAGTAATCAAGAAATAAAATTATACCTAATATTACAAGGTAGAGATATCTATGAAAGATTTAGCTTGGAATGGGCTGTGGAAAGTGGAAAAGGACGGAGGTCAAAGGGTGACTATCATGGACTCGTGGGGATACCAGTCCCCAACACAGCGGTGTGGTTGTGTGTTTTGAAGAAGAGAATAGCTAAAAGTGAAGAAGAAGTGAAGAGAGAGATACTGAGAGTGATGAAAAAATAGAGACGGGGTGAGTTGGTGTGTAACTGTGCAAGGTGAGTTTGATAATTTTTCAAAGTGAAAAAATTTAAATGGTCCTTAGAGTTTTACCCCTTACGCTTAGGTACCCTAGAATATAAATTTATGCACATAAGTTCATACATATATTCAAAAATTACCCCATATGTAGTATAAAAAAATTTAGAAAAACTAAACCCAAGGAGGCGCAATTGCCCCCTTTGCCCCTTACTGGGGACACCACTGCCTCTCACATCAATCACTGCATGATTTACATAGTTGAATTTGGGTAATCACATATGGTACGTTTTCTAGTGTTTTATTTGACACTTCAAAAGCTTTCCATATATGGTCTATTTATAAAGAAAGAGTTTTAAGATCATTGTGATTAATGCAGTGAGTTTTGGCGATGCAAATTTGAGCATAATTAAAGTGAAGCACGTGACATTAAAAAAACAAAAAAAACACCTAGAGGAAATAAAAAGGGATACCATAATGGAAGGATAACCGAAACCTCCAAATGAAAATAGTTGGCCTCCATTAAGGAAGAAAGCCTATATCAATATAAAAATTTGTTTGTAATAGCATTGATTTAAATGAAGCATATCTAGTTACGAGTGAACTCAAATCTGAGGGAGAAAAATTTAGTCAAAAATTTACCGACTTGATGTTTTTTTCTAAACTTTCATTGATATGTGTGTGCACAAAAGTTTTCAAAACTCATATTACTCAATATGCACTTTGTTAGGTCCATCTATTGCATAAAGGGATATATTTTAATACGTTGTGTTGTTGGCATATATATGCTTACTAGTTGATGATTATTTATAGGCCATAGCACATATATCAATTTAATGGAAATCACATATCTTTGAACTTTATTGAAATTTTCGGATTTGATATATGTACATACCAATGCATGTTAAGTTCTACTAAAATTGTTTTTGTTTGGCAATTTTTGCCGCATATCTCCAATCTAGTTCTTTCTTTGATGAGTTGGTTATGAAGAGGTTCCAGATATTAGCTAGTTGATTTCTGGTTGGTGCTTATTATCTCTAGCTATGTCTTTTTCTAGTTGAACAGTTTTAGACTTCTTGTTAGTGGTTCTTGATGTTTGTTTCATTAACTGTTATGTCCTTGTGCAGTTTGGCATACTTGTTCACATGTTTTGCATACTTGCTACTTTCCATACATTTTTTCCATTATATACTATGTTTATTCTTATGACAAAAATTAAGAGAGATATTATATGATTCGAGGGGAGAATTGCATGTTAACGGGGAGTTTGATTTGAGTTGATAGATTGAATGCTTTAATGGTTTATCTATATATGTTGATTATATCTCTCTTACCACATGTGCTTCTCAAGGTATTGTTTAAGTTGTGGTGTTTCATGCCATACAGGTACATCCTTGGAGAAGTGAAATAGCCAATAGCGTGACTTAAAATAATGACATCACTTGAGTCAGAGTCTATAAATATGTTTCAATTGACATTTTTCGTTTGCAGTAGCATAAGGGATTGTGCTGTCATAAAGCAACATGTCATATAGTCTGTATTAGGCTGTATTTTGGTTTTGTCATAGGAATAGCCAAAGCGGGAGATTGTAAGATCCAAATTTATGAGGACATAGTTTATGTTGGCTTAATTATATATTCCGATGCCAGGTGAGTTTTTTCAGTGTAATGTTGTTTACCTTAAGTGAAGATGTAAGAAAAAAATAGTTAGCCAGATTGAGAGCTAACCTTTCGAGTTCCTTGAGCATAGAATTCAGAATCTCAATGGGATCGATGTAAGCTTGGAAAGTTGGTTTCATTCATATTCTAGGTGGTGGACTTAAGTTTATATCATATCTTAAGTATTTTGGATCAAATTCAAGAGAGTGTTTCCCGGTTTCGTTTGTGTTGGTAGATCGTGAATCATTGAGGAAGCTCTATTATAGCGTTTTACACTTGTTTTAAGACATTTCGCATTAATCCATGTCTTTTGGAAGCAAACATTGAGCAAATTGTATTAAATTTCTTATGCAACAAAAAATTGGTGCTAAATTGATATGGGAAAAAAGGCCTACCAGTATGGCATTGAAATTTTTGAAGTTGCTTTTTTGAAGTTGGGCTGATATAGTATTTTGCAATACCAGTATGCATGGGAGTTTTATATTTTGAAATTTGGCCCTTTTAAACTAATTTTTAATGCGTTTGGCTTGGGTTTTTCTCATAAATTTGCGTATACACTGAGGGTTAAAATATACATACTATATACGCTATTTCAAATCGGAAAGAGCCAACTCTTATATCTTTCTAAGTAGCAATCCACTATCTAAGGTTTGTATCAAACATGCCAATCCTTATATTCTTCCATGAAGGACATAATATATATATATATATATATAAACCCTTCTTACATTATGACAATCATGAAGAATCGAACAAGTTGCTTACTAGTAGAGATCATAACGAGTCTGAGGCGTGTGAGATGCCATGAACCTGGTCGTGTGATTTATGAAGTAATTATGAAATAATGGAGGTGGAGACATTGCAACAATTCTTATGTGAGACAAGTTTGTAAGTCTGTTTTGATTTATCGAGTTTGTAAACTCTCTTGCTTATATGGATTATAGTCGGTTGGTCCCCAGAATACTAGTACTACGAAAATTAGGATACCTTATTATTTCTAATGTCTTGTGATTGTGATTAATTATTGGGGCAATTAGTATTACACCCCTGTAATCCAAATTAATTAGAATTAAGGACAAGTGAGATATGTATATTAGGATTAAGTCCTTCTTGCCTTAAATAAAAATATCGTAATAATTACTAGTATTTTGAGAGACTAAATTACACCTACTCTATACACAAGGAAACTGTATTTAATTGTTCTTTCCATAATTGTGTGATTTTTCAAATACCTTGAACCAATTATGTTGGTATAAATTATTAGATTAATATTTATCCTATCATATATTAAATAAGCGTTTATGTATATCTAGACAGCTACATATACAAACATATTCTACTTACAATTAACAAAACAGGTTTATTATGCAAAAAAGTAAGAAAAAATTATGTAACTGTTTTTCTTGTATATCATACCTTTAACAGATAAACACGTATTGTACACTAAAATTATAAATGATTTAAATGTTCTGAAATATAAATGTAACATTTTTGGTGGATGTAACATCTGTGTTTAATAAAATATTGAAATCGCCACATATTATTTCGATATAGATGTTTAATGAATGTACCACTTATAAAAATTAATAAGTATATACAACTTAGTAATTATAAGTATATAAAAACGATAATAATTATATTGGAAAAATGAGTACACCTGTGTGAAGACCTCGAAAACAGATACATGCAACCACTGATTTTGATTTGCCACATCAACTGGAATGATCAAGAGTCACGTCTCCTCGTATTCCGACTATTCCATTAATGGAATCGCGACTGTTCCGATTGGTATTCAATAACTAGTTACAATATATATTTTCCCAAACAATTATGTCATATGTAACTATTAAAATGCTTAGGGTTTTATCAATAGATAGTCCAGATAAAACCCTCAAACGCACAAACTCTTCACCCGCAATACTCGACGCAACTAAACGGCAGAAAACTTCTGACAAGTCACAAACGTGGTCACAAGACTGTGGGGATAAGGACCACAACACCAAGCAGGACGTTGTATGTGACAAAGAGGTAACTAAGGAACCATGTATGGATACATTTAATGCACTAGAGATGGAGGAGAGTATTCGTTTGGCAGAAAGCGATGACAATGATGATGATAGCGGTAATGAAGATGATGGAAATGTCGGATCTGACGAAGAAGATGACGATGAAGAATCATGTGGTGATGAACAACCCGAAGTTGAACCATGGGTTGAAGATTTGGAAGACATTGAAAGAGAGGAAAATGAGGATGTATATACATCTGATTCATCATCGTCTGGGTTTGATTTTGATGCATCTTCAATTGGACGAGAGTACAATGAAGAAACTGATGATCTCTATGCACACAGCTCCTCCACAGACAATCCATACGCTGGGGATTGATTGATGATGGTTGAATATGGTTTTGTTTTTCATCTGATGGTAAGTTTTTATTTTTAGATGGTTTTGGTACGTTTATTTTTTTTTTTACAATTATAATCTTGTTAAAAATGGTAACTTTGGTTGAAAGTTTAACGTTATGTTATTTTTGGTATTTGACTATTATTTGGAATGTTTTATTGGTATAAATGCTTTGTGATTGAGATTAATAACTGTATGATTGAGTGTTTGTGTAATTATGTGGTATTATTTGATGATTTGATAGTTGAAACTGGTTTTATGTTGCAACTGTACACGTTTGAAGGTTTTTGTGGTGTATAATAACCTAAATTAAAATAGATATCTCTCTAAAAAAATATTAAATTGTCATATAATATTATCATACCAAAATCCAGTGAACATGTACAATATATGTTATATGAAACATTACAGAATTGTCAATTTTCGTTTGTAGACATCATCCATATAATAGAAAATGATATAAACATGATGACCCATAAAAACTTCTCCCGTTTTGAAATACGCTGGTTCTGCTGAATCCAAATGGCCACATCCTCCCAAAGGAAAAACCCGCAAGCTGAGTTCTGCGATTGAAAATGGTGTGAGTTGTTTATCCAAAGTATAAAACGAAAATATGAATGAATCTAAAAATTCAGACTAACAGATGGGTTGGGGCATGTAAGAAAGCGACGACCAGGGTTTTGTGGAGTTGTTGAAGTCCTTATGACTGTTTGAAATCCGCAATAACAAACGAATCCCATTGCCATTTTAAGCCTATATCATAAGAAATTCTTTTATTTTAATGTGTTGTTGTAATTTGCTATGGAGGTTATTATATACACTATTTTTTGGCGGGAAACTCATCCTCCAGTAAACTATGTTTTGGAGGGAAATCATGATTCATTTACCACAATTTTAACAAACAGAAATATTTCATAATAACGTGATTGTATAATTATCTATTATTACGATGCATGCAACTTAATATATTCACATTGAACATATATAAATAATTATGTAATATATACTTAACGTATATGAAAAATTTACATGATAAACATTAATTAATAAATATTATAAATATAGTACAACCAAAATATCAAAAAATGCGTTAATAAAATTGTAAAATATAAAACAAAACACACTGTTATAAATTTCTTTTTTATCTTAAAGCATGTGCAAACAGATGTGAATATATTTTCGGGAAAATTTATTTTTATAATACCATATTTAATTGTTTTATTGTAATGTGTAATGTAATTTACTAAATCAGAACAATTAACTAGTACCCTAACATATTTATAAAAATTTATGTAAGAATACAAATTTAATGATAAACATTGCGTGTATACATCTACAAAATGGATTATAACCACATAAAAACGGACTTTTCAACTATTTAACATATATTATAGACATGTATGTGATTCATTGTACTATTTATATTTCAAAAACTATGATTTCATCATTAATTTTGCAGCCATAAACTATTTAAACAGTTAAATTTTAACTTAATCTATTTTCCAAAAAATTTCTATAATAGTTATTTATATAACAGTTATTTTCGTCATTATTTATATCTCGAATAACTTGTATACAGTTATTATATATCAGTTATATGAACTGAATTATGTTATATTTGAGGTAGTTAAATGTATGTTATAAGTTTAAATTTTTTCATAAATATTGGTTAAGAGTGAAAATTTTGATTTTAAATGATCTGTATAACAGTCACATATTCAAAATCAGGATACATATATTGTGTAGTAATTATATACGATAGACAGATAAGACTTTTATGTATATAACATAATCGTAAAATACCAAACAAAATGTGGATTAACAGATACAAACTTGATCTTTATGTGTGTATACATATAAAAAAATTTGATTATAATCACATAAAAATTGATTTTTAAACAATTTAATGTGTATTGTAGATATTCATGTGATTCATTGTACTATTTAAATTTAGAAAACTATGATTTCATGTTTATTTTTTGCCCCTATATATTATTTAAACAGTTAAAATATAGTTTAATTTTTTTTGACAAACATTCTCAATTGTATATATCCATGTGATTCATTGTACTATTTATATTTAGAAAACTATGAGTTCGTGCTTATTTTTTGCCCCTATATATTATTTAAACGTACTCAAAATACATATATTGTGTAGTAAATATATACGATATACAAATAACACTTTTAAGTATATAAAATAATCATAAAATACGAATCAAGATGTGGACTAACAGGTACAAAATAAGTTTTAAACAGGTAAATTATCTTAATTAGTACATATGTTATTATAAACAACTTAAATATGTTATTCGAACATTTTGTTTTTATACTAACATCGTCAATTGTTTCAATTTATAGGATCGTGTAACTTTCCACATTAAATACATATCTTGATAATTTTACGGAACGATGCCTTGTAAGTTAATAGTTATGGTTATTTTTAAAAATACATAAATATTCATCTTTTCCTAGATATTTCAAAAAGGTACATTTTAAGTATATAATGCGGATAGAATAATTAGCAGTACTTATAATTAAAATGCGTTACATGATTTATTGAGAAATGGTATTAGTATAAATATATATGCTGTTAGTTACTCGTGTATATAAATACAGAACTATACGTTCGTAACAACGCGATGTTGCAATATCTCCAATGATTGTCACCTTTTAATGGTCTATATTATATATTTTTAAAAAAAAATACATGCAAATGTGTGTTTGATATATAATTTTTGCATGCTTTATTTGGTGAACTAATGAATCCATCATCGGCATCTAAATTATGTAATTGTTCATTAAATGTCATATAAATTGTTCATAGCATGTTCAAATATATATATATATATTCATTATACTATCAACTACATATGTGTATCTTTTTATATAAATGGTTCATAGCATGTTCAAATATGATTAAATGTGTGGATCAACAGATTCAAAATTAATTATAAAACAGATGATTTTTCCTAGTAAATATATTATTATAACCAATCTAAATATGTTACTCGACAATTTTGTTTTTAGACTAAAATCATCAATTGTTTTAATTTATAAGGCCATGTTACTTTCTACATTAAATTCATATCTTGATAATTTTACGGAACGATGTCTTGAAAGTTAATAGTAATGTTATTTTTAAAAATTCCTAAGTATTCATCTGATGCTAGTTATTTTAAAAAGGTAAATTTTAAATAAATAATGCGGATAGAGTAATTAGCATTATTTAATCGTGTATATGAATACACAACTATACGTCCATAAACAACGTGTTGTTGCACCATCTCTAATAAAGTTTTCGAATTCACGACCAAAACTTGATATTGATATTATACGCTTATAAGGCCATGTGTTAAATAATCTTAAAATGGTCAATCGTAATCATTGCAATTCATATACATACCAATGTGTATCTGATATAAAACTTATGTATGTTATATATAGTGAACAAATGAATAGATAATCGCCATCTACGTTATGAAATTGTTCATTAAATGTTATATAAATTGTTGATAGCATGTTAAAAGGATTTTGGAGTTGACAATCGTAATACTTATTCTCGAACACCCCACCATAATCACCACGATTAGTTGTTTGTGTCAGAATCAGTCAATTATCATCCAATTGGATATTAGTTATAATAAATTTAATATTCGAATATGTTCGCGTTAATATTACTGTAATGATAGCTGATTCAATCGAATCGAAGTTTGATTCATAATTAACTTTGTATAAAGTTACTATTAACACAACACAATATGCAACTCGCATTGAGTTGTTGATGATCAAAGTATTCAGTTTTGTAAACTCTTAAATACGCACCCTGTTTAAGTATTTGTATCGGGACAAATAATAATTAACTAAATACTCAATGAATATGATTGTACGAATTACAAATTATACTGGTAACATATTGAGATATGAATATGTATATCTATTAACAATGATCCAATTGTATATATCTGACCTCCCTTTATTTTTATAAGAAATTTTTAATAAATAACATATTTTATTGGAAACGGTAATGTACGATACTTATTGAGTGAACTTTCATGGAAGTTTATCGAGATTTGATTCATTATATGATGTAAAACTGTTATTTATACATCACAATACAACAAAGCTGTAATCCAGTTAAGTAAATATCTTTTAATATTTAGTGTATCAAAGTGTGTAAGTTCGTATTATCAAACGTATACTGCCATATTTTTTCCGTATCATTTATAGTTTTTGTTTATTATATTCTAAATAGGTTATATATAGTCCATTAAAATTTTTAATATATGTACTTGATCAATGTTAATATATCCACTTCATCAATGTCAATACTTTATAATAATAACAGCTTTATTGTAAAATTGATTCGGTATCTTTTACAATTTGTGTTTTTTTTTAAGTTAAATATATAATATATTGTTTACTATGTGTAATATTAACTTTGTATATATAGTCCATAAAGTTTAAATCAATAGCAATTAATAATTACGAAAATTAAAGAGATAAGTTGAAATGTATAAATTACCAATGAAATGACTAGTTAATGGTATTAAACATGCGGATAAAGTGGGCCAAACACGGATCCCGGTACTGGATCGACTATTGTATTTTAATTTGTTTCCATAATTGATTTCAATCGTATTTTCGAGTTCAGATACTTGAATCGTAAACATATATATCAAAGACATCATTAATTTTGAAAAAAAGGAATATCCAGCTAAAAAAAATAGAGGACAAAACGTCAAACAGATTGACGACTAAAATCTTGGAGCTGATTATCGCTAAAACAGATACGGTACCATATTGTCCGCCGGATTGAAAATCACGGCTTGATTCCTTACTCATTCCAACAGTTTTGAGTAGCATATAAATATAGAATCTTGAAAAACTTCGAACAAGTGCAAGAGAAGAAGACAAGTATAACCCACTTCATCTAGAATGGACAGCGGGAAAGAACAGGTACGTTATCAACTCTTTCAACTAAGAGATATATGTACATTCTAGTAGCCGTACATTCATTGTTTGTTTCCGTCCGAAGCCCTAATTTTTGGGGATAATATGTGGTTCATGCTCAGTATTATGCATCCCAAGAATAATGCTATAAACATATGTATTAATACGGATTAAGAATCGAATGTGTCTATCTTGAAATGTTCCTCATAACGAAATATTACCGATACTAGTTAATGATTTTTAGGAAGACATATGTAGGTACAAATATGTCTAACTCGAAAATTAGTAGTCGTAACGAAACCCTCTATGTACACGTGGATTATTTAGTCACTATTATTTTTGAAATGAACTTACCAATTAAGTATTATAATATATATATATATATATATATTTCAATGGGGTTTTGCATGTGATGATTCTGAAATGAATCTATCTGTTTAAGTTATAAAAGTGCAATATATATTACTTTTTTGTATCTGTATGTCTCAAATGTTGCAACATTGATATCGCATATGTTATATCTGTTTTGATTCGATTCGCACCGAACAAGTTTGAAATAAATTATGAGTTTATCATATTCAGGCTAGTTTATATACAAAATAAACAGTTCAAATAATTTATTTCATTATCATATTGTTATGACTCCAATGCGAAAGTATATGTATCTATTTATATATATATCTGTGTAGATTTTTTTTTTCCATTCCTTTTATAGCAATCTGTTACTATATTAGATTTGTCAATCAAAATAGCAGTTTGATTGACAGTCATTTTTGTATATCATTTATTATAGTAATTTCAGATTTTGATTCCCTGTTTATTATTAATTTGTATCTTTAAATCTTTATGAATGAGTGCATAGCACTTAATGTCTCAATTTTGATTTGTAAAGGATACTCATTCATGTTAAATGACACAGGAAAGTCAAAATGAACTACTTAACAGAAGAAGGAGTCCACGATTGAATATCCCGAAAAGCAGGGTAATTTTGAGATAACAACTGTTTGTAATCCTTGAATAATATCATAATTGATTAAACTGTTTATAAGTTATCAACGTTACATTGGGTGACTGTTCTTAACTAACAATCCACTGTATAATACAGGTCAACCCTGAACTGGTAAACAAGGTTCAATCAACTGACAAATGTGATGATCAAACGTTGAATGATAAGAAGGGTACAAAGAGAAGTAGACCTGTTCCACACCATAGAAGCCGTGCAGCTACATTGGTATGTGTTCAGATGTCTGAACAAACTAAACTAATTTATATGATGTTACACTTCAACTCAAATTATTCAAATCTCGTAACCAAGGAGTATTTACTTTTTAAATAGGTACAAATAGATGGCGAATCAGCAATCGTCACAACAGATCAATTTCGGTCTAACATGGTATCATTTGGTCGTTCATTGGAGTTGTTCAAGGCAGGGGGGCTTAATTCATCACACGTTAACTCAATGATGAATACACCTTTATACCCCGTGTTCGATATGTACAATCAGGGGTTCGTGGAAACGACCAAGCACCGCAAATCTGACATGGACATCGTCAGAATTATTCGGTGCTATAACGCTCCTACTAGCACATTTGTGTTTGGTGGAAAGCATGTGAAGTTGACCCCAACATGGGTAACTAAGATTTTTGGTGTGCCCTGTTTGGGTGATAGGATAGATATATCTGGTAATCAACAAGTTGGCACAGGAATACAAAACAATTTTAGTCTAAGCCGGGGTCAACTACAGAAAACCCATGTAGAACGAGAGATAGTCAGCAAATTGAAGTTGGTTAACACCGCGGATGTGGATAGGGTAGCACAGCTAATGTGTGTTTTACTGTGTAACTCTATTTTTTTTCCAAATACCGGAACATCTATTCCATGGTTCCTTGCAAAGCTTATGTCTAGGATTGATGAGATGAACAAATACAATTGGGCTCTGGCTATCTACGAATGGCTAATGGAATCAATCATAGCTAAGGCAAGCAGGCCATCCACAGTTACAGGATGTGTTCCATTGTTGATGGTAATTGTCATAAAACTCAATTATGTTAATCATTAGATGCGTCAGATTGCATCTTATAACATAAATACCCTGTTTGTGCATTTTCAGTACTGGTTTTGCGAGGTTACCAGTCTTATAGAGCCAGATGAGCCAGAGGACGAAGACAAGCCACTGTTCGTAAAGTGGGACATACGAAAACTTAAGAATGCATTCCAGCAGAAAGATATGCCACCCATTAAGGTATATTTCACCTTAAATTTACAATGCAAATATATATATATATGTTCATTAAACTACCAACTACTTATGTGCATCTTTTTCTATAACTTTCTTAACTTAGGTGATAGAAAAGTATGTGATTGATGTTGAAAGCATCGGATCGTGTTCACATGCATCTGAAATAGACGTTGAAATACGAAGGAGATCAAGAGCTCCAAGGACAATGACAAGTATGCCTGTTGTATCAAATACGGACAAGGGAAAGGGTAAGGGAATCGACATACGGGGTGCGGATCTTTCAACGCCAAAGAAGGAAGTGTGTAACGGACGGAATGAATCTTTTAACCGAACCAATGAACCTGTCAAGATTAATAATCCAGATGGTGAACCGACATTGTTTGATGTCAATTTCACAAAATACAGTGTAGGTGCATCTGATTCGGCGCAAAAACAATCAAAGATGAATTGTATGGATAATTCAAAAACAAGTGTAATGGATGAAAGTTTTCAAGCTGGGTCATCACATCAACCTGCATCTCCACAAGTAGAACACACCACTCCAGAATGGTGTAAGAAGTCTGAGCATTCTAACATCAGTCAGATGCCAAAGGATACATCTTCGAATGCAGCTAGTGAGCCAATGAAGTCAACGACATCTGGTCAAGTAGATAGGAATCCTGAACATACGAAACACAATTTAAGGTCGTCGTACCACAGTTCAGGTGGTAATGTGTTTGTACCATCTGTCCCACCAAAGATGTCAATCATGCATGAAACAGCAAATCAGTTAACAAATGGAAGAAACGAGCGGGCTATATCTAAATTGAAAAAACTGATCGTTGCGCATGAGCATTTAACTGAGAACTATATGAAGTCAATCGAAGAGATAAAACGTAAGGACATTGAGATAAACGAATTGAAGAGCAGATGCATCAATCTTGAAGACACTGCAAACGAGCTGGCTGTTCGGTTGAAAAGTAACGAGGGTCATCTAGAGAGGAGCAAGACGCGGGTTGGAATGCTTCTCTGCTTACTTGACAAATCACACGCAAACGTTTCTGAGCTTGAAAAGCGATGCTCAGGTGTAGATGTTGCGGACACTGTACACAGCATTATAAAATCGAGGAGCAAGGATAAAACAGAATCTGAACCACTTGAAAACAGTGGTTTACCTTCATTTGAGTTACCTTCGAGATCCGGACTTAAAACAGAAGAGAGGGTACATGAACTAGAGATTGACAATGAAAAACTCAAAGTTGCGATAGAGGTTCTTCAACACACCAACTACGACATGATGACACAAAAGGACCGAGAGATACAAATTTTAGTGGACAATAATAACAAGCTTGAAGAAGAAGCGAAAAGGTGGCGGAGGGGGTTAGACAATGCAAAGGGTGAAGCAGACCACCTGAGGTCAGTGTTCGATAAGAAAAGAAGGGAGTTCGATGAGTTGGATGTGTTTACTAAGAAGTTGATGTATAGATTGGTAGAGATACAGTCAGTAAATGACGAGCTTACGATAATAAATCGTACACTACAATCAGAGTTGAAGGAGAACGAACCAAGCGTTCCAATTCCAAAGCTCGAACCAGAGCAAGGTTCAATAGCCCGGGGTGTGGTTGAGAGAGGAGCAAGGAGTAGGGTTGCAGCGCAGGTAGAAGTCAAACAAGCCAATGATAAAAAACGCAAGGATGTAGAAATGACGTCATCCATGTCTCTCAATGAAATTCACGCCAGACGGACTCGGAGTACAGTTTCTTCGAACACAAACGCTTCGAACGTACCGGCAGGTGGCGCAAGGATTAGGGTTGCAGCGCAGGTAGAAGTCAAACCAGCCAATGATAAAAAACGCAAGGATGTAAAAATGCCCGAATCCGTATCACTCAATGAGATTCACGCCAGGCGGACTCGGAGGACAGTTTCTTCGAACCCAAAGGCTTTGAATGTACCGGCAGATGGAGACATCTGTAATCCTGTTGACATTGACGAAATCGACGACGGATTGGATAAAGTTGTATCATGCAGACCAACGAAACGATTTAACGTCAATAAAACGGCTATTGCAAAGCACTTTGATGCCGGTACGAAGATGAAACTACAGAATATCATGACAGACAAATCACCAGGGTTAGTGTGAGCTGAATAATCGTCTATATAATTTTGTTGCATATTGTTTAAAATCTGATATTGTACAACGATTATATATCTAACACTTATACGATAATTTCTAGGTACGAGTTAATTTTGCTGGATATTGTGTTTCTATCTGTGAAGGACATGGGTGACATACTTGACAACAAATCACTATCAAGCAATGTATGATTCACTATCATATGATATTCAAATTAATAAATTCAATATTCAAAATATAGTTGTTAAAATGGCTACTTATTAAATCCTAATTCCTGCAGGTAATAGACACGTATGCAAAGCTTCTGAAAACGGGTGTAGCAGTCGAACAAGGTCCCAGTGTTAATGCAACTATCCTGACGACGTTCGCTTGGGTAATTTACTATATAAATAAATAGATAATGATTACGTATACCATTGTTATACTTCAAATGTATCATATTTTTATACAATAAGTTATAAATGCAGCAATATGTACTGTTGGGGCGCGAGGTTGGTATCAACAAGTTCCTGCTTGATCCCATATTGGATAACATCCATAATTCAACTCATATCATTATCCCGTTGCACCACGAAGAAAAGTATCATTTCACAATGATGTACCTGGATAAATCAAGAGGAACTTGGTTCCATGTGAACCCTATGAAGCCCAGAAAGAAGGGAGATGAATATAACAAGTGTTACCGAGATGCTTCCAGAATGGTAATGTAAATTTACCTTCAATAACTTTCATAAGATGAGAATCACTATGCTGACTCAATCTATCCATTATTTTATAATAATCCAAATTGTATACGTAGCATTCCGAGATAAGGCGGTTCCTAATTCAAATGAAGGAAGACGCTCCCCGGGCCCTGTCCGAAGGTACACGTGATCATTTCAGCACGAAAGATGATGGAAAGTCAAAACACAAACAGGTGCTAAGTGATAACGAACGCAACGCTATTGAGTGGTTGGTTGGTTCGTCTGTGGATTACCCACTTGAAGCAAAGACAGATTGCCCTCATCAATCAAACGATAGGTAAGTGATATATACTCAACCGAGACATTTAACTTTCTGATATTTTAAAGCTTAACATTTTTTTGTTCAGCGTCGATTGTGCAGTAGCAGTTATGTATTACATGACCGAGTTATTTGCTAGGCGTGAGTTGGATGGAAGTCTCCGAAGCAGTGTAATAAGAGACATGAGAGTAAAGGTGGTAGAGGTTTTCACCGAATGTATGTTGGAGGTGCTGAACGAACATCAAAACACCGATAAATCCTCAACAGATAATGCAGCTTCAAAGATGGCAGTTTGATTTAAGATTAGGAAGTCGTGGATGTTAATTTACTTTTGGATATCACGTATTTATCTAAATATATGCTCTACTCGTGTTCTAGGTTAGATATAATAAGTAATAAAACATGTTTTACACACTATAGTGTGGAATCTTTTACATTTTGGCTGTTTTATGGATTGGAGATAAATATTATATTATTATGTAACTTTGGAATGGCACCATGATACTTTGATCAATGTTTAATATAATTGTTTTGACATACTTGGTATTCAGATATAATTCATGATTGTCTATATCATATTGGACTAGCAGGTATTCAGAATGATTTGTTTGTTTACAGTATAATTACACTAAAAACAGGTTCTATATGTTTATCATATTATTGTATATTAAAATGATTTTTCAGATTGGTACTCCGAGTGTATCTGTTACACCACACTGACTAATGATATTATATCATCCGACAGAACTTTCCAGTTTGGTACTCTGAATGTATCTGTTTCACAACAAAAATCCATTGCTTTGTACTAAAAAAACAATATCATAAATTCAACTAAACGTGTGTAGAAAGTCAATATCCTAAATTCAACTTTTGATTATTTTCAAATAAATTTGTATCTGAAGTTTCGTGTTTTTTCAACTTATATAATTAAAAATGTGATGGCCATTGAATATGGTTACGATTTCAAAAGGTAATACAAGTTTTTAGTCATACAAAATTTATATAGTTAACTTGCGCATACATGTTGTTTATAACATATAGACTTTCACCTTTCTAACGAATACAGTTAATCAAACGAAGTTATCAATGAACAACTACCAAACAATTACCATGTAGATGTATATGTATATATATAAATTCATATGCTCATATTGAATAAATTGTATAGACATTATCTAACACGTATCACATGGATGGTGAATAAACTGCATAGATATGATATAATAAGTTATTACTAAGTATAGTTTACCGGTAAAAAACTATGATTATAAACGCACATTTCGTAATGGTTAACCAACTAATAAATACGAAAATATTGAATAGTTAAATTTAGTTGATATACTATATCTAGCAACTCTGTATACATGCCTTAAAATTTATATTGTTGCTAGCTTGATTATATGTACATATATATATATGTGTGTTTGTTAGTGTTACATTATAATATCAACATATATATATCTGGTATCTCATTGATATTAAAAAAATTTCTTAAATATGGTATAATTCGTTCGTAATTATATTAGAACAATTTAAATTACGATTTTAAACACGGATTTCGTAATGGTTAACAAACTAATGGATACTAAAATAATAAATAAATAATTTTAGTGTAGTTTTCATATCTAGCAAGTCTACATAAATAGCTTACAATTTATAGTGGTATCAGTTTGGTTATATATATATATGTGTGTGTTTTCATTGTCCTTCATAAATCAATATTTTAATAGAATTATTACATAATGTGTATATGGATTACGCGTAAGTTATAACATTTCCATATATATAGTCATTTGTATGTAAATATATAAATTCAAAAAACAATACTAAAAAATTGCATGATTAATCAACATAACAATAAAATGTGTAATTACGCGCTAATATGGTATTTCACGCTTTATTATATATCGAATAGTTACTAAAAAGGCTTTTTTAAACAAAAAATTATATTGTCTCCGAACATGTACGTCTATTGTGTCCGCCCAATTGGCCACATCTTCCACATTTTATCTTTCCAACTTCTCCACTTGATTTGAACCGCTTTGTCCTTGGCCTGCCAGGTTGATTCTTAGTCTTTGGAGGCAGAAGCATTGGAACTTCATCATCATCCGGCAAATCATTAGGGTTTTGAACAATAGGAAGTATGCTGTGTGAATAACATTCCCTAAATGTTTCTGCCTTAAAGTAATAGTCAACATATTGATACGGGTCAACATCAATAAACTTCATAACTGTTACAGCGTGCATGAACACAAGGGAATCCAGTAAATTTCCACTGGTTACAACTGCATGATCGTTCCGCAAGGTCAACTTTGCAAGTGAACTTCGAAAGAACCTCATACACATCTTTGTTTGATCGATTTACTATCCAATTTTCTCCGGCTTTGACATAACTTACCAACAGCTTTTCATATGTAGGGCACAACACAGTATTCCACTTCATCGCTTGGTGTGATCTTTCTCCAATAAAACGCATCAGTTTGGCTCTTATACCATCAACAAGCTGCGTAATGGGGAGTTCCCTCTCCCTAAGCATCATTGAATTGAAGGACTCCACGATGTTTGAGCACATTTCACCATATCGTTGCCCCGGGAAGTACGAGTTTGCCCAATTTTCAAATGGTAAACCACTTAGGAAAGATTTTATGACATCACCACCTTCTCTTTTCAGATCATCTAGCTTCTTGTGAAATCGTTTCTTTGATAGAGTGTACGCACAGCTAGTAAA
Source organism: Lonicera japonica (assembly GCA_021464415.1). Taxonomy (NCBI): domain Eukaryota; kingdom Viridiplantae; phylum Streptophyta; class Magnoliopsida; order Dipsacales; family Caprifoliaceae; genus Lonicera; species Lonicera japonica. Next base: position 11,757,215 of record CM038469.1, read on the forward strand.
TAGCTGTATAACTGTTTCACGTGTTTCCCTGTTGTTTGAACCAGGGAATCTAGCCTCAATATTATGCTTTAAGTGATGGTAACAGAATGCATGAGGATGACCAGGAAACCATTCTCTAATTGCATTAATTAGACCATTGTTTCGATCAGACATGAATGTGATCTGCATGTCATCCCCATGGAGAATTTGATGTAGGTGATCTGCAAACCAGCCCCAGCTTTCATCACTCTCATTGTCAACAATAGCAAAAGCGATTGGATATAGTCCTTTTTTTAAAAAAAAATTGATAATTTCTAACTTAACGTTAAATACTCGAATGTTCAATTAAAAACTAGTAAATACATGCAAAATATTTATTGTTCACCTTGGTCACCGTTCTTTCCTGTTGCGGCTAGTAGAGTGCCTTTGTGTTTACCCTTCAAGTGTGTCCCGTCCAAACATAGATATGGTTGACAATATTTGAAACCTGTTGTGCATGCACCAAAATATACAAAACACCTAGTAAATCGCGTGGTTTCCTTATCAAATTCAATTCGGCAGTGCGATCTCGGGTTTGTGTTTATAACTGAAAACAGGTAGACAACGAGCTGTTGGTATGACTCATCATCGTCTCCGTGAATTCCCTTTCTTGCCAATTCTCGACCATACCAAGCATTCCAGTACGGCACATCAAGCCCAAAGTTTGATTTCAACTCTCGAATAATGTCAGTTGGCCTGTAGAGTGGATTCTCACGAATCATGTTTGTCATAATTAAAGCAACTACTCTAGATGTTACCATCGCACTCCTACTGGTAGTGATATTACCACCACAATTGTGAACGTTATTGAATGTCCTCACGTAGAAATTACCATTGAGTTTGCAAACAGACGAATGTATACGCCATGGGCAACCGCATGACACACGTTTAGCGCATACTGCAGTAACTCTGGTCTTGTCATTTTTTATGAATTTTATTTTAAACCCAACGGCAATAGTGTATTTTATCAATTGTTGCCTAAACTCTTTGGCACCTCCAAAGAAAACCTGCTTAACCTGTGTTATGTATGTCTTCCACACATCCTTAATAGAAACGACCTTTTCATGCTCGTCGTATCCCATTAATAAATGATTTTCATTATTTATGGGGTCACATAGCTCTATACCCATATCCTGGTTACGTTGCTGTGTCGTTACCTTGTTTTGGAGTTCGGCAACTTCTATGTCAATGAAGTCGGCATTTGCAACTCTTTGGCTGACAAACATCATCTGCATGTCGCGGTCCGAGTTCAAGTTGCACTTAGTCCCTCCATTAAACGAAAACGTGATCTTGCTTGAGCCCAAGTCTACGACTGGAAAAAAAGAATTTATGTCGTTGAGTAACTGATTGAAAGATGATTTTTCCTCTACGTACATTGCAATTGTGGACTCTCTGAATGTATATCTAGCAACTGAAGTAGTGGCTGCATCCATTCTCCTGCATATTGAAACAATAGTACGATTTAAGGTTCAGTATAACTGTAAATACAAGACATGAAATAATTATACCAGTAGATCCAATTTTATAACCTCGGCAAAATAATACATAAATAAATGAATCTTATTATACGTGAGTACTAACCTTTTGTTCAACGCAAAAACGATATGTTTCCGTTACAATCAAGTAGGGTGTGAGAAACTATTCAGATATATCTGTTTGACGAAAATGTGTATATAATAACTGTAATTTCGTTCGATATGATTAAGGACACAGGGACGTTGGAATATATAACGTAAACTACTAATGATAAATTTTGAATTATTATTTATTTTTGACAAGTTTTTCAAAATTCAAAAAAGTTGACTTTATTAACGCATGTATATTCGATTCAAATATTGGGAGTATCATTAATGATACAACCAATAATTAAAATTGATTAGTATATAAATATAAGTTAAATTTTTGGAAATATATTTCAGTAATAGATATTCCAAGATTTTGTAATGTGTAGTATTTAAATTTCTTAGTAAAACATTCAATCTAAATCCCATATAACATGCTAACTTTTATCTTTTTAATTATATTGCATAAAATTCATATTGTGTAAACGATTGCAGACACGTTAATTTAATTATTGTTAAAGCTATAACTATGTAAATATTATTACTAACTGTTTAAATCTAAATTAAAATGCTCTATATAATTACACTATTTAAATATTGGCTAAACACGTTATAGAAACCCAATCGATTCAACATTTGATGTATCACAATAAATTCTCAGTAATTATCGAACACTACCATATTGTAATTGCGTAAACCGACAGCTAATAATTTGCAATAAATCTTAATACAATCGCTTATACTACTTACATGTGGATATTAATTATGACTCCCATTAATTACGCCATCATGTAATCAACGTAATTATGTATCGAATAAATGACAATAACTACGAAATAAGTTATCATTCTGTATTTAATTCGATTGAATTTATTAAAATTCAATAATTAAAACGAATAAATTTTGTAATTAATTTAACTGTTCAGGATGTACAAATATAATCACAAAAAGGGAAAACAAATTGGATATTATATAAAGTCAATATACATGTATAATGCATATATGAGTAAAAATAAAATATATTAAAGATGAGTAGTGAACATATACTATATTACATTAACAATTATATTAAAATATTTGAATAGATGCATGTGTCCACCTATAAAATAGATGCAATTAAAAAATAATACGTTACATAATAAATGTATTTTATAAACAGATAACAATTAGTAGTTAACAGGACCAATTGTCGACTTATAAATATATGCGACTAAAAAACATACGTTACACAATAAAATGCTTGTTATAAACAGATAAACAAGTATCGTAATAATAAAATGCTTAAAATAAAAGAAAATGATGTAAACAGATACGTATAATTTCGGATATTTCACAAATAGATTCGTAAAACTATATAAATTTGTTTAAATATATGAAAATAAAAAACATATGTAACACAATAAAAGTTTGTCATTAACAGATAAAAATTGGCATACTAATAAAATGCTACAGAACAGATGAAATTGTTTAAATAGATACAAGTGTACACGTATAAACAGGTGCAACTAAAATACCTATGATACACACTAACTGTTTGTTATAGACAGATAAACACTAGTAGTTAACAGATATAAATGTCCATATGTAAATATATACAAGAAAAATACATATGATACACACTAACTGTTTGTTATAGACAGATAAGCACTAGTAGTTAACAGATACAGATGTCCATATGTAAATATATACAATGAAAATACATATGATAGACACTAACTGTTTGTTATATACAGCTAAACATTAGTAGTTAACAGATACAAATGTCCATATGTAAATATATACAAGGAAAATACATATGCTAGACAGTAACTGTTTGTTATATACAGATAAAGTTTAGGAAATAACAGGTACAAATGACAACATACAAATAGATGCAGCGAAAAAACATATGCTACACAATAAAATGATTGTTATAAATAAATACAAATTAGCATACTAATAAAATACTAAAAACATATATGTAACAGCTACATATAAGAGTAGTACTAATGTCATACAAAAATACTAGTAATATATTAAAAATATATAAATGACAGGTACATAAAAATTCATTAAACTAATATAAATAAATTAATAATGTATGTTATATACAGATAAAAACTAGTATGTAACAGATGCAAATGTCCATATATAAATGTATACAAGCAAAAATACATATGCTACACAGAGACTGTTTGTTATATACAAATAAAAATTAGTAGTGAAAAGATAGAAGTGACCACGTATAAATATATGCAGCAAAAAAATATATGCTGCACAATAAAATTATTCTTATAAACAGATAAAATTTAGCATACTAATAAAATACCAAAAACATATATGTAACATATACATATCAACGTAATAATAATCTCATATAAAAATACTAGTAACGTATTAAAAACGTATAAGTGACAGATACATAAAATTTTATTAAACTAAACCAATAAGAAAATGTAATTTTTCAGAAAATATTAATATTAATTCTTCGGAAAGTGACAGATACATAAAATTTTAAAAAGATTGAATAATTAAATATAATTATGTTTAAAATATTAATTTTTTTGATAAATTAGTGTATTTCATATTATTGACGGAAATTGCAGTAAAAATCAAATAAAAAAAAGGATGATTTTTTCATAAAATACACTTTTTCAGAAAATTAGTGAATATGATCTCATTATTATCGCAAATCACGTTGACTCAAATGATAAAAAATAAATACAACAAATTATCAATCAATACATCTTTCCTTATAAGAGATCAATGGCAAAATCGTCATCTCTTGAGAAACCCCAAACTAGCAACTAATGATGCAAACCCTATTTTAAGAAACAATTTGAATAGAGGGGTGTGATCCTAATTATAAAAAAAGGACTGTCCTCTCTACTAATATGTTTCAAAACCAAGGATGAAATACTAGTTTCCTATTAATTATTTATGCATACTAGACAAGATCAATGTTTTTCCAGAAATTATAATCAATATAGAACTAGGATTTATATTCAGTTTTGATAATCTCAAAGTGATTTTGAAAATATATCTATTGTTTAATCGTATTCCTCATAAACCTTCACAATCCATTATTTCTCATTAGATTGCCCATATTTAAAATCGAGTCTAGGTTTTTTTGTAAGATGATTAAGATAGTGTATCATATCTAGCAATATTATATCAGTTTTATTTTTTTGACTATTAATTACCCTAAAATAAGTGGCATTCTGGAAGAATAGAAACCATATAAAAATAAAACTGGACCCCTATATAATTTTAAAAGAAAAAAAGAAGAATAAAAAGATTACATAATGTCAATAAACATTCAAAGAAATATTTTGTTATAGTGACTTATATACCAAGAATATTATTATAAACTTTAATGCTTATATTAAAATATTATTATTACTTAATGACTTGATGTTCACTATAGGAAAATATTTTCCTATCTCGATAAGCTTTTGCATGGATGGAGGTAGAGCACCAAGTTTAATTTCAATGCCCCTTAACTACGAGACTGAACTAGAAATGAATGGTTAAAGTTTGGGTCAGGCCCAACATGAAAATCCCTCTCTTCTTTTTTCACTTTTTCAAGATTTTTTGTTTTTCTCCCATACTTTACTTCCCATTACTCCATTCCCCAAATTTCCTCCGATGGTCTATTTCGAGTATTAAACGATTGATTATATTCATGAAATTTGGTAAAGAAGAATTATATAATGAGTATAACATTTCCAAAATTTCGTCGTAAGACTCAATTTAGAAGTGGCTCTAATGAACATCTAAAATTTCAATTGACAAAAACAAACATATTTATAAAATGTTTATTAATTACTAAATTCCAATGGAGTTTTTTCCTATTAGACTTACCCACTCACTCACACATTAATTAGATGCTATCATACCAAACTTTGTCTTTCGAGTTTTGTCTAAAATATCTCTTTTTTTACTAGACAAAACTTGAGTAATAAGGATTGAACCTACAATCTTGAATAATTTTTTCCACCGTTAAGCTAATGCTATTTTTATTTTATTTTTAAACTAGAAAATACACATGCATAATAAAAATGCATGCACATAATTTTTTTTAATAATTAAGGTCCATTTGAATTGAGGGAATGGGAAGAAAAAGTGAGCAAAAGACGTTGAGAGATTATATTTCACTCATTTTGATAAATTTATAATTAAGGGAGCAGAAAGGAAATTGAGGTAATGAGAGGGGTTACTAATCCTCTCCATTTCTTTATTTTGTTTCTTTCCGGCCAATAGTGAGAGGCTTGAGTCACCTTATTTCAAATTTAACCATAATTTGTTAACAATATATTAAATAACACTTATTTTCTTCTTTCTATCCAAACAAACGTTATTTTCATTCATTTATTTTCCATCATGAGCTATCCACACAACAATAATATTGAACTCATTCATTTCCTTTTTAATTAATCATTTTCTTCCATTCCCTCCCCTCAGTCCAAACGGACATTAAATTAAATAGCGGAGTAATGAATTTAGTTTCTAATAACCAATTATAAAAGTTATCTCACATGATTATCTTAATATCTAAAGTACAATAAAGTTTATTAATTCAATGGATCACAAAGTCATATTAATTATCATTATTAACAATATTTGTGAGCAATATCTTGTAAACAAGAGGAAAGCTTTGTGGGTTGTGATAGCATGACCATGTGCCCAGCACGTGCTATGGAAATGACTTCCTTAGGTGGGCTATTCTCAATCACAAATCTCTGAATTTTTTCCTCCATAACTTCATCTTCTTCACACACCACATAAACCCTAATCACAGATCCGTACTTTTTATCTGTTAGCAGAGACTCCTTCGCCATGTCCTCGAAGTACAACTCATTTGGTCTTACCAACATCTTTGCTAATTCCACGTCCTACGTGTACCGCAAACATTAGATAATTATGTTATATGACTGTGCGACTCACATATAGATTATTTAAAGAAAAAATGATCAAAATTGGTGTGTGACCCAGCGGCCTGGAGGTTGATCAGAATTTCATTCACTAAATATAAGGTCTTAGCTAGTTTTAATTTATGAAAAAGACCATAGAAATTGAAAATTAAAAAATGTGACACGGCCTCAAATTAATTATAGTAGGTGTTGACTTAATATATGAGATGAGTTATAATGTACTAATTAATCAGCATATTGGATGAAATTTTGTTTATCGAAATAAATAACGTTACACTAACTAAATATAAATTAAAATTTTAAGACTAACATTAGGACACGAAACGTGCAAAAAATAATATATTAAGAATTTGTTCAATAAACTAAGGATTTTTTAAATTTGCCCCCTATTTATAAATGCAAATTTAGAAAAATTCTCCTATTTTGATAATCCTTTAACTTACCCTTAAGATTTAACGGATATCTCATAGGGTCCAAAAAAAATTTTGCTGACTATTTTGCCCTTGAGAATTATTCATCGATCTTCTTATACAAAAAACCCCAACCCTTATTTTCTCTCTCTAGACCTACAACAAACTCAATCCCCTTTCTTATCTCTCTTATCTAAACCCCTCAATCACTTAAACCAACAGCTCGTTGTTGTGGTCGACGAACCGCCACCTCCAACATCTTGTTTAATAAACTAAGGGTTTTTTGAATTTGCCTCCTATTTATAAATGCGAATTTAGAAAAATTCCCCTATTTTGATAATCCTTTTACTTACTCCCAAGATTTAACGGATCTCTAATAGGGTCAAAAAAAAAAATTGCTGACTATTTTGCCCTTGAGAATTATTCATCGATCTTCTTATACAAAAACCCCCGACCCTTATTTTCTCTCTCTAGACCTACAACAAACTCACCCCTCTAAAACTCAATCCCCTTTCTTATCTCTCTTATCTAAACCCCCCAATCACTTAAACCAACAGCTCGTTGTTGTCGTCGACGAACCGCCGCCGCCACCACCACTTTCTCTCTGCATTCAATTCTTCTTTCTTCCATTCCCTCTCTCTAAAACTTGCAACAAATCCTCCTCCTCTCTCTCTCTCTCTCTATCTCTATCTGCTTTTGAAATCCAAAATCAAAAGAATTTTTTCGCATAAATGATTTTGGATTCGAAAATTGGGTATAAAAATGAGTTTTTTTATGAAAACAATTTTGGATAAGAAAATTAGGTATCAAAATTAGTTTATCCTTGAAATGCCTATTTTGAAATGCCAATAAAGTTGTCACACTTTTGAAATGCCAATTTTACCCTTGAGTTTTTATTTTTTTCCAATAAAAAATTTGCTACTAATGGGAATCGAACCCTCGCCCTCAAGCACTCTACACTCAAAGGATACCACTTGATCAATTAAACAAGATATATTATGCTTATAGAATTATGTAAAAAAAAATTAAGAAAAATTATTGAGTAACATTTAAGATCGTACTTTATGTATTCGTACATTAGATCAACTCAATCTGCCGTGTTTATGAGTGTTCAAGGTACTAGTCCAATTTTTGGACTTTTTTGAAATCATGTTGACAAACATAGTTGGACTATTTTCACATTTGGTTTTAAGTTTAATTTGTTAAAAAATTATTTTGTCAAGATCAAAATAAGATCAAAAAATCAGATGAGAAAATAAACTCTCATACTAACTACGTTTCGGTTATTCAAAACGTTAAATTAGACTAGACAATAGGCTCAAAATTGACTTATTAATGTTTGTCAATTTATATTCGTTACACATTACTCTTTTTTATCATATTATCAGATCTTATTTATTTCACATACCTTATAACACGGGTATAATATATATATATATATATGAAAAAATTTAGGCGCGGACCAGTCCATACAGACTTGTCCTTTTTACGATAATTTTGCGTCATAAAAAACACTCCTCAAATGTTTTTATCATGAAAAACCGTCGTAAAAGAACCAATTTACAAGAATTTATTCGTACCAGAAACAGACCAAATATATATATATAAAGACTTACGTACCTCTGGTTGGCAGTATTGGTACACGTGGGCTGCCATGTAATCCGGACCGAATATCACCGAAGTAGGCGGATTTTTTGCGCCTCTATCAAATTTGAATTGGCAATCCATTAAAGACTCCACAGAGATCCTCTTGAAGTACTGTATTTTTCCCAAAAGATTAATATATATATATATATATATTTAATGAGATGTCCACATCTATATAATATCTATTTCTATTTATTAACAACATAAACTCTGATTAGCTATCAAATATTGACTCTTTCCATCTGTATTTCATTTGTGGCAAGGTTGGCTCATAATTTTTCCTAATATAATAAATGATATCGTACTGGGTTCGTTGGGCATCCCCATCATTAAGTCATTTGAATATATATTAAAAGTAGACCCAAAAAAAAAATACGTATTAAAATATATGTCGGGATTAAAAAAATTAAATTTGGTGGTGGTGTAATTGAACTCTTTATTTTTAATACAAGCAATAAACCAATACACCATGAAAAATATGGGGAAAGAAAATGGGATACACTTAAATTAAACTTGAGAACTCCACTATACTAAGTTGGATTTCCGTAAATCCAACATGGACCTCCACTATATTAACTGGAATTCTCGTGAATCGAACTTGGCACTATACTAACTGAAATTCTTGTGAATCGAACCAGGGAGCTCCACTATACTAAAACCTTTGGTGTAATACGTATAATGTCAATTAAAAATGAATTAAATGAAGAGCACATTTAATATCAAACCTATAATTATTTAGCATAATTTTTTATTTTATTTTTGGAGATTTTTTGTTTTATTAGAACCACAAATTGATAGATTATGTTATTATAGACTCCATATGTTCATTTACAAGTTTAAATAAAGTTTACCTTCATTTAACTTGAAAGGTTAGGCTGATTGTTTGTATTTCATAACCATATTCAATTTTATTATATTTTTATCTCACCGTACTTTTAATTAATAAAAATTAATCTATTAAAACAAGAATACATAAATTTAACAGTCTGCCAAACAAAGATTAACGAAGAATTTTGCTTACTTCTTGCATTTGTAGTGCTGGTGGATCACTACAATTGGGCATGTATGATGTGACAAAAACTGCAAGTGAGATCTTTTGAGGGAAGCTCTCCATAGCTAGTGCAATACTAAGGCCACCATAGCTGTGACCTACTAAAATCACACTCTCCTCATCAGGTTGAGATGCCAAAAACTCCATCAACGGTTGCAAATAATCGGACATCGATCCCACATCCTCGATCCGCTTTGGGTCAACCCCGCACGCACCTAGGTCGAGTGCGGTGGCGCGGTGACCGGCCTGTTTGAGGAGAGGGAGAAGCTTGTACCAGCTCCATGCCCCATGGCAAATCCCATGAACTAGAACAAAGTGCTTCATTCTTTTGTTGTTCTCCATCTTGTTTGATGAAGTAGAAGTTTTCTCCTTTAATTTTAATTAGAGACTTCGGTTGTGAAGGTTTATATAGTTAAAAAAATAATTCTCAAGGATTAAAGATTTAGATTTACGGCCCGCTATCACACCTGCAATAATGGCCCCCGAAGCTGGTCAAAATAGGCATGTAATGTGTCGTCAGTGACTTGTGCCCTATGGGTTTTTAGCTGTTTTCAATATTATTCTTTTTTATTTATTGTCAGAAAGAAAGCGAGTGTTTATGTGAGTTATAATGCCCTTCATATTGCTATGCGTATGCAATTTATATATGTATAATTTAAAAAAAAAGAAAAATTAAATTTTGGGTGTCGTTTGTTCTTGTATATCAGACGTTAAGTGCAAAAGTTTTGCATAATAAATATTTGAGTGCCATTTTGAACAGAATCCGTTAGTCAACGTGTTTAACTGTTAGCTCCGTTAATTTTTGACCCATTTTACTCCTATAAAAACAAAACAAATTGCTCTTTCTTAAGGGTAAAATGGTCAAAAATTAACGGAACTAACAGTTGACAACGTTTACAAACTGAATCCGTCCAAAATGACACTCAAATACCTATTATGCAAAACTTTAACACCCAACTTTTAATATGCAAAAATAAATGACACCCAAAATATAAATTACTCTAAACAAAATATTTTAACGAAAATAATAGACGATTAGACTAAGTGTGAATTTGTATTACTTAATTAAAGTCAAAAATTCAATTCCTATTACAATCAAATTATTATGAGGAAAAAAAAACTAAAGGTAATGGCGATTGAAATTAATTTGATAAGGGGATTGAAAAAAAAAAAAAGAAGGAAAAATTACACACGTGACTTGATGTCAAACTTCATATTAAATTTTTCTTTCTAGATACATGCACATGTCGATGTACAGGCACATATATATTTGCATGTGTCATCTTGCCATTGGTCGTTGATATTGGGGAAGATGAAAGAATTAAATTTCCCTTTCCCTTTCCCTTACCCTTTCCCTATCCCTTTAATTATTGCGTTCCGAATGAATGGACACTATCAGAGAGTCGTGGTAATTCCAGCTGGTCCTATTAGAGATGCAAATTTTTTTTTTTGTAGGATTTTATCCAGAAATCGACCGAATTAATTTAAAAAAAATAATTTTGATACTACATATTAAAATATTAAAAAAAAATGTCTGGTTTTAGTATTATTCTTAGAAAAACTGAAATACCGATATACCGTACCAAAAATGCCAAAAATACTAACAAATAATATTAGACATTAATTCTAAAAGTATCAAAAATACATAATATGAAAACTACCAAATAATTATATACAAAAAATGTTGAACACATCTAATACAACAAATATCAATGATTTTAATCCTTATAAACTACTACTTTTTTAAATAATATTTTATACTTATACTATAGAGTGATTATGACCACTAATTTATTATTAATTATAATTATCTGCATAAGTATTGCTTGCATTCTTATAATTTTCATTTTAAAGTTAAGTTTTCCGATCTCAATTTTTTGCTGCTATTGAAAACTGAAATTAACTGAGAATATTTATGAACATTTATGCTAATAATTCCATTTACTAAGACCGGATTTAACTGAAATTAGTGAAAACTGCAACGTACAGAATTTACCGAAAAAACGAGCGGTATGGAATTTGTTTTTATTTTGAAATACCGATTGGTAAACTAATAAAACTGTTATTGAATTTCCTATTTTAATTTTGGTATTGGTAAACATCATTTACAGACCGATTTACTCAAATAACACCCCTAACTCCTACCATCTCAAATAAATACAGGATGGTTTTACTTTTTTCTAAGACGTCTCTAATTATTTATTCGATTTGTGTTTAGAATATAATTAATATACCGAATCTAACAGGCTGACATGAAAAATAAATTAAATTATTCTCTATTTAAGTTGAAATTATTTTATTTTATTTTTTAAAAAAAGAATTCAAAGTCAAATCGGAACGAAGCTATTAATTTATTAGCGAATGATACTGTTTATTGCAAAAAAACACAACATATATAACTTAAGTTAAATTGTTTTCAACAATAGTTTTTGTTATTACATTTTTTATTTTATTTTATTTAAAAAAAGGAAACATCTCCGTCAATCACTGATTTTTTTTCCTTTCCAGCTTCTCTAATGATTAAAGTTTTTATGTTCTTTTCAACTCTGTAACCAAAGTATCAAACAAACCTTAATTTCAAATATCGTGGGAGGATGGTGTTGACCACGAACTTAGGCTCTATTCGATAACAATATGAAAAATGATAAAAAAAAATAATAATTAATTTTAATAAAAATTTTAAAAATAAGTTAAAATATGTGATGAAATATTCTCATCATACTCATTTTTACGAATAAATATCATTCATCATTTATTATTTTTTAAGAAAAAACAATTTCTTCCTTAACCACTAAAAAAAAAATATTCATGAAAAAAGTTAGAAAGTTAGAACATAAATTACCATGTGTCTTAACTTACTTTTCAACTTTTTATAAAAATTAACTATTTTTTTTAACATTATTATCAAACAGACTAACTATTTTTTTTCTTTTTTGTCATATTGTTATCAAATAGACGCTCACATGCTTTTCAGAAGAGAAAAGCCGTACTGCCTTTAAGACAAAATGTAAACGCAACCACTGAAAAATAGCAGCTTTATCTGGCAGAAATGACAACTTCAATTTTGTCATCTATTTCTACTCCCTTGCCAACAAAATTTTTTTCCTAGAATAAAAACTAGGCTACCATATAAACATAACTCGTTTGATTCTTATTTTAAAATATTCTTGAAATATTATATTTTACTTTAAAAAGATTGCAATGTCCAGCTCAAAATTTAAATAAAAATGCATAATTTCCAAAATGAATTATTATATCAAAGTTTTCCCTCTAAAATAAATAAAAATAAAAAGTTATTCTATGCATTCTATTTTCGATTTTCTCTTAAAGACTGAAATATTCCTTTTGCTCACAAAGATTAAAAATTAAAAATAAAAATCCAACTATATCATTTTAAAAAGAAGAAAAAAAAATACTATTAAATACATACGACTTTTCAAATTTATTAACAATAAAAACTCAAATGTAACCTTTTAAAATCATTAAACTTGCCTTCTCATTTTATCAAATAAAAGACATTTTGGTAATTAACACTTATTCTATAATTATTTTTGTTTGAATCAAATAGAGAAGCAGCAATTCAAGGCTTCAAGAAAGAATAATTCATGTCTGAACCAAACATTAATAAAGCAGCAATTCAGTGTTTCAATAAAGAAGAATTCATGTCTGAACCAAATATTAACAAAACATCTTACTAAGGAAAAAAAACAAAAAAAAAACCCTTATAAGAATCTATGAAACTTTATAAGAATCTAGTATGTCCAGTACACTAGAACTCGAACCAAACCAACTCATAGTAATAAGATGTTGGGAATCTATAACAGAGGTTGGTAAGGCTTTAAATACTTTGCTCAATGAGAAAACGATAATAAATACCTCTGTGGCTTTTAAGGTCCAGTCCAACGAGAATTAGTCTAACGATAACATAGCAATTTGATATGTACATATGAACAACTGTATTTACAGCTTCCTGTTCATCTACCAACATTTACTTGTAGATAATAACCAAAGCAATATATACGGATTTGATGTGGGAAAGCACGCAAACCCAAGGGAGAGTATATTGAAACAGCGGGGTTCGCATTGCGAGGTTTTGTGAAGATCATCAGCTGAGCATGGTAGGATGGCCAGTCTGGAGCATCCTCTTAAACATGTCCATCCCGAACGCAGAATCTGAAGAACTAAACAAGGCAGCACCCAATTGACTCGGCATTCCAAATTTCCAATACAATTTCAGAATTAATTAAAATCTCACAGAAGCTCTAAAGAAAATCAATTGGTGGGTCAATATAATAAAGCTAATAAAAAATTGCTTCACTGACCCATTAACCATCTTTTCACTCGGCCAAATTTTGGGTGGAGCATTGAATTATAATTTGACAAGTTGAAAGTGAAAGAAAACCTCCAGCATATTGAATATAGTGGAGCACTGATCCCAGTTAGAAGTGGAGGGATTTCCCCTACCAAATAACAATACATAGTTGTGGGGGGCTTGTCTGATTAATATTACCGGCTTGTTTGGTTTGAGTTTTGGATTTGCCTATTTTAAGATTCCACGAGCTCCTTCCATGTCATTAGAGATTCCTTGCCCATGTTAGGTCAAAATTGGACCTCTCATTTCCTCGTAATTGAAGATAACTTGCTAATATAGTTTTACATTTAGGCTCCGTTTGATTGCAAAGATGGAAAAGGAAAATAAATTTAGTTAGTTTATGTGAAAAGATAGAAAATAAGGTTAGAGATGTTACTCATTTTATAAGTACATATCCTCCATCCTTCAATATTTTTAGTGAAAAATTTTTACACACCACCAAGCAAAGAAAATTTATTCATAGAAAAACTTAAAAATCAAGAGGATATCACTTCTATCACTCAACTTATTTTCCATATTTTCATCAAAACTTACTCAATTTATTTTCCTTTTCCACTTTGCAATCAAATGGAGCCATAAAATAACAATTTAATCAAAATTGTAATGCAAGGGTTAACGTCGGCTAGTTAAAGATTCTTGGGAACGCACTTAACTTCCTCCCCCCCACCCCCCCCCCAAACAAAAAAAGAAAACACCCAAAATATATATATATATATATATATTGTGTATGGTAATTGATGTACTGAATTTTCCTTTCCTAGGAATCCCGGATTTCCTAGCAAAACTCCTTGGAGAAACAGGAATTTAGGACTACAGTAAAGATACAAAGAAGGAACCAAACAGAACCTATAAATATACAATCAGGGCTTGTCTCAAAGAAAAGGTCCGCCGAGGGAGTAACTGAAGCTAAAGTCAAATCAGAAGAAGCTGAAAAACAGCTAAATACCTGAACATATATATAATGGAATGGAAGCTTCGAAGGAGTAAAATACAACCTTGATTATAGAACAAATTGCAAAATCATAATAAAATACGGCAATCAATGAGAACTCACAAAGAAAAGAAACCGAGATTACCTTGAAATAGTGATCTCGTAGGGAAATGAGACACCATCAATATTTGGTGGTATGGAGGGGACGTGATCCTTTTTCTCATTCACGAATTTTATTATCTGAAACAAAACCTCCCGTAATGATGCTTCGAGTGCTGCCCGGCGGACGCTTCTCTCTTCAGATGCACTGTCTGTGATTATTTAACAAGAAAGGAATTGGAGTATACATGCATATCTGAGTTGAAGTGTAACAAAAAATACAAATGGCAATGCACAATGACTAAGGTGGTCTTACCTGCAGGGCCTACAACTACTTTGGAATGATGAGACTTGCCAGAATGTGGTTTCGGGTGCTGTGCTACATTTAAATTTATATACCATTGTTCCCAGTGCAGACGTTCAACTTTGTTAGTGAACCATGTCGCCTGTTTGTTTTTCACTTCATAGAAAGATAGGCATATCTGCATCATTAACAAGTCCATTGAAGGAAATATTATCAATCAAAAAAGAAAAAATCAGAGTACGTTACTGCCCTAAGAAAAAGGGCAATAAAGGTGGCGATGCACCATAAGCATAAATTGAGAAGAGATGTCCGCAACTTCGAAGCTTAGTACTTATAACATAAAACAATGCCCATGTTATAATGGTGAGAACATGAGAAAACAAACTTCAACATAATCAAACTGCTGGCATAGTTGGGGGTATCAGAATGAAAATTAAACAATCTATCCAACCAAAACCAAAAACGGGTCTTCCTCAGGCCTTCGCATCAAAGAATGGGCAAGTTTAATACATTTTGTGCTCCTATGTCACAATAAAATTAGGTGCCCAAATAAGTGGATCTCCGAGATTATAGTCAACGAACCAATGATACGCACAATTAGATACAGTGGCAAACCACTAACCTGATTTTTCTTGTTGGGATGTTTCTCTACCCTATCAATGAACTGGTCAATCTTCTCATCTATTTTCTTTTCAAGTTCTGGATCTCCACATTGCACCTATATAAGGAATTTTGCATATTAAATGACAATGGAATTAATTGTCTACACCAGAATACCATCTTCATGCATACTCACTTTCAAAAGAAAAACTTCATCTATACTCATGGGTGAAGTGAATTATAAAGGAAACTAGTATTCAAGGTGGAATCAAGATACTGATCTGAAATTAGCAGTGCATATTAAAAGATCAACAAGCACGATGTACTTTGATTTGTTTCATTTGAAGAAAGCACCCAGTTATAAGGCAACTGTTTTTTTTTGTTTTGTTTGTTTTTTTTCCTATATGTTAAGGGAGGTCTAGTCTCTCCCTTCAACTACAACAATGAAATCCCCCCTTGGAGACTCGAACATGGGATCTCCCTCAGGTCGGAGTGGGGGTACCTCTCCCAACTAGGCTAGCTCATTTGCTTATACAAGGCAACTGTTAGCGTTCATATCTTTTTGTAGAAATTTAGCAACATGATATGCATTTACGAGGCAAACATCTTCTTGTACTCTTTCCTCCTCCATTTTTTATCCTTTTTTGTTGTTTAGTAGTACAAATATCATAAAGAGAAACTAACACGCATGCAATCAAGAATAATATACACTAATCATCAATGAAATAAAAATCACTTACATATGTAATTTCAAAAAGTTCTAAATCAATATCTTTGGGCCGCACAAGACCTAGTGCCCTGTGGAACAAAATTGTGTGGAGAATGCCTGCAACCATTTTCATCGCATTAGCTTACATGGAAGATGACTAAATAAAGAGTTCAAGTGCAAACATAGGAAATATCAAACTACCAATGGAAAGCTCAGATAAAAAGAAGGGAAAACAAGAATATTGCATCCTATTGGAACAATTATCAAAAATGGAACTGACTAGCAATTCACCTATCATACTTTCCATAATTACACAATGTTTAAACTCTATGTTGGGAAAAACTAGGCACCTCTCTCATCATACCCTACACTTAGCTCCGGCGTCTTGGTAGAGGCAAAGGGCTTCATCTCTTCCTTTGCTGCATGGCCTCGCTTGCTCACATCCTGTACTTGACATGCCTTGTTATAGCATCCAGGTTTACCGCCATCAATGAGCAACAAGTAATTCAAATATCTCCTATTCGAAACACGAGGCCAGGAAGTCCGCCTTGGTATAGGAGAAGGAATAGGAGACTTTACTACCACCATCATCTATTTATTGCTCTGCGGTTTTGACTTCTCTATTCGAGAACTTTCTTCTTTATGTTCTCTTCTTTTTCTTTGGCTCTGAGCTCTCTGCTCTAATTCTGCCCCTTGTATTAAAGATGACTCTTTTCTGCTTCCTACAGATGCAACTCTCACACAAGTCTTGCATACAGGCCTTCTAGCTTCCCTTTCGTGTGCATGACCTTCAGTCCCTTCTCACTCATGCGACCAAGTCTCTGGTGCCATAAGCTGGGATCTTCTTTGCTTGTTGCAACTGCAGTTGACCCACAAACATCAACTATCATGTAAAGAGTGCCTATCATACTGCCATGTGCAACTATCATTGCACCTTCGGAAACCTTCCATGTATCACGGTTGAAGGTTGTGGCATAACCTTCAATTGCCAACTAATCACCGAGATCAAATTCTTCTTTAAGTCAAGGATGTGACGAACATCGTTCAATTCCCACATTGACCCATTTAACTTGATTTATACTTTGCCTTCGCTGACCATGTTGCATGACTGATTATCACTAAGGTACACCTGTCCCTTGTTGCCTGGTGCGTAACTCGTAAAAAGTTCTCTTCTTGAGGTGGCGTGAAATGATGCTCTAAAATCTAACACCCATGACTCTGCCTTGCTCTTCATAAAGCATATTAACGCATCATCAAACTCATCTGCAACAACGTTTGCTTCATTCTTATCTTCTGAAGCTTTTTCTGGTGCTCGACACTAATTTTTATAGTGTCCAATCTTGCCGCAATTCCAGCATTCAACAACCTTTTGATTCTCCTGGTCCTAAGATTTGTTGAAATTCCTCGACCTTGATCTAACGTTCCTCAATCTGTTTCCACCGCGCCCATATCCTCGTGTTAATACTACTTCTCGCTTCAACATTTAAAGCTGAGCCAAAATTGGATTGCTCACCAGAATCCTTTCTGCAAAACTCCCCGTTTAGAATCAAATCTATGATATCAGCATACTTGATCTTCTCTTTCCCAACGGAATTGCTCACCGACATTCTCATGGCCTCCCAACTATTAGCGAAGCCAGAACTATTAAGGCTCAAACTTCACCATCAAAATTGATTTTGAAGCTAGACAACTGGTTGATTATGGTACTAAAATTATTTAAATGTTCTACCACTGCAGAATTTTGACATCTTCAAATTAAATAATTTCTTCATCAAATGCACATGGTCAATTGCAGAAGGTTTTTCGTTAATGCCAAATAACGTTGACATAATGCCGGCAATGGTCGTTTTATTTACCACATTAAACGCCATGCTTCGTGACAGCAACAAACAAATGACTCCTAGCACTTGTCAATCAAGTAGCGTCCACTTGTCATCTAACATCGTTTCTAGTTTTGTGCCAAGCAAAGGAAATGCATCTTCCTGACGCTCTGATACTAGTTGTTGGGAAAAACTAAGTGCCACTAATTTCCAATTAAGATCTTGGGGACACAAATGACAATAGAAAATTTGCACCATCGAAATTATTCAGCACAACATAAAAATATACCAACCACACAACACAAAATTAGTGGAATCGGCAACTGCCCTAGACCACAAAGCACACCAATAATTTCACTATATCAAAGCGTGTGATTTACAAGACAAGTCAACAGACCTATACACGCACATTGTGTATCACTCAACACCATAGTTGTCAAAAGCTAAAGGCGCAGCGAGGCACCAAGGTCTCTGGATAGGCGCAAGGCGCGCACCTTTTCAAAGCAAGGCGCACCACATACAAAAACTTGAAATATATATTTCTAATCATAATTTACACCAACTACTCTTATGTCATATCATCTAAAGCAAATAATTATGTGATGATGAAACTGTTGAGAAGCCAACTTATATAGAAAAAGAAGAGTAGAAAAACAAAATGTATCAATGAAGCAATATTATTTGGTTCACAGAACAAAAGCTAGTAATAACTAATAATATATTAAACTAATAACTGAGAAAAAAAATCAGAAAGAGTAGGATGTAGGCAGGAGAAGAAAGAAGGAGAAGAAAAATGTGTTAGAAGGAGAGAAATCATCGATCGAGTGAGGAGAGAAATCACGTTGCCTCTTTTGGATCGACTCTCTCCTTTTAATGTTTCATCAGTATTAAGACATATATGACCTAAAATATTGGTGTAATGACAAAAAAATAAAAAAATAAAAAAAGGTTTTCACATTAAAAAATACAAATCAGTGCCTCACTTCAAAAAATCCCTTGCCTTGAGCGCCTCGAGCCTGGAGCCTAGACGCATAAGGCGCACGCTTAGTCGAACGGGATGCACCTTGGAGGATGAGACTCCCCATTCCTGTGCCTGGATGGGCCTTGAGCCTAGGCGCGCTTTTGACAACTATGCTCAACACTGCAAAACTAGACCTATACACGCACACTGTGTCCTGATATTTTTGGCTCTTTGTTCTCTATAATTTTGCTCTCCACAAAATTCTTGGGGCACACTGCCTGCAAGGCTCTCTGCCTTTCTGCTCTCTCTAAGGTTCTCTCTACCTTTAGAGCTCTCACACCTCTCTTGGCATAACTTACACTCAGCCTACAACAACCAACCACACCACCTTATTTATACAAATAAGGTGCATGCAATTTCCACCGCCTGAAGCAATCAAGTCCACCGCCTTGGACTTTGATCAAAGATTGTGGGCATGCAAATGATAAAGGCTAGCTGGCATTGGAGTAATTTGTTGACCAAGGAAAATGGTTTATAAAGGAAGGGTAAAGCCAAAAAATTTGAATTTTTTTTTTCCTTCTTGTTTCTTTTCCCCTCCACAAATCTAACACTCTAGTAATGGAGTAAAACCTATATCACAATAGCAACACACCACAAATCTAACACTCTAGTAATGGAGTAAAACCTATATCACAATAGCAACACACTGGAAGTTATGATACACTGTGGAAAAGATAGATGATTATAATCCAACAATTTTATCTCACATATACATGGATAACAATGAATAACAATGAAGAAGAAAGGAAA
Organism: Lonicera japonica; assembly: GCA_021464415.1. Classification (NCBI taxonomy): domain Eukaryota; kingdom Viridiplantae; phylum Streptophyta; class Magnoliopsida; order Dipsacales; family Caprifoliaceae; genus Lonicera; species Lonicera japonica. The sequence continues at coordinate 11,777,422 of CM038469.1, forward strand.
GACAAAACAATTGTACAGACAGACATGGGGACAGGGAGAGAAAAGGTTATCTCATAAACGTAATTTTATCAAATTCAAAAGGGATAAGAGGAAAGCCAAAGAATGTATCTTCATTCAAGTTACGACAATCACGAAGAAAACAGCAACATAGTTATTTAGTTTGTTTAATCAACAAAATTAAGCATCAATCTTCTTGCCGTAACTTACATCGAAGAACTTCCCGTATCTCAAAGTGCTCTACATCCTACAAACAGGACAAATTAAAATTTCAGAATCAACAAACAAATATGGACTAGTACGGAACTCGATTAAAGACACCATCCATTGCAACTGAAGTTAAGTTTTGTGATCGAAACTGATAGCCTCAGTTTTGCAAGTAGTCGGATCAAATTCTCCACACAAATTGTAAGATTCAATGAAGTGTATTCAAATTATGCTCCTTAATTATGTACAAGGAATTTCCCTATTGAGTAATGAGATTGCTTACCAGTTCTTTGAGCTCACAAACTTCGCAGTTCATTATACCTGTTGAGAGTAAACAGGAACGAGGAAAGGGAACTCGATTTATGAAATTTTTGACAGAAATAAATGATCCAATCAGCTATCCACCAACAAAAAACTGTTACAAAGTACAAACAAGCCTAAAAGGGGTAAATCGCCAAAATACGCTAAATTAGTGATTTAGTGCGCTGACTAATGTAGGATTTTTCAGTGCACAATACGGAAAGAAAAGATATACATACCTACTCGCTTTGTCCGGAGCAGTTCGTAGTTTTGATCGTCGCCTTGTAACCCTAGCCCTCACTCTCTCCCTCTCTAATCTGTTTGGTGCTTTGTAACCCTAGAGGAGAGGAGAGGAGATGAGAGGGAAGTATAATAGAATAGACAGAGGTGGAAAGTCGGAGATCCGGCAGAGATCAGAGGTTAATCGCCCACCGGCGAAGTTAGGGAAGGGGAAGAGAGAGACGCGGAAGGTGAGAGGGCCTGAGGGCTGAAATTAAGAACTGCGCAAACAATTTGTTCACTTTTTCTTTTTCTGCCTTTCAAGCACAAACTTGATACTTTCTTTCTGCTAAAAGATTACGGTGATTTACAAAATTTAAAAATGTTTTTATAAATATTGACATTTTTTCAAAAAAATAAATAAATATTGATATTTTAAAAGTTTTAAAATTACAGATTATTATTGGTCATTAAAATTATTTTTTTAATTAAAATATTTAAATGGATAAAAATTTAATTTACAAATCCTGAGATTTTTAAATCACATATTTTTAAATCTCATGATTTAATAAATCATATAATTTTAAAATTTTGTGAAAATAATGCAATCTAAAAGACAAATTTAAAATATACTATCAAATATATTATGGATAGTTTGAAATTAATTTCTAATATAAATATGTCATTCTTAAAATGCCTCAACGATGAGATAAATCTATTAGTTAATACTAAAACGGAAGCCTCTCCACCATAGAACTCCACGTGTCAAAACGCCCTTTTTTAAACCAGGCATTGCCACGTGGTTTATTAATCGTCTCTCCTCCCTATCATTGTTCGTTCCCCTTAACCGCTTACAAACACACCGATTATAAATCTCTGAAAAGCCACTCTCAACCGTTTCCTCTTCTTCTTTTGATTGTCTTTCGTTTACCTTTGCCTTTTCTTCATCCTCTAAAAAAAACCTAAAACCCTAGAATAATTGGTTGTTTTGATGCGATTGTCTTTCGTTTACCTTTGCCTTTTCTTCATCCTCTAAAAAAAAACCTAAAACCCTAGAATAATTGGTTGTTTTGATGCGCACTAGCCAGTTACAGTAAGTTTCCTATTCCTCCCCGCACAAATACTTTACAATAAATTTTGATTTTCTGTATGAAACCTCAGATCCCAATAATTTTTATATCAGGTTTACAGGATTCGATTCTCCTCTTACTACTATAAGATTTCCATTATTATCAGGTATTTTCCTATTCTTTAATTTTGTATATAACTTACTATTTATTTAGGCTGCTCCGATTACTTAAGGCTACTAAACTAATCATATGAAATCAAAATTGAAATTAGCCCTAAATTGTTAATTTTAGGGCAAGTAATAAAACACATGTCAATTATATGGCGGACAGATTTCAATTGGTTCAATCTATATATTTTTGCACTGTTCAGATTTCTTCATACATGAAATTATACATGATTTTGTTCAATGTAATAATTAGCGTACTTTTGTTGTTGTTGCTTTTATCTTGAATCAGTAGTATTTGCTTCTTTAATTCTTTTTTCTTTTAGTATTTTTATTAGTATATTTTAATTGCGTATCTAGGTTTGATAAATTTTGGGCAAACTTTGCTCGATGCATGTTAACTATTTGATGAGATGCCAAAATAAAATGACTTCCTAAATTTGCAAATAGTGTACTGAATTGCCTTCACAACATTGTTGAAGAGTAGTGAGGTAGAATGTGTGTTTGGGATGGTAGACCAATTACTTTTAGTTTTTGAGAGTGTACCAATTTTGTTTGTTTAAATGCTTGACTGGGAAATTAACTCTTTATTTTTTTTTTTACTAATTGCTCTTTGTAAGCATATAATCAATGTTGTTGTATGCTGAAAGTCTACTATAATCATTTGGACAGCCCCGAATAGATCTATTGATTAGTTATGTTGGAGGCTCCTCTGATTTTCGTATATATTAATTTTTAACAGATTGTGTAAAACTTATAATGTGCTGTTGAAGTATAGAACCAATTGAAAAGAACATCATATCCAACTACATTATTCCCATTTCCCAAGATAAGTGATCAATTTTGACTAATGTGTAATTTGATAACAAAAAGTATGTAAATTCATATCTACATATAGAACATTTTTTGTAATGTGAGCGAGCAATAGACTAACACATTCACCTCAAACAAAGGAAGGAACATTCCAGCATACATATACAAAATGAAAAATTTGAAGTATTGCAAGAATAATAAATTTAACCATGTATATAGTTCTTTGTAATTAGAACTCCGTGCCACTTTATTATCTCATAGTTCTTTATTTTCCATAATGCACATTTTAATTCAAAGAAATTTTCATTTGAGCCACATGATTCAAAAAATTTCAGTTATCTTCATTTATCATTATCATGTATGTAAGCCGAATAATGTTAGTACTTATCAACCAGTAATGTGTATCAAAGTAAAGTAGTGGACATACTAAAATGTATCTTGATTTGCTTTATATTCATAGAGTGAAGTGCTTGGCAACGTTCATCTCAAAATCCACTTTTGCTTGCAGCATTCGGTTTGGCTTGCTAACCATTTCTGCCACCGAAATTAGCTTTAGTGAGGTGCTTTCTATTAGCTCCATCTGCATCATTATTGTTTGTTTGGAACAATTCTCAATTCATTATTGTTTTCCTTATTTACTTATTCGCAACTAGGATGATTAGCCCCAAATGATTACAATGAAGCCAAAGAAACATGATGTGTAATCACAAGCAAATTAATTTGTAACATGACTTACAACTCATGTATATTCATTTGCTTTGATGATTTTGCAAGTGGTCTAAAGGCTTTAGGCTTGCGCTCAAAATTGTTAAAATTCGTCATAGCACTTGCACTTTTTATCTGCTTTGCTTCACTTATATTCTACCAGGACATGAATATACGTTATATTCTACCAGGACATGAATATACGTTTGTGTTAAATTGAATATGGCACGATTCTTTTTACCTTTTGACGTTGATCGACATCTTCTAAGAAGGCTGGTTTTGGCAATTGAAACTATAAAATATATCCAGCACCATACCTGTATAGCCACACATTTAATTATAAGCCAATTAACACTATAGTTTTTTGAATGAACAATTGTTTTGTTTTGCAATGTTGTAAGTTATTTATAAAAACACCCACACATTGCGTGGGTAGTAAGCTAGTATCTATTTTATGATTCGCAATCTTGCTATAACAATAATTTAGGATTACCTATTATTCTAAAAAAAAACTCTATCTATCAAATTTTAAAGATCCCCGAAGGTTGGATTGGTGTTTGTATAGTTTTCTTTTGGTTTTAGCCTTTTTTTTTTAAAATTAAAAAATTAAAAAGTGGACAACAAAAACTTCATAAATATGATATTTTCAAATTTAGATGTATGATACCAAATTTGTGGGATTTGTTATATTGATTACCCACAAATTAATCAATTTAAATTTTGTTTCGAAAAAAATAAGGAAAGATGATTTAAATTTGAAAAGATTTTCTTTTATCAAATAGAATTAGTGTGTCCCTCATTTTAGTTATTGAAAAAACTCGTTAACTTTGATTATAAAGGGAATGGATTTGGTTATCGGTTAAAAAGTTGCTAACATTTGATTATGCCATTGAAATAGTATTTTTAGCCAATATTATTAAAATTAATTTTAATTATTATTGTGATTATACTATTGAAGATACTCTAACCTTATTGATCAAAAAATTTGGTATATATATATATATATTAACACTTGTGAGTTTTAGGCATATTAAAACACCAAATAGCAAGTAAATTTGATGATCAAAATTTCATATAACTCTATTAACATAGTAAGTAGTAGGCATATCTAAAACACTGATTAGCAATTAACCTAGGTATACTAAATGAATGGTCTAGGTTTTAACATATAATATATAGGGATTTTTTGAGTTGCCCCTTATTATTAATGTAAAACTTAGGATACTTTCTTATTTTATTAATCTTTTGAATTATCTCCTGTTTTCATTTTCTAGTTGCTTCATTCTGTTAAAAATGTTAAAAAAAAAAGCAAGAGGTAACTCAAAGAATTAGTAAAATTGGAAGTATGTTGAGTTTTGCATTAATAATAGATGATAATTTAAAAGATCCCTAATATATATAAACAAAGGTAAGATACTAGCATATATTTGTATATAGAGTTTGGACTGACATAAAAAAAAAAAAAATACACCCACCACACCCCCCACTGTAGATGTTGTCTTGTTGGATTTTTAAAAAACATTTTGGGTTTTTTTTAAAAAAAAAAAAAGAAAAAAGAAAAAAGAATTGGATTGCTTCACCCATTTTAAAAACTTCATTCAAGTAAAAAGAATTGTTTTTTTGTTTTTTTTTTCGTTATAGTTTAGAACAAGTTTAAGAAGTGAATAAAAAATGAATATTATATTTTTTGTAAAATTTTAAAAATAGTATACCAAACAAATTTCAAATTAAAAAATAAATTTTAAATTAAATATTTAAAAACTCTAATCAAATAGAAAAACTTACTTGTGCATTAGTGCATCGAATTAATGGTTTGTATCATTGAAGATACCATGGTAGACAAAAAAAAAGTTACCCTGTTGCCAATGATAAAGGTGCGTCGTTCGTCTCATTGTCATTAACTTCAAACTTACAAAATTCTAATTCCCAATAGGTCCGCATGATGAATATTTGGACTTTTTTGCCGACTTAAATCACTTTTTAAACTAAATAATTAAACTGAGCTATTTTTTAATTTATTAGTCAAAACTGTACAGTTTTAAAAATAGTGATTTGGAATAACTATTTTTGTTGATAAATAGTGAGATCAAATAACTATTTTTCTTTTTTATGAACTTGAGAAAAATAGTGATTTGATCTCACTATTTGTCAACAAAAATAGTTATTCAAAATCACAGTTTTACCTTTGAAATGGTTATTTTTAAAATGTATTATTTTGACAAATAACTTGAAAAGTAAATTAAAAAAACAAATTTATTCAAAATGTGGTCTATTTAAAAGAATAAAAATCTCGAATATTTGAACTCCCAATTCACTCCACCATTGACGCATTTACTAGTAATAACACGACTCGAAAATATGATGGACCATATAATGGGCTTTGTTGATGAATATGCCAATAATAATTTCAAAGTACGTACATTCATTAAGTTAAATTAGTTGTACAATTGTTTTTTTTAAATAGTAAACAACTAACATGGTCATTAAACTTTCGATTCAATATCACTTTGACCATCAAACTTTAAATCGAACCACTATGGTCATTCAATTTTTAAGCGAGTACGACTTTGATCATTCCGTCCAATTTGGTCGTTAAAAAGGATGAAATGACTCGCGCATGGCTTCACTTAAGGGTATTTTCGTAATATTTCCCCCTTCTTCCTCCCAGAAATCAAATGCTAGCAATAAGAGGAGCCTAAAAACATGGTATATAATATTATTACCAAAAAATATAGCATAATTCAACCTCTAACCAAAATCAATTTCCAAAATTCGAGTTCAATAAAAAAAAGATGGAATGTTCAACAAACAACGGATAAAAAAAAAGAGTTTATACTAAACAAATTCCAAAAGTAGAGAAACACTTAAGGCAAGAATAGTACATCAAACTTAACCAAATTGAAGCCAATCAAGTTTAGAGATAGGGGATGAAGAAACTTACAACAAAGCCCTAGCTCCTACTTATATCAAACAAGTCTTGAGTTTTTGAAAATTAAAAACCCTACAAGTTAACCAAATGCTTGGATTCCATAAAAGTTTAAAAGATTTGTCCCCTCATATGTTTTCTTTGATCTGTACTTATAAAAAGAAATTAGAGGCGAGGGTGGCGAATGAAGTCACAGACAAAGGAAAATAGTGGTGAAATCCAATAAGGATGAAATTAGAGGCGAGGGCGAGCAAATTAGGATCAGGTGGGTTTGTAATGAAAGTTTTGTGAATTAGGCGAGTAACTTTAGGGAAATGATTTGCGGAGCAAAGGTCTGGGATAAGGAGGTTGATCTGTGTGAAATCTTGTTGGGTTTTAAAGTGTTAATAATGGACTTTATTTTGGGATCATAAGAAATGGAAGAATAGTAGTGGTTTTGTGAGAAGAAGAAGGAGCAAGCAATATGACAAAAATACCCTTACATGAAGCCATGTGTCTTGCACGTGGTTTCATTCTGTCCAATTTAACAATGAATTTGACATAGTGGTCAAAGTGGTACTCGCCTAAAAGTTAGATGGCTAAAGTTGAAAGGGCTAAAATGTGCGCATGCGGAAGTAAAAAAACAAATTTATTAACCTTAGGTTTATTATTTAGCGATTGGTTTCTCAAAAATCAATTTTAATTGAATCACAAAGTAAACTTAGAATTTTATGGATTTTAATTTTGGAAAACCTGTTTAATCTTTTCTAACATGCAGCAATTAAACAGATAAGCAAACACCATAATTAACAAGGTATACTTACAATGTAGGATTAATCATCAACAATCCACTATATGCACAAAAGTTTACAAACTCGATTAATCTCAAATCGTACAGACTTACAAAACTTGAATCGCACAAGCCACCTGCAAAATTTTTCACATTCTGCGCATATAGTCCTCCTATGTGAATTGCACGAACAGATTCACAACAAATCACTCGCCACGTTATCGCACCATTCTTCAACTCCGTTTGCGAATCACACACACTTTAGGATCTGATTTGTTCTTTAAATAAATAACCTTTGCTTTGGAGTGAATTAAAAACCCTAAGGTGGTTTTATGTTTTGAGGTTTTGATTTTTCTCTAAGGGGTAAAAAACTCTCTCAAAACATGTGTAAAAGTCCCTTACTCTATGGGTCTTTTTATATAAAAATATATAGCCCAGCTCCCTTTAGAAAAGGGTTAAAAATACTTAAAATGGGAATTTTGTGATAAAAATATGCTACCCAGAATATATGCCATCCAGTCCAACACCAAAAAAGTGTACTGATTCGAAATTAAGAATTTAAATTTCGGGTGTTGACCTAAAGGTTTTAATCTTATTTTGATAATAAAAATAAATCAATCATGTGTAATTTAACATGTTTCTTGATATAAGTTTATAGTTTATTCGCTTGAAAAATCAAGAAAAGCATGCCACGTGAATTCCACATTCGATCAAATCAACATAGCAATGGACAAATCAAGGATATCAATCTCATGACACACATGCTATCAATGCATCTCATGAAGCACAAAGATCAAGGATCATACGCAAAAGCTTTAAGGCAAGAGTTGCAAGTGAAGATCAATTTGAAGAAACAAATCAAAGCATTCAAAGACTCAATTATTTGGTAATTGAGTGAGAGCTTAGGATTAACGTAAAGTTTCTTAATTGATTATTTTTATAACTCAAACATGTTCATGCATCATTATTCAATTGATTGAAAACAAGCTTTAATTGAATTTTTTTTGAAAACATTATTCTTACAAAAACCAATTTTCAAATAAATTCATATTAATTTCAAACGATCATATTTTGAGTTTTTCCAAAAATAAGTGTCTTAGGAACATATTTTTGAGGTCCCCAAAGCATTAAAATTGTTTTTGGAGCTAAATTGCAAAAGTCCAAAACTTAGAATTTTGGCCTGATAGACAGAGGTCATTAGTCGACTGATGGGCTTTACTCAATCGACTGAGAGCTCAGAATATAGTCATTCGATTTCTAATTTTTTTACCATTTTTGGTACCAAACCTCTCAAACGGCTATATCATCTTTGGGATTATATACTGGACATCTAAGACACATTTTGATAAGCTTGAATTACTATAGGAACATATTTTTCATCTATCTTCATCATTCAAAGATTCAAGAATTTGTTTTGATCAATTATTATTCATTGAGCTATAAATCTTGATCAAACAAGATAACTCTAGTGTGAGCTTCAAATTATATCTATCAAACACTTTAGAGAGTTATTATTCATTGGTATGAATCACCAAACACTATGTAATATTCTCTTGTGAGAGGTAAATCTCACAAGTTAGCAAGAAGGTCAATTCTGGTAGAATGTAGTGAGACAATTACACTTTGAGTATTGTGAAAGGTAAATCTCATAAATTAGCAAGAGTGTTTCTTGTGTGAGTATTGTGAGTAGATTAATACTTGTAGAGTGTGTGAGGAAAATGCACTTGTAGCGGTTTGATTTTCACTTGGAAGAAAATCGATTTTTAGTGGAACCTCTCGGGGGCACTATCTAAGCGCAGACGTATGATTTAGACAACCGAATTGCGAGAACAAAAAGTCTTTGACTTCAATCGGTTTAATCTTTCTAACTTAAGCTCTTTATTTACTCGCTATATTTATTGATTGCTTATGTTTTTAGATTTCGTGGTTGAATTGCTTGCATTCCTTAATATATTTGTTTAGCTAGTTAAATTGCTTAAACATTAGTTTTATTCTTATAACTTTTTTAATTTCGCATTTAGTTTCATAAACCCTATTCACCCCCCTCTAGAGTTGATTTTCGACCAACACCGAGTCCAAAATTTAAATTAACAATTTTGTCACACATATACAGGGATAACAATGAACTGTGCACACCCCTACTTGTGGCCTCGGAGAACTTAAAGAGCTAAACGAAGATAATTCTGATGCTCCTCATCATACTTGGAATAAATAAGAATATCATCTATGAAAACCACCACAAACTGATCAAGATAAAGACGTCATAAACGATTCATCAAGTCCATAAATGTCGTAAGCGCATTCATCAACCTCAATGGCATTACTAAGAACTCGTAATGACCATACTGAGTACGAAATGCCATCTTCAGAATATCTTTTTCAATGGCCAACATTTGATGATAGCCCAACCAAAGGTCAATTTTGGAAAATCTAATAGCACGCTGCAATTGGTCAAACAAGTCATCTATTCGGGGCATGGATACTTATTCTTAATAGTAACACGATTCAATTGGTGATAATCTATACACAATCGCAATGACCTATCTTGCTTTTAAGCAAACAGCATGGGTGCACCCTAAGGTGACACAGTAGGTTTAATGAACCTTTTCCGCAACACCTCATCAATTTAAACATTTAGTTCCTTCAGCTTGGCAGGAGCCATACGGTACGGTACTAACAATATCAGAGTAGTACTTGGAATAAGATCAATAAAAAAGTCTACTGCCTGATGTGGGAGAAGATCCGAAAGATCATCAAGAAACACATCACAAAATTCCCTAACCTCAAGAAGATTAGAAGGATAATAACTGCCCTCTCTCATACAACCATACTAGCCAACCACCTAAAATAATCCTGGTGTTCCTTGAGTTTCAAATACGTACATGGAGTATGTGACTCGGACTTATAATGGAAGATCAACATCTGACTATTAAGCAACCGAATGGACACTCATCGTTTAGAATAATCGATCATAACATGAAAAGTAACCAACCAATCCATTCCTAAAATAAGATCATAGACCTACATGTCTATTACAATAAGATTGAATTACATCGAGGATTCTCCCATACTCAAGGAACAGTTTCTACAAATAGAACTCAACCGCATATCACTTCCCAAAGGAGAACCAATGCATATCGTTGTATCCAAACATTCAATATTCAATCTCAATCTATTGACTAAAGCCAACGAAATGAATGAATGGGAAGTGATGTGCCAAGAAATTAGTACATTGTAGGGCATTAATATACACTTTGAAGAGCATATATTACTACATTTGTTGTATTTTTGGAGCTTTTCAGGTGTTTGGAATTAAATTAAGAAGTTTTCGATAAGAAAAAAATGGTTGTACACAAGGCTTGTGTTCGAGAAATTTCTGGCATTAATCCATAAGGAATTTGAAGAAAACTCCAGAGACAAAAGTTCTAGATCTTTGAGTTAGCTACGTGTGGGAAAACATCTTGCGTCAATTGGAGTTCGGAGCGCTAAGTTATGGCCAAAATACGATCAGTATGCCCAAATAATTAATTCTAGCGGGCCAATTAAATCCAAGGCCATTCAGTCCAATAGCAAGCATGCAGTTGGCCCATGTCATTTTTATCAAGTCCTAGTCTTGTTTCACAAGTCCAAACCCATTACATATTAAAAGCTCAATATCCAACTAATTGCAATTATAAAAGAAGAAGCAGCCACAACACTCAAGGGAGACAGTCAACAATTTATTTTTCTCTCTTCTCCTCTCGCACGATTTTTGATAATTAGACAGCAAGAGCAATTCGTATTTTTTTTCCTTTCTTTTGGCACAATTATCGAGACACACATAACAGAAAATTCTTCCCTTCTTTTCTACACGTTTACTGAGGATAGCAATTAATTTGTTTTGGTTTATTTTTATGGAGCATTAGCAAATAGTTTGGAGCAGTTAGTTTATGCAATTAATTCAGAATTGTTCATCTTCAATTTATTTGCGCGTACTCAAGTAAGTATTTTATTTATTCAATTATGCATTATATAATTATGTTTTGTGTTTCAATTATGAGCATGCTAGGCTAAGTTATTTTCTAGGGTTGAGGATGAGTATATTTAATTAATTCTATTGCACGTATTCATGCCAATTGATTCTACCAATTTAATACTTTAATGTTAAAAATATGTTTTCCTATTGAATGCCTATTTTAATTGATATAAAAATAAGATTGGATTCTTATTATGATTTGTTGGATTCAGTTTATGATTTGTTAAAAGCGGATATAAATTGTGTTTAGACGGATATAGTGAGTGTTTTGATTTTATACATTCATTTGGCTATGGAAAAATTAGTAATTGAATTTTATAAATTAATTAAGCTTAATTGAATTTATTTTTCGCATCTAATAGAGCTGAGAGACCAAATTAGTGCGAGACAATGAGTAGAGTTTGATGGGCATGAATACTAGGAACATGATATCAAATATATGACTCTGCCACCATAGTATTTTATTAATTGATTATTTCATTAGTATTTTTATTATTTTGTTTGTATTTTTAGTTGATAAATTATCCCATTCAATTTATAAGCTAGATTAGGAATTAATTAGAGCTAGTGGGAGAGATACGTACGTTACATCCGTCAAGTCCGTAGGGTTTGACCTCGCTCTTGCCTAAGCTATACTAGTATCCGATTCGTGCACTTGTAAGTATATAAAACATCCACAATAAGTTTTTGGCGCCGTTGCCGGGGATTTGAAAATTCGTTTTCCCTGATCTCACTAATTTAGATTATTTCCTTCTACTAGTTCCCTTAAAAAACACTTAGGATTAGAGTAGTGCATGAGCATTATTTAGAAGCGCGGTGTTAAGAGATTGAATATGATAGAGAACTTAGAACTCAATAATTTGTTTGAGGAAGGAATAATGGCTGAAGAACAAGAAGAGGCGAAAACTTTGAAGAAGCTTTTCTCTCTTATCACTTCTAACCCACCGTCATGCATTGTTTTACCTGCCACTACCGTAAACCACTTCGAGTTTAAACCGCAAGTAATGCAACTTCTTCCTAATTTTCATAGAATTGATCAAGAAGATCTTTACCTCCATATTAAGGATTTTTTAGAAATTTGCGCTACTTTCAAGTTTTTAAATTTTTCTGATGAGTCGGTTTGCCTACGTTTATTTTCTTTCTCCCTGAAAGGGAAAGCAAAGGCGTGGCTCAATTCACTACCGTCTCGGTCCATTACCAGTTGGGATATTTTAGTTTCCAAATTTCTTACTAAATTTTTTCCCATTTTAAAGACAAATGAACTTAGAAGGCAGATATCTGATTTTCGTCAAGAAAATAATGAAAAAATTTTATGAGTCATGGGAAAGATTTAAGAACCTACTTCTGGGATGTCCCTACCATGGTTTTGAAACTTGGAGATTAGTTTAGTTCTTTTACAATGGGTTTACTTAAACCAATCAAAATATGATTGAGTCCATGAACAGTGGTATTTTCCTTAGTCTCACAGAAAATAAAGCTTATAATTTCCTTGAGAATCTTTCTGAGAGCTCTCAATAATGAATTTCTTTTCTCATAGAAATTCATCAGCTCAAGTTAAGAAGGAAGTCAAGAAAGAAGGCATCTATGAGCTATCTGAAAGTGTAGAGATTCGAAGGAAGTTAGATAGTCTCTCAAAGAAACTTGAAGCGTTAACTTTGCAGTTAAATAACAATTTCGTCAATCAGACTCAAGCTGAAGGATGTTCTGTGTGTGCTAGCCCTATCCATACATCGCAAACTTGACCTTATATGGTAGGATTCTCTGAATTCACGCCACAACAAGTAAATGCGATGAACGAGTACAATAAGCAATTAAATAGCCCATTCATAGAGACATATAATCCGAGTTGGAGAAATCACCCAAATTTTTCGTGGACACAAGCTCAACCCATCCCCAATCTGGGTCCCCCATCAGCTAATGTTCCACAACAGCAGCCACCTGCTGGTTTTCGCCCTTTAATCAATTCTTATCCACCATTCTAACCTGCTCCATTACCCTATGTCACTCCACAATAATTCTCATATTTGGAGGACACTCTCAAGTAATTCATTCAAATGAGCACCCAAAATAATTAGACTTCAAGCCAGCTTTTGTAAGAAGTAATGAATAACGGCATCATGAACACTCAAGCCATCATTAGGTTAGAGAGTCAAATGGGTCAATTGGCGAGTCAATTGGGTGAGAGAGAGAAGGGTAAGTTTCTGAGTCAGCTAATTCCGAATCCTAAAGGTGTTTCCTCAAGTGGGACCGCTCCTAACCCACCAAATGCACCAATACATGGGCAAGTTCAAGCCATCACCACACTTAGGTTGGGAAAGGTAATTGATAATAAAGTGAGAATACCAGATAGCGAGGAGGAAAAGAAAAAGGAAGAAGTGCATATTCCAACTGAGGTTGAGTCTTCACCTCAAGTTGTGAACTAAGCTCCTCCTATTAAGCAAGCAAATGAAAATATCTCGAGTAAGATCTTTGTTCCTAAAGCCCCATTTCTCATTTCCTCATAGGCTAAAAGACAATAAAAATGGTACTCAATTCGAAAAAATCTTAGAAGTGTTTAAATAAGTTCAACTAAACATTCCATTACTTGATGCCATCAAGCAAGTACCTTCTTATGCCAAGTTCCTCAAAGACTTGGTCACTCAAAAGAGGTGAACAAATGTTCCAAAAAAGGCATTCTTAACTGAACAATCAAGCTCCATTATTCAATGCAGGATCCCTATCAAGTATAAAGACCCTGGCTGTCCAACAATCTCATGTAAGATTGGGAATCATCATATTGAGCGAGCTTTGGTAGATCTGGGGGCTAGTGTGAACTTATTGCCATATTCAGTTTTTAAACAATTAGGTTTGGGAGAGTTGAAGCCTACACCAATAACAATCTAACTTGCTAATTGATCTGTTAAATTTTTTAAAGGTGTCATTAAAGATGTTTTGATACAGGTAGAGACATTTTACTTCCCAGTGGACTTCGTGGTCCTTGATACTCTACCTGTTCAGAACACAAACGGGCAAATCCCTGTGATCCTTGGTCGACCGTTCCTCGCTACAGCTAATGCGCTAATCAACTGTGTGAGTGGACTAATGAAAATAAGTTTTAGAAATATGGCAGTTGAGCTTAATGTATTTGATACAAGCAAACAGCTCCAAGAAGAGGAAGTTAAAGGTGTGAACATAATAGGAAGCTGGATATTTGATGGAAAATGTGACGAGCTTGAAGAAGATTTCATAACTTTGTTGGGAGATGAAGTAAATGATCCAAAATTTGTTGAAGAAGCAAGAGGCATGTCAAGAATGAAAGAGCAAGAGTGGGAAGCAGATGTTCATAACTTTTTGTTTTAGGAGCTAGATAGCGAGATAGACTAATCCCTTAATAGTGTGAAGCTGTGCGAGAGTATCCCATTTGATCCTGGTATACTTGAGTTAAAGCCTAGTGACTCATCACTTTTGGAGAAACCTTATTTGCTTATTGATTTTCTGCTTCCATCTGTTAAGCCCACTGAGTTAATTCATCTTATATCTCCTGATCTGGAGCCCGACATGAGCCATCAAATCTTGGAGGTAAGTGGTTGATTTAATAAGTATGTTCATGCTGTGATTATTATATCTGCTGACCTTCCACCTGATAAATATTCATTTTGCAATTAAATTGGATATCATGCTTTTATTTGTTATCTTTTTAAGTGCATGTTTACCTTTATCATTGAGCTTCATCGACTTCAGGTGATATCATTCATTTTCATATTTACTTGTCTTTATACATTGAGGACAATGTAAGATTTTAGTTGGGGTGGGATTTATTTGCCTTATCATTTCATACACTTCACTTATTGCACTTTGTTAAAAAATGAACTAAAATTTTTGAATTTTTTTTTAAAATGAACAAAGAAAAGCTTTGCAATGGTTCTTTGATATTAATTGAGATTTTATTTCTAGCCGATGTAATAACGATGACGCATTCGTCTTAATACTTTACATTTGCATGCTTAGTTCTCCTATTATCATTATTGAGAGAAATTTCATGATTTTCAATCATCATTATACTTGAGCACATATGACAACTTATGCATGACTAGATGGATGAGTGAGCATAGCTGAAGATTCTTGAAGAACATAAATGTAGAGACTAAGTAACCCGTGAGTAATTGAGCCAATCTTCCTATTTGAGGGTTTTTACATCAATTCTTAATTCTTGAAAATCGTATCTCATTAAGTAGTCTCATTATTCTTTGCTTTGATTGAACACTAGAAAGGTACGTACATGAAATGTAATTCTTTTAAGGATTCTTGGTATTACTTGAACTGAAGAACTATAAACCTTAAGAAGTGACTCAGGCCGTCTTTGGCAGCCTCAATATAGCCTAATCCTACCCTTACATATGTACCGCTAGTCACTTATTTGAGCCTTATATGTAGCCTTTCTTTGGTTGCCCGATATCCTTATTTTACTCCAATTAGGAGTGTAAATCATATTTATAGCATACCCTTTTATCTAAGAATGTATTAAGATATTATTTCTATATATGGGCAATAGTGAAAAGTGAGCTTGAAAAGAAAACAAAAGAAAGAAAAAAAAAGAAAGAGAAAACAAAGTGATGAAATCTCCTTCAAAATATCAAAGTGAAAATTTTCTATGAAAAATGAGATGTGAAAAGGAAAAGATTGAAAAGAAAGAGAAGCTCAAATGAAGTCAAATTTAGCCCAGAGTGTTAATTTTATATCTCAACGTATATCTTAGATATTTGAATCGCCTATTTACCCTTTTCATTTGATTAGCCATTGCCCTAAGCCTTGTGTTACAACTCGAGAAAATCCTAAATATCCTTTGGAATATGGTTTTGAGGTAAGAGTGGTGGAGGGGATCCATTTATGCATTTTGCTTTTCTAGCGGGATTTATCCGTTCATGAGACTCATTTTATTTCATTTATAACGTTTTTCATATATACATGTGAGAGGCATTTGAAATTGAATACATTTACTCTTTATAGCCCGCATGTAATGAAAGCAATTACACCATATTCTTGAGTGTTTCATTTATGGAATGTATACCATGTGAAAAGTTGAGTCAAAGTATAGTTTGAATGAGATTTAAAAGCTTTGCCTATTTAGATATCAATGATTTTATGTTGTTAATTCACACACATACAATGAGATTGGAGAGAAATAAATATTCTTATTAATCTTATTAGTTTGAGAACTTTGATGGTGCATGTCTGTCATATTGCTTAGTATCTGGGTGTTTTGATGTCCTTGTAGATTTATTTGCATTGGTGAAAGAAGGGAAATAATTTTTAGAAAGATCTGTTGCATTCAAATTTTGTTGGTATATTCACTGCAAACCATCACGACACTTAACTCGTCATCTTGGGAGAACCTTGAGGTTAACAAAAGAATTTATTTTAAGACTTTTGCTTTGCTCAAGGATTAGCAAAGTATAAGTTGGGGTGTAGGGCATTTATATACACTTTGAAGAGCATATATTACTACATTTGTTGTATTTTTGGAGCTTTTCAGGTGTTTGGAATTAAATTAATAAGTTTTTAATTGAAGAAAAAAATGGCTGCATGCAAGGCCTGTGTTTGAGAAATTTTTGGCATTAATCCGTAAGGAATTTAAAGAAAACTCCAGAGACAAAAGTTCTAGATCTTTGAGTTAGCTATGCGTGGGCGAAAACCTTACATCAATCGGAGTTCGGAGTACTAAGTTATGGTCAAAATATGATCAGTGTGCCCAAATAATTAATTCGAGCGGCCCAATTAAATCCAAGCCCATTCAGCCCAATAACAAGCCTGCAGCTGGCCCATGTCATTTTTATCAAGTCCCAGTCTTGTTTCACAAGTCCAAGCCCATTACATATTAAAATTTCAATATCCAACCAATGGCAATTTTCAAAGAAGAAGCAGCTGCAGCACTCAAGGGAGACAGTCAACAATTTATTTTTCTCTCCTCTCATCTCGCATGGTTTTCGATAATTAGACAGCAAGAGCAATTCGTAATTTTTTTCCTTTCTCCTGGCACAATTATCGAGACATATACATAACATAAAATTCTTCCCTTCTTTTCTGCACGTTTACCAAGGATAGCAATTAATTTGTTTTGGTTTATTTGTATGGAGCATTAGCGAATAGTTTGGAGCTGTTAGTTTATGCAATTAATTTAGAATTGGTCATCTTCAATTTCTTTGCGCGTACTCAAGTAAGTATTTTATTTATTTAATTATGTATTATATAATTATGTTTTGTGTTTCAATTATGAGCATGTTAGGCTAAGTTATTTTCTAGGGTTGAAGATGAGTATATTTGTTTGATTCAATTGCACGTATTCATGCTAATTGACTCTACCAATTTAACACTTTAATGTTAAAAATATTTTTTCCTATTGAATGCCTATTTTAATTTATAAAAATAAGATTGGATTCTCATTATGATTTGTTAAAATCGGATATAAATTTGTTTTGACAGATATAGTGAGTATTTTGATTTTATACATTCGTTTGGCTGTGGAAGAATTAGTAATTGAATTTTATAAATTCATTGAGCCTAATTGAATTTATTTTCCGCATCTAATTGAGTCGAGAAACCAAATTTGTGCGAGACAATGAGTAGAGTTTGCTGGTCATAAATACTAGGAATATGATATCAAATATATGACTCTGCCACCCTAGTATTTTATTAATTGATTATTTCATTAGTATTTTTATTATTTTGTTTGTATTTTTGGTTGATAAATCATCCCATTCAATTTTTAAGCTAGATTAGGAATTAATTAGAGTTAGTGAGAGAGATACATACGTTCCATCCGTTAAGTCCTTAGGGTTTAACCTCGCTCTTGCCTAAGCTATACTAGTATCCGATTCGTGCACTTGCGAGTATATAAAACATCCACAATAGGAAGCACCAGTGTCAAACTAAACTTTAACCCAAGAGCTAAAGAATAGAATGGTACCTTCTATCACTTTAGCTTCTGGTTGCTCCACCTGACTCAGAGTATATACTCAGCCCGAAGTCCTACCGCCGCTCCTAGAATACGAACTTCCACCCCCACAGGACTGACTCTGACCACGACCTTGACCACTAGAGAAGGATTGCCTTATCCCTTTAGTATGGGTCGAAACCTGAGTTTGAGATTGACTATAACGCGGCTGAGACGACTGTTGCTCCCGACTCACATTTGGACAATCCCTACGAATGTGCCCTGGCTGACCGCACCCATAATAAGTCATCTCTCTTGGTTCTTGATTCTTACTACCACTTCCCAAGAAGTGACCTCCACTTCCACTCGAAGACCCATAATCACTTCTATACTTCTTCCCCTGATTACTCGATTTATTTCCCTCGATACCCTTTTTTTTTTCTAGGAATATACTAACAACAGCTTTCTTTTGCTCTACTTTCATGACCATTCTCACGGCCTCAGTCACACTATTATAGTTCAAGTGATATACCTTATTTTTAATATAAGGCTTCATCCTTTTCAAAAACAAACGTATCCTCTCCTTAGGATCATTGTCTAAACCTTTCTCAAAACGGCTTAAACTCTCGAATTTCGCCTCATATTCCGTCACAGACATATTCCCTTGAATAAGAGACCGAAAGTCATCCCTTTTAATGCTATGATGGACTGGAGAGAAATAACGCTATAAGAACAACGGGATTGAACTGCCCCCAGGTAGTAAGAGCATCCGCCCTCCTCGACACATTCCTCTACCAGACACCCACTTGCTTGATCAACTAATAAGTACCAAGGTTGAGTTTCAAATCATCTGGTAAATGCATGTGTGAGAACCCGCGCTTTCCACGTCGGCCCCCTCTGCGGCGATTCCTCCGATTTTTCGGTTTAATTTTGAAAAATGGTTCTTTTTATTATAGAAAAAATATGACAAATTGCAAAGAAATTAGAGTCGCCAGTTTATTTTACTAAACAAACAAAAGTCTGTGTAAAAGAGAAACATTTATAAATTAAATGACCTCTTAAACACAATTAATGCGAAATCAGTTGATTCGGAGGTTCGGGGATTAAGTTACGAATCAGGAAGGTGTTAGGCACCCAATTCGCCCTTTCGATCTTTAAGTAGGATATGCGTGGAATTATAACTAAACATTTGCATGTTAATTAATGTAATCGTAAATCAGCCCATAATTTTAGAAAAACGGGATTTTATGGTGGGGATGAAAAGCATGTGCTTCGTAATTCTCCCTTTAATTTTGGAAATCAGTGTGTGTGTGTGTGTTTGGAAAAATGATCTTTATAATGATAGATAGCAAAACAAGTGTTTTTGGAAAGATTTAAGGCTTTTCGAAGGCTTATTTAATTTCGGCAATCCTCGAGATTCGTTCGTCATTAGTGTACCATAATTTAATAATTTAAACCTGCATTAACGAATCCAGTACTCTCATATTGGATATTTAGGCATGTGCCGCGATTTATAAATTAAATCGGGCATAAAAGTGTATTGATTCTTTTGTAAACTGAGACTGATAAAACCGAGATCTTATGAAATTAATTGATAAAAATATGTTTAAAAATGGTTTACAGCTCATTCTACGCCTTTGGTTTTAAAAACGGGGTTTAAATATGAAATCTAGATTGATTTTGAGATAAGCAGCAATTTTTACATGCGATTGATCAATTATAACTGATAAAATAAAGACAGATAAAAAAATAAGGCTAGACTGAGATAAAAAAATATCTAAGAGTCTCAAAAATAGTAGAATACTATTTTATAGCACTGTTCCTGAAAGTCTCAGAGTTGACTGATGCCTCAAATGGGATCAATGCAGGTGTATTTATAGCTGTAGAATAATTAATGGGTTGGGTATGGAAGTGTTTGTCTGCGGACAAACACCTTGGTCGTGTCCGCGGACAAACCCCTAATTTGAATATGTGACGGTTTTTTTGCAATTCCGGCCAAATTAAACATTGGATTAATCTGATTTTTAACATTTTATTACCCATGTTACGACCTACATACTGTCCAAATTTTAGAATTTTTGGACATCGAAACGACTTCCATTTGATTTTCAAAGCCGAATTTTAGAATTTTTGTGTTTTACTGTGTCCCACGTGAGAAGGGTAGAGCCATTCTTTCAGTGGTAAGCTAGCAAGTTTTAGCCTCGTTGCATTGTCCGTTTGTTGTTTCCTAAGATCGTTTTGTTTATCATATTTTTGGATTAGATTTCTACCTTGTGTAATTTTGGTTAAGTCTCCCAAGGGGAGGAGACCAAATGTAATTTTGGAAATTCTTAGAAGAAAATGACATTGTGTACATATTCATGTATTTTGGGTTATTTTGAATATAAATGAATGGGTTATGGAGTTCTTTGGGGACATAAAAGCACTATCCTTTAGATACGATTTTGGTTTACTTGATTCATCATTATGTTTCTGGACCTTTTGGACATTGGGAAAATAAGGTAGTTTAATTGATAAAATAATGAAATTTGGGATCATTATATCTTTAGTAAATCGGCCCTAGGAAGGGATTAAGGGATTAAATTTGATCACTTAACTGAGGATAACAACCGTCATGGTAACCGTAAATTATTTTGTATTGTGATATAAGGCCATTATGGTTTCCTTTGTCAACCAAGTTGCATCTCCCCGGGTTAAATGTATGGGTGATCATTATCATGATTCGGGAATACGATTTTTAGTGTCAGTAATGTTTAGAATCCATCTGATTTATATTTATAGATGTTAATATTATTGAGCCATGAAATCATAAGATCTTGAAGTATTTGGAAATAGGTTCGGAATTATTGGGCATACGGTTATGGTTTCCTCTTCATTTGTTGTAAGGCTTATATTTAGGAAGCAATCCTACCCAAGTATTTTGAGTTGTGAATTTCTTTGGGTTTGTGTGTTGGGATAATAAAGAAAATTGGATTGGTTCATTATTTAGGATTGAATCTCGATTGCTTCTTGATTATGGAAAATGATATATATGCATATTACCAATTCTAAGTATCGTCAATGTGGATACAATTTCTTAGAAAGGATTTTGGATTTATGTTTATGAAGGTTCTTCTAAATTGTCGGAATCATACACTTAGAAGTACAGTTGTTGTGGACAAAAACTTGTGCATGAATTATGGAGTCAAGGAGCAGATATAAGGGTTGGAGACCAAGATTTACGATAAATGTTTTGAGTTATTTACTTCAAGAAATGACATCAAAAATTTTGAGGACGAAATTTTTATTAGTGGGGGAGATTGTAATACCCCATACTTTAATTTGTTTTAAATTGAATTATATTAGCTTATTTATACTCAAGTGAGTGATTGTTTAGTGATTTGGGTGGTCCGAATTGATTTCGGTTGGTAAATAAGAAGTTTTGGTTCTTCGCGATTCGTTAATTTTGGCTAACTTTGTGCTATCGTAATTTCTTCATTACTTATCCGATTAAGATGCCGTCCAAGCTAGTGTCTAGGATTTGTACCATTCTACAACTTTCATGTTTTGACTGAAACCTAATTTACACTCTACGTTGGTCAAAATAGCGTGCGAAAGTAGGTCGGTTAGTAAATTTTGGTCATTCGATAGCGTTTTAGCAGAGCGCCATTTTCGGTGAATTTTTAGGAATTATCTATCTATAATTTGGAAAAATGTCCTCTTAAGAAGTTCTAGTTCTTTGAATTACATTTCCATGGACATAAAGATCGTTTCAATCGGAGTTCCGAGCAAAAAGTTATGGCTAAAATACAAATAGTGCTCTAGAGCCCCAAAGTTATAGCGCGGACTGGTATGGCATTTTTGGCATACCGGTATGGCAGTAAAGTTTTGGGAAAATTGTGCCCCGCGGACCGGTATTGGGTATTTGGCATATCGGTCCACCAGTTAACTATTCCCACCGACTTAAGCTCGTTTTAAAGCCATTTTTGGCCATTTTTACCCCAACTTTGACCCAAACACTTCCACACACCTCTAGAGAGTTCTAGAGGGCTCTAAAGAGAGAAAGAGAAATATTTCTACGCATTTTTCATCATTGATCGAAGAATCAAAGCTTCAAATCAATCAAACCTCCTTTTCTTTCATTATTCATCATTTTCTACCTTGGTTTTCTTCTATAAAAGCTCAAGCGTGAGCTTTGGCTACGGGATGTCCCTCAAGTGTGTATGTGTTAATTTAATATAAATGGACTAGTAAATGATTCTTGTATACACCAAGGTACACGTATGATGTTTGATGAATTTTATATAGGCATGTGTTGTTTCTAGTTTACATTTAGAGCATGAATTGCAACTATGCATAATTATTGTGTCAACCCGGCATTCTTGGCGATATTCTGGACAATCTTGGAGTATTCTCATGGCAAGTGGTATATTATCTGCTTCTTAGGGAGGCTGATACCTCATATTTGTGATGATTGAGAGATTTCTATATTCATATTGGCATTTCTGGAATAGTGGGATATTATTCTCTGGAGATTGTCGTTCTACATTGCATATGTTCTCGATTATGATATGTATATGGTAGGGTGTTACCCACAGTTATTTGTATCTATTGTGGCCTTCTTGTCAGGTGAAAGGGAATGTTGTGGTTAGTGTTTGCCAGTATGGAAAAATAGGCAGGACTTGGTGCCCTTGGGTTGAAAAGCCCTAAACCTCCGAGGGGCAGCAAGTCATCGGCTATCTAGGGCCAGCGGTGAAAAAGTTTGAAAATCTAGAACAACGAAAAGACATCGTCGGCTATCTAGAGCCCATGGTGAATAGTCCGGAGATCTAGTAATTAGTATGATAATGATTGGTTAATATGATATTGTGGACTTTGGTCCAATTGTTAATTATCTGTTGGTATTCACCCGAGACGGAGATGCCATATCTTGGTTATATATGATCCTATGTTATGATTATGATGAAGTTTAGCTTTGATATCTCTTGAGGGTGGCCAGGCCCATTGTTGTTGTTATTATGTATCGATTCGGTTTCTATATTTCTTGACAGGGATCGGCTATGGTCTTCGGCAGACAGAACCCATATTATCATCTATCTCGGCTCATCACATATTCTAGTGATTAGACGTAACGGTTGACACAAAGGGAGGTAACCTGCATATGCATGAGCATGCATTGTTTTTGTGAAATCGTGATGTTTACTTGGACTGATGGTTAAGGAATAGATTATTATCAAATTGCATTATTTCATGAAATTATGGTTGAAGTATAAACTATTATCAAATTAATGATTATGTTTTTTCAAACATGTGTTATCCCCTATATTCCCCCTACTGAGCTGTGAGCTCACCCCATTTTTCTAAAATAATACAGATACCTGGGTGTTTAGTAAGGACAAAGAAACTACTGGATCGGGGGCGAAGTAGATGGCTCTGATAAAATAATCATTTTTGTGATGTATATATATAATTACAGGAAGCCACGGCTAGCCTGGAATGTTATCTACTAACTTGCTTATACTTGGTTTGGTTTTGTATTTTGGTCACATGCTTGTGTAAGAATGATACTATTATTTTGGCACTCTTTTGCTCGATTGATGCGTGACGTAAGTATTAGACGTACATAAAAAGCCATCATCTTATATAATTTTATTTGATTTGACATGTGGTATGTATTTTGTTTGGATTCTTTATATTTATATACCAATTTTAATTAATCTAAGATGGGTTAGTAGCACTCCAGATTTTAATTACGGCTGTTGTCTTGTAGATTAAGGCGAGAGTGTTACATCACAAATTATAGGGTTCTTAAGTGACAACCCTAGAGAGAGAATGAGAGTATATATATTTAAGAGTTGAATGATAGGATTATGAATAATAGGATAAACCGTAAGGTTCCTATCTTATACTATATATATGTGGATTTTCTAGGGTTAGGTAATTATCTCAATTAAGTGGGCAAACCTATTGTATTCAGGTTAAGCCCATACAATATATTAACATCTCTTACTTGCCCCGTAGGGCGGCTCAATATCATTTTCTCAAAAAAATTCCCAATCGCTTTACTATTCATATAGGAAATGGGATGTGTGACCTTGCGAGAAAAAACACATAGTTTTAGGATTATATTTGCTAAGGTATCACCAAATTGGCAAAAATAAATCACTGAAAGTATTCTGATGTATACCCAGACAATGCAACTACGTTGGATTTAGCACTCTTAATTCATCATAAAAAAAGCAGTGCATTACCCCTCATCATGTGATACACTTATGACCCTTTATTCGAGACAAACTTGATGTGGTCACTAACCAGCTAATGAATAGTCTTCCCTAAGTCCTTATATCAATATAATGGCCCAACTGCTTTCCTAGACACACCCCCTTTAGACAGTATCATCCATCGCCCTAGGCAAGTGTGCTAAAGTAGCAATTACAGAGTATCATCTTCATGATATAGTCTTAGGTCACATAAGATAAGCATCTTGTAAGATCCAGGTGGCTCACACATCAATGAAGCAGGGATTTATTTATCGCTACCGTTATTGGTCGGCTATAGCACATATAGTATAAAATGTTTGCTATGGTTAGGCATGTAAATTGGATCGAATTTGGATCGGATTAAGGTAAATTCAAACCTGTATTTGAAAAAGTTTTTGGAATCGAATCCGGATCGGATCATGTAACAGATTACCAAAACATCGATCCATATCCAAATTTGTTTGGGTTGGATTCGGATAGGATTATATCCGATCCATTTAAAATTTTAATTATATAATAATTAGGTTGTAAATATATAAAAAATAATGAAATTAACATAAAAATTAAACTTAATAATAGTCAAATTTATTCTATTCTTGTAAAAAGAAACTTATTTAATACTTTTGGGTTATGTTTATTTAATACCGGTGAGCAACCCGGGAACATAGGCATTGACAACGCACCATGGGTTAAATATTCTCTGTGGATTTGTATATGGGTTATTCTACTTCTTGTATATGACAATGGAATGCCATCTTAGGGCGAACGGATTTTATGATGTGATCTCCGCTCTAATTTTCGTCTACATGAGTTATGATTATGTTATCTTCTTTTGGAGCGGATGGGTTCTATGATACCATTTTGGCTTAGAATCTCATTAGTTCGACTCATTAGGGTTTGGAAATGGGTTGGCATAAGGGATTAGCCTGCATAGGCACTTGCATACATCGTTTTATATGATGATGGTTTTAAACTAAATGATTGGTTAAAACATGAATTATTAATAAACTGTTGTTTATGTTTTTAAACACAATATCCCTTATTTCCCCTACTGAGCTGTGAGTTTACCCCTTTTCTTCTAAAATCGTACAGGTATTCAGGAGTCCTAAGAGGACAATGAGGCGACGGGATTGGGAACGAATTAGTGGCTTTGATACAGACTTATTTTGTTATGCATATGTTCCTATGGCAAGCCATGGCTAGCCAAGTGTATTGTACATACTTGGATACCTATTGACACTACCTTGTATAACTTTTGGATATGTATACATATGTGTTATGTGATTTATCTAGATGATTATACTTCATATTGTTATCACCTGAATGAGTATAATGGTTGATTGACACGTATTATATAATTTATTATTCATATTAAATCCATTTTGGCCAATCTAAGGTGGGTAAATAACACTTCAGGCCTTAATTATGGGTGTAATCCTGATAATTAGGGCGGGTGTGTTACAACCCCTCTCATGAGATTATCTTTAATTATTGTTATGTCCATGAATCAGTACTAGAGGATGCTCCGATGTTTGAAATGATTCCAAAGAACAAATAAATCTCAATAGATTATGAGAGGGCATATGAGTTGATGGAATGATCTTTCATATATATTGATGATATATTTGTATACACTATTGCTCAAGAAATCATAGAGCACGATGATATCGAACCTTGCTCTGTTGCAGAATGTTAACAAAGAGCAAATTTACCTAAATGGAAAGAAGCAATCCAGGCATAACTAGATTCTATGGCAAAAAGACAGGAATTTGGTCCAGTAGTGTTAACCCCACCAAGTGTAAAGCCTGTAGGACATAAATGGGTATTTGTCAGAAGGCGTAATGAGAATAATGAAGTTTTAAGGTACAAGGCTCGCCTTGTACCGTAAGGTTTCTCACGCCCTTGGAATTGATTACGAGAAGACATACCCACCTAAAATGGATGTTATAACATTCCGCTGTTTAACTAGTTTGGTAGTTTTCAAATGATTGAAAATGCAGCTCATGGCTCTTGTTACTGCATATCTCTATAGGGATCTTGATTCAGCGATATATATAAAAGTACATAATGGCCTTACATTACCCAAGTCAAGTGACTCTAAACCACGGAGTGCGTTTGCAATTCGATTGAAACGCTCACTTTATGGATTAAAATAATTCGGATGGATGTGGTATACCCATCTAAGTGACTATTTGATTGGGAAGGGATATAAAAATGATGAATTATGCCCCTGCGTATTCATAAAGAAAACAAGTTACGGATTTGCAATTGTAGCTGTATATGTTGATGATATGAACATAATATGTACTCTTGATGAAATAAGAGAAACCACTAACTAATTGAAATTCGAATTTGAGATGAAGAATCTTGGAAAAACTCGATTTTGTCTAGATCTTGAACTAGAACATCGAGTTTGTGGAATATTAATCCACCAGTCTGCGTATGTCCAAAAGATGCTTAGGCGATTCAACATGGATAAAACGCATCCTGCTAGCACTCTCATGATCGGTCGAAGTTTGAATCTAAGAAAATATCCATTTTATCCAAAGGAAGATGACGAATAGGCGTTAGGAGATGAAATTCCTAATCTAAGTGTAATAGGCGCATTATTGTACTCGGCTCAATGTACCCGACCAGACATAGCATTCTTAGTGAACTTGTTAGTTGGATTTAGCTCAGTGCCAACACAGCGTCACTGGAACGGTATCAAGAATATTTTTTTGATATCTAAAAGGAACAATTGATTTGAGAATGTTTTTCCCTACAGAGAGGTAAAACTAATTACAGATTGTATGAGAATCTCTAAAGTAAGTGTTAATGTCGAAAAGGCTAGCCCTTACATTGAAATCTTAAATGATGTTTTGGTTGGTTTTGCTGATGCAGGGTACTTCTCTGACCCACACAAAGGTCGTTCCTAAACTGGTTATGTATAGTATTCATTATTGGGAACACAAAAATATCATGGAGATCAACCAAACAAACTCTTGTGGCTACATCCTCAAACCACTCTAAGATCATCACTCTACATGCATGAGGTGGTTCATGAGTGTATATGGTTAAGGGCTATCATTACACATATTCGAGTGACTAGTGGTTTGAGTTCTACCATTGAAGAGCCTACTTGCATTTACGAAGACAATGCAGCTTGCATCGAACATATGAGATATGTTATATCAAGGGTGATAATATAAAACATATATCTCCAAAGTTTTTCTATAATCAGCAACAACAGGCTCTCTTCAAGATTCAAATGAATTAAGTAAGGTCTGAGGAGAATGTAGTAGATTTGTTTACCAAATATTTGCCTAAGGCTATATTTGAGAAACATGTGAAAAGCATAGGAATGCATAGGCTTTTCAAACTCCCTTGATCGATGTATAGATCAGGGGGAGTATAGATTTAAGGAGAAATCTAACACATACAGGTCATCGATCGTGTTGTACTCTTTTCCTTCGACCAAGGTTATTTTTCCTACAGGGTTTTGTCACTTGGTAAGGTTTTTAACGAGGCAACGATTCATGCATAAGTTTTTCAAATTCCTTGATTAATGTAAATATCAGGGGGAGGTGTAGACTTGAGGGGCAATCTAACATCCACATGATATTACGTTACACTCTTTTCCTTAGACCAAGGTTCATTTTTCCCATTCGGTTTTGTTACTTGGCAAGGTTTTTAATGAGGTAACGATACGTGCAAACTCTATTGATCGAAGTTAGGATCAAATGGAAGTATAAACTCAATGGAGGAAGTCTAACATAATTGTCATAATGTTGTACTCTTTTTCTTTCGCTCAAGGCTATTTTTTCCCATAGGATTTTTGTTACTTGACAAGGTTTTAATGAGGTAGCAAGACATGACATGTACCATTCTATCTCCGACTCGGCATAAGGGGGAATGTTGAATGAAATTACACGTAGTGTGTTATCGTCTAGATAGGATATGTATTAGGAATTTTACTGTGTAAATTATGTATTATGGGCCATATCGGGCTTCATTGTTAACCCTATTTACTATTGTATTTATGCCATATTTAAAGGGGTTATCTAATGAAAGAAATTTTTGAGTTGTTCCAGCAACATATTTACTAATATTGTAAATGTTTCTTATGGCTAAAGGCACACAAGTCATTTTAACATTTACAAAACCCTAAATCTAAAATATCTCATAAGATTCACTACTTCATTTTGCAGCCAATGTCGTCTATCTCAATCTATTTCTTCTTCTCTCCTCTATTCTTCTCCTTCTTTCTTCTCCTTCATTACTACTTGTTTCTCTCCTGATTTGAGAACGAACAAGGAGGAGAAAAAAATCGAGTTAAGGCTTTGCTAACTTATTTCACTTATTTGACCTAGTTTCTCACTTCCCCAAATAGCGTTCGTTTTTTGCAATAAGCGTAAATAGCGTACGCTATCTACGCTATAGTGTGCCACGTCACCAAAATACCCACGCTTTTTGTTCCACATGCTATTTATTGCACGTTATGTAGCGTTTGGTGAGAAAATGCACTAGAGCGTAGTGTGCCACGGATCGCTATTTAAAACACTAGTATTATCTTTTATTTTTTAAAGCGCTATATGCTAGCTTTATCTTTAATTTTATTCAAGTACTGATCTACTTACTCATATAACATCTAAAGGCATATCTATGTTTATGTCTAATTTTCTTTGTTGTTATATAGTAATCAAACTAGAGGATTACTACTTCTTCTTTTCTTTTTTTTGATTTAGTTTTCTTACATATGTATTTATTGGGAGTGCATGAATGGTGCTTCATGAAGGCTCGGCTTACTAACATGACATTTGTTAGAGAAAAAACCCTTTGGTGTGCCTCATGTTTTCTCTATTCATCTCTCTATTTTTTTTCTTTACTTAAACCAATCTATTCTGCATGTTTACAATCTAATTAAATAACTTATGTATTTAGTAATCAAATTAGTAGTTAAGATACGCGCCTTTTTAATTTGCTATCCAATATCTTCATGATGTTTATTCCTTAATAATTTCCATATTATGCGCACGTATTATGGATGTTCTATTTCAGAATTTGTGTAAACAATTAATCCATTATATGTGATACCCCTTTGGTAACACATAAGGTCAATGTACTATATTGCAGGTTCATGATCTTGAGGCTATTCTTCTACTAGTCAATCATTATCGAGGTGTGCCCATACCCAACATCGTACATAGTCGCTTTTTATTTCATTTTAAATAAATACATGCATGGTGGTGAGTTATAGTTACTTTTGCGTTCTTACTTGTATTTTTATACTTGTTTTCTTACTTGTATTTTTTTTATACAAGCGTTACAAGGATACACATGGCGGTCGGCCATAGGGAGAAGGGGGAAGGAAAACGGGGTTTCTGTGGCTCGAACCTAGGCGTCCAGTATGTTAGCACCACATTTGTATTAGCAAAGGATTTTAACTTTTGACCATTTTTGATTGGCTTGAATTGTGCACAAGGAAAAAAGGGAAAATAAAAAAGCGCAAGGAAATTTAATAGGTTTATTTGTGCATTTTGACCTTTTCAGATTTTTCTCTCTATTTTTTTTTGCTAAAAAATTAGGTTGTGAAGATTGATGAGTTAAAATGCATCATTGTGAATAAGAAACAATGTATTGTAGATTAACATTGAGCTCATACAGTTAGGTAAACCTCATTAATTGTTACAAACCATTATAAATTTATATTATAAAGTGTTTAGAAAACTAATATTTTCAAGCAAAGACACTTATTAAATGTGTTAAGCACGACAATTAAATAAAGGTTATGGACACTTACTAAATTATGTAAGTGGTCAAATTAAAAGTGTTCTCAAGACTTATTGATGACATTTGTAAGTGTCGGAAACACTTATATATTAGGCTTTCTGGCACGGTGTTCGAAGCTGGTAGGCCTTTTGTTTATTAGTATTCTTTTGTAATTGTTGTGATATGAAATGGACAATCCTTATTTTGACGATCCTTATAGGAAACTTTCCCTGTATATTTAATATTACTCCCAATTTAAATGTGTTGTGAATTGTGTTGCATTCCATATTATAGAACAGTGGTGGTTTGCATATACAAATGTTAATGGAAGTGATAAACTAGTTGAATTTTAAGTGTTATTCGTATATGTATATTTGCACATACTATAGAGTGTGTTGAGGAACTCTATTTCCTAGCTTTAGAGTTGAATAACATTTTAGATCAGATTTGAAGCTAATTTTGCTCTAATTCTAATCATGGATGTTGTGACAATTATTTGTTTTGCCTTATGTTTTTCAAGTCTCAAGAACACAGTGTTGTTCTTTATTGTCTCAAGTGGCTGAGACGCGTAGCTTATTATATAATCCATTTGCATTTTCACTCGTATAAATTTTATATGGGGACTTTTCTATTTCTCTCTTTTTCATCCAACTCATAGTTTGGGCAGGCCGAGCTCCACAAACCGGTTGCAGAGAATGGGTCCGTTGAAAGCGGAGTTCCACCCAATGTAAAGAAATCTAGTGGAAGCTGGAGCTCCGAGAAGCAAAAGCATCATTCTCTACTTTTGCAAATTAAAAACTTTAATTGTAGCTAATGTTGTTTACTATTCATTTAGTTCCTTTTTTTTATTATATATTTTAAAATCTTATATTGATACTTCATGGAGGGTTGATTGCTGATATCCTCATTGTAATTTGATTATGTTTTTAGCAGCAAATTGTTTTCGTTTCTTATTATTTAATTGCTTTTAAAAATAATTCCATTGTTTGTCAATGTCAAAAACAATGACAATGTAACAACCATAATATTTTTTTTACCAACTTATGGCTGTTGTTAACAGTTACTAAAGGTGTTCACAATACGATCAACTGGATCGTTAACTTGCCAGACGGACCGGATCGTTAAAGTCGATCCTCTATTTTTTTGGATTGGACCGGACCAAAGAATTGACCAAGACTAGACGAAACCGGATCATTTTGAATAATTTAGTTTTATTCAGTCCAACCGGTCTGTACTTTTATAATAGTCCTTTCATCTTTTTGGGCTTGCAGCATAATTTTAGGTAATGGGCCTATTTTAAACAATGGTTCTATCTTTTTTTTTCTAGCCCAACATAATAACCCATTTTCACAAATACAAACACACATAAAACACATACAAATTCATAATACACCAAATTTATCACAAAAAAAGTGAAAATACCTACTCGGGTGGTTCTAGATGGGGAATTTAGAACACTTTAAACACAAAAGCCCAATAATTCTTGATGTAAAAGAATTCTGCTTGAACTCTTGAACTTTAATTCTGAAATCCCTAAGGTAAAGAAAAATGAGCAAGTGATAAGGGATAAACAAATGACAAATTAATATTAGACCACCAAACTCAATCTCATTTAATGAAGTAACAGTAATCCACATATATAATTCATCTGACTAAACTAGATAACTAATTGATTTTACTACCTTCACTCATCATCTCATAGATAAAAAATGTTTATATATATATATATTAAGGTTAGGTTAAAAAAATGTATATATATATTTTTTAAAAAATATGTATATATATTTGGTCTTGTTCAGTTCTTTAAGGATACAAATTGGTAAGATTGAACCGGACCATTTCAGTTTGCTAAAATGTCGACCAAACCGGACTGTTGTATATATAAAAACAGAAAAACCTTATTTTTTGGTCTGGTTTGATTTCTAAAGAGCCCTAATGGTCACAAATTTGTAAAATTACCACTGGTTCATCACTAATTTCTGATTGCTACAAACAATCATAATTTAAAAAATTATGACTGTCAATGTCCATCTTAATTTTATAAATTGTGACAGTCATTAATAGTCACAAAACAGTCATATGTTTATACCTTATGACTATCCCAGGCCATTCTCGATAATAGTGACAAAGCATGATTATGATAGTTTTTGACTGTAAAAATAAAATAAAATTGTCACAGTATTATTTATGACAATTAAAAACAGTCACAAATGACTTTTATGATTGTTTTTGACATTCACAAATTACTAATTTTGGTTTAGTGTGTTAGGCTTATATTTTTAGTTGACTTGATTCCGATATAAAAAACACTTTTTCTGTTGTAATTATTTAAGTCAAATTAAAAATTCGAAGATGCAGCAGTTAACATAAACTCGCCAAACTTACCAAATGCATCGTACATAATTCATGATCAACTGTAAGCTGGTCATATGCTTTGATTCAA
The DNA here is from genome assembly GCA_021464415.1 of Lonicera japonica. Taxonomy (NCBI): domain Eukaryota; kingdom Viridiplantae; phylum Streptophyta; class Magnoliopsida; order Dipsacales; family Caprifoliaceae; genus Lonicera; species Lonicera japonica. The sequence goes on from CM038469.1 coordinate 11,809,950, forward strand.
AATATAGATGGTGAATTGAGTATTAAATTTGAAATCAAAAGTTTTTGAGTTAAATATATTTTTAATTATTTTTATCAAGTTTTGTCGAAATTCAAAAAGCCCAGTCGACATTGATTAATGAAGAATTGTTTTTCTTATAATTAACATATCTATAAAGTTGCTTTTAAAATTTGTCAAATCAAAAGTCAAACGAATTTAATACGGTGAAACAAAGTAAAAAAAAAGTAAAATAAAAAAAATTAATTTAATGAAATAAAGAAAAGGTTTGAAAAAGTCAAACGCTTTCATTTTTTAAAACCCACGTGGACTTCCATTAAATCCATTACTTTTAATTTCCTTAATGGGCTAAGCCCATTAACTATTCTCCAATTCTCCAAAGGAAAGCTCCACGTGTGGATGGAAGGAAACAAAGCAGCGCAACACTTAAAAAATGTAGACAAGTACACTTATTGATAATGTGTACCGGTCCGGCATTTAATTAGACTTACAGATTTTGTATCGGTAGAAAGTTTTTTATATGTATTGGTTCGGCAGATAATTTTTAGGCACGTATTTTAATCATTAAAATTTATTTTTTAATATCTTTAACATATTTTAAAAAGGACTTTGATTTTATATTTTTGATATAAATATAAAGCATTTGTTTATGGTAAAAAATGTATTACTCTAGGAGTTTTTTGAGGTAAAAAAATATCCAAATACTAGAGTCAATTTTTAAGAGTTTTGACTCCACCTAGATTTTATTTACATGCCATAGGAGATCATATTATTCTTTAAATTTAAGAACGAGAGTTCCAAACATTCATGTTCTTGTGGGAGTGTCTTCGGTTGTGATTAGAAACAGAGTGAGAGAAGTAGCTAACTTGCGATAAGGGAGATTGCAGACGGAAGTGAAAGATTGTGATTAAGTATTAGAAGGAGGCGACGGGTAAGCTGGAAAAGCGAGAAGCGCTACGCCAAACCAGCGTGGTTGGATTCTACGTTCAAGGGATTGATGGGACTATTGCATAAATTGTGGAGAAATAATTGTTGTAAGTCATTGAGCCTGCAATTTTGTTTTGATCATAGTTAAGCACTGTCAGTCCCGATGATTAGTTGTACGCAAGTAGGGATACCTCGTAAATTTCTTGTGTTGTGGATTACTTTTGTGTGATTACTTGATTGATTTAATTGTTAGAAAACATAACACAAGATTTTGATAGTACTAAAATTTGATTAGATCTAGGGTTTTAATTCTGCTTATCAAATCTAAAATTATTTTTGAGAAAAATCCTAAAATCAACCTAGTCAATACGATCCTTAATTTTTTTTCATAGTGCATGTGCACCCATAAGTCTAGCAAGAATCGGATAACGGCCTAAACATGTTACTTGTCGAATAGAACAAAATTAACGTCCTTAAGCAAACGAATTATATCAGACATCTCTCGAAGATGTTCAGTAATCATTTGCTTAGGTTTTTTTTCGATAAGTTTCATATTTCAAGACAAGGCCTCGAAGCCTTGTGGCGGACATACCACCTAAGTTGTAACGAAGCTGGTCCCACATGTCTTGCGGCAATGTGACCTGCTTAATAATATATAGTATGCACTGCGATTCTTTTTAAGGAAGGCACGATAAGCCTCTTGCTTGCAGTGATGAGCCAACTCATACTGATTTAGAATCCCTAGCATCCTTTTATGCCATATTTTATAGTTGTGACGTTAAGTTTCCCTTCTTTAGTTATAGGGGAGACAATGCTATTGGTAATCATCACTACATTTACCTATGAATTTGAAATATTAATTATCAAATCTTATTTGTTTATCTTAAAATTAACATAATAATATTATCTTTATTTACGCGATAAGATTGGAAATTTGCTAAGCTCGCGGTCATCACTTGATAATGTAAATTCAGATTATGCTTTAACTAAGGAAAACTATTTATTAGTGAGAACAAATCTAACTAATATCATCCATACAAAGAAAAGTCTCACAAACACGAGTTTTATGTAAAAACTTTATTAACAAATTGTTTATGAGTAATATTAACAAGTGCCCTAAGGGCACATGTTATGCACCTATAAATAGAAATGCATGATATTATTTATATTCATAGTATAGTTAACATGTACCCTTAGGGCACATGTTATCGTTTTCCATTATTTATTTATTATGTTAAGGTGATCTAATAAATGTAAAAGTGATAAATAATATCATACTTACATTTGTACCAAAAAATAAAATATTATGAGGGGTGTCACCGTTACATTTAACATATATGAAGCACCTCACGACCACAATTTCATAGCACATAATAAAGTTATTTGCTTTTTTTCATTCCATATAACATCAATGACATGCATTCAAATAAGAGTGATGGAATGAATATATGCTGCTTTCTCTTCTAAGAGAATTGGCCCACATGCATATGATTCTATGGGAGAGCAACACAATTATTGGACTTATCACCTAGATGAATCCATGACAAAAAACATGCAATTCATAAAACGAAATTTCAGAATATCGATTCGCACAAACTCAATAAATTTAACAACAATTATACGAAATAATTATATGTTACCATGTATAAAATAACATGTTAGTTATTTTAATATACCAGTTACTTTCCACTACTTATAATCCATTCACACAGATTAAATTTTTATACAAAATTTTCACATTTTTATTTATGTACACAAAGTGGTCAAAATTGAAAAAAAAAACTTGCATAAAATATGAGATAAATACTTAAGGAATGTATTTCATTGATCAAATAGTGCCCAAAATTTTTAAATATGTCCAAACTCAAAATATAATTTTTATGGAAATTTTCATAATATAATAATTCAAATTCAAGCAATTATTTCATGTAAATAAGCTAAGAAATCAACAATAAAGGATGATAAATATTTCCAAACATAAAAATATATATCCCAAGCCTCTAGAATATTATAATGATCATGTTTCCACATTAATTTTTTTTCCAGAATTTATCTCAATTATTTATCATTTTAAATGATCAATAAACAGGCACTTAAAAATTAATAGGAGATTTTCACGATTTAGAAAATCATGAAATTAATATCAAAAGGTAGAAACACATTCCAAAAACCTATTGTCCAAATATAAGAGTTTAATTCCCTCTTGAAATTGTGTACTCTCGAGAATACATAATTAAAAAAAAATGGCCAAAACCGGAGTTCAGATGATAGTGCACTCGCCTACACTCTCCGTTGCCGAGAGTGGGCGTTGCAAGATATTGTTCAACTTCTTCCTTATACCCAATTTTTCTTTTTTACATATTTTGTTTTTAGGGGGCTCACTTTGTTCAATTATATCTCATTCGCTATAAGCCCAACATTATGTATCATTATGAATGGAAATAGCACCTAACTAGGAACGATTATATGTAAAAAAAATTGCATCAAAATTAAATTTAAATGTGCCTAATATCATCACAAATCTTAAAAAAAATAAGCTTTCAAAAGTTCAAAATCAAAACTATGGTTTGATTTTTCTTCCAAACAACTTAGCCGTTTTTGACAAAATTTTAAGGGGACATTCTATCTATGTAAAGGAACAAATATATGTAAAAAGTTCATCCAAAAAGAGGTCTTTGATTAAAAATGAATTTTAATATTTTAGATTTAGTTATTTGAAATAATAAAACACATGGTATACATACAAAGGCGAATCAACAAGAAAGATCCATCTAACACCAATAATGTAATATTACAAAACTAAACGGATTTAGATATACCTTCAACGGAAAAATCTCAAATATGAGAAAAAGGTCATTTACTGGCTTGTTGGTTACGAGCCTTCAATCTTTGTTGCCTCCTTATGTACTCTAGGATCTCAACGATAGCATTGGGTTGACTACCAGAGTTGCCCCTTGCTTTCCATGTCACAAATCCTTGGGTTCTTAGATGATAACCCTAGAGAGAGAATGATAGTCTATATATTTAAGAGATTGAGACTAAGATGATGAATGATAAGATAAACCTTAGGGTTCCTATCATATATATACTATATATATGGGGATTCTTAAGGTTTAGGTAAATATCCCAATCGGGTCAGGTCGACACTAAGTGGACGGACGTATTATACTCGGGTTAAGCTCATACAATATATTATCACATATAATAGTGGAATCCATTATCTAATTTTTTTTTCATGTATCATAAGTCCTATATCATATCTAATGAGTTGTAATAACACAATCATCAAATAGTTTGATTATAATTATGAATGTAATGAAAAATTCTCTAGCGTATTTTCATTCAACTTTGAACAAGCATAACTTTCTCATATGAACTCAGAATTTAGCTTATGACCTATCAAATTAAAGATATTCAAGTCTACTTTCACATGGAAGTTGCGTCCAAGAGAGTAAAGAGAGGTCAATCTGATTGTTTTTAGAATTTCAATACCTAGAATTTAACTTTAAAAATTCAGAGCAAACTAACTAGAAGGTATTTTTCCATGAAACAAAATTAATCTCATAGACTCTTAATATTATATCTAAATATATCATAACTTACATAATGATCTAGCATACAAATTTTTTAAATTGATCACAACATAGAAAATAACTAACAAAACTTTAGAAATATATATACATTAACATACCTTTTTTAATATACCTCACTAGAATCGTTTATTTTAATTATGTGGGAGTCACCCAACAACACTTCTCTCGTCAATTTTAACACAAATTTTGGACAAGTCATAAAAAATATGATGCATAGCACCAATATTTACCTATGTAACACCTTTATTTTTTTCTCGATTGATCTTCACAAGATATAATAGTCACAAGTGACTTCTAATCAAGTTCGTTCACAAAGTAAGACGATACTTGTTCTAATAAACACAAAATATATGTCGATAAAATGTCATACTCAAAACACAAAAAATAGAGTTGAACTCTAAATTGTTTGCATTTTGTTTATACGTGGTTTATACTTGTCAAAATTCAAAATTTCAATTTATTAGTTTTGATTTTAGTTCGTCTAGCCAAAATTCCTCTTCTCACTCTTGCAGCCAAGCATGACATCTACGTCTTTAAATTGTTGCTGACATCACATAAATATACTGCAAGAGATACGGCATCATTAATTCAAAGTAATGATTCAAACTAACATAACAATATTATACTAATAACACCAAAGATTAAAAAAGAAAAAGATCTTTATTGTTTTGGTTACCATCCAAAACAATTATACCATTGATATAACCTTTAAAGAGCGAAGTAACGAAAATACATTCAAAATTCGTGTAGATGAATTTATAGGGTTGCTAAATAGAGAACCATCACTTGTTCAATCACGTATCCTCAAAGCGCAATGAATTGTAGTAACAGGAAATATTATGCTACTATCAAAATCTATATTTAATAATACTTTCACAACGACACTGTTAGAATAACAATATTAAAATAACAATGGAAGAATTAAAAATCTTAAAACCATTAAATTTGAACTAGAACAATGTTACCCGAAATTTGACACAATAAGTGGAGAAATTCGAGTTGAATCGTATATTAGGTCACTCTCATTAAGAGGTTTAGTGACACTTTCCAAAATTTATACTAGCAGTTCAAAAATCGACACATTGTTCCGAGGATAAAACAAGCCCATATTCTCCTTCTGTCTCAGTTTTCCTTACATGGTGGATGTGGGAGGTCAAAATTATAAGTTAGCTTTTAATTCGGCCTAGCTTGGATAGCCCATAATCGGCCTATGGCCAAAAGCTCGTAGGCCTATTACATTATGACTTGTACATAACACAAAATTAAGGAAGGAAAGTTATTTAGCTGACTATAATATATTCCTGAGGTGGCCGATCACTATTTGGCTATTACAGTCTGTTGAACAAGGTGTATAGAGATAATCTCGTTGGCCAATTGGCAGAGGAAGGCTGAGTTGGAATATAAGTGATGGGAAATAAAAACTTATACAAGTGTTAATAGGGTTAGGGACACGTGTTATCTTGGAGTGGTGATCAATAAACTCGATTTTACCATTTTAATGAGAATCTTTGGGGCAATGGTTGTATTATATTATTTATTTAAATATTGCGCATACGTGTCTTTTATTTCATATATTAGATGATTTGGTGTGTATAGTTTAGATTACACATGTAGGATCATATCATCATTTATTGTGCAATATAAGTTTATTGGTTCACGTCTGAGATGGAATTGGACACCCATCATTATGATTGCAACAAAAGTTTTAATCGTTTATCTTGGCTATATGAAACGGTATAGTTTCAATTCGTTGTGCTAGTACACTTTATGTATATTGAACATGTTAAATTTAACCCTATGGGGTTGGTCTAGTGGTTCACTAGGTCCCTATAAGGGACGATCTATTTAGCGGGAGATCTCGTGTTCGAATTCTTCCAAGTGTAGTAGATAAAAAAAATTACATGTTTAGTTTGGGTTAATTATTTTTTACTGACTATATAAAATAATTTAAAATCTCATGTTATTATGATTGCTTATACTCTTACTTTTAAAATAATAATAGACATATATATATATATATGTAGTATTTGTTCATTTGGCTTATTAAGAGTGATATTCATTTATGAATCAATAAGCTCCGTGAATTGGATAACGCCGCTATATGAATGACGGATATTAATTATCGACATAATCCACTTTCTGTTATAGGGATTGTTGATAGCCCCTTGAGAAATTTACGAGTTTTGATCATGTAAATGCTTGCAGGTGGATTATGATAATCTCACATGTCAAATAAATTAAGTGGTAGACTCAAATATTAAGAAGTCATTTAAATATAATTGTCAGTAATTTAATTTGATTTATGATTATCTGTAATCTTAATGTAGGGAGAATTAATTCATAATTGAATTAAGATTCCAGCTTTCTATAGGAAGCCCACACCCTTATTTCTCCTTAGGATCCTTATTGTAACCTTATATATATGCCGGCCTCAACTCTTATCATGGAACTAGAATTCTCAGGAATTAGGGTTTTTGCCACGGAGAGAATTGAGGAAATCTTGGTAAGACTATAGCCCACATTCGATGCATGATTAAACGGGGGAAGGAACACGATAGAAAATCGTAAGAGTCCATCGAACCCGTGTTCTCGATTCATCTACAACAACTCTTGTTCGTGTTGAGATGAGATCAAATTAGAGAGATCTCGAAGGCAAAATCCGATTTCGCTTTTAAGGTTTTACATAAAAAATTTGTTCAGTCTACACGCAATATTAAATGATTCGGGAATTAGGTTTTCATGGTCCACCATCCCTAATGTAACCATATCTTATACATACAAATACGAAAGGAAAACCCTTAGCTCAAGAATTTTTCTATTTTATCTACACTGCCTCCCACATAGTCATAACCTTTTTCCTTAAGACAAACCCCAATTTCTTTACAACTGTATCATTTCATTGAGTTTTTGAGCTAATATATACAATCAAATCGCACATCAAGGTAGGATGTACTACCAGATTGAGAATAAGAGCCACCGAAGGAACCTACCCTCAAACACAAGTCTAGTTTCATGTCTATTTTTATTTGGTTATTACTTTTATCGGTCCCACTGCTGGAAGAATATTCATCATTGTTGTAATACCCATAGTTTAATTATTTATGTTCATTTTCGTTTAAATTTCGTTTAGATGGAAAATGTCGTTTTGACTAGCCATATTATGATCTGGATTAATTTTGCATGATTTAACACCTTAGGCATACCATAATTGTATAACTAAGTTTGTATGAATAATCGTTTCATAATTCGGGTGGTCCAAATTGAGGTCAAGGCAATAATTGCATGTTTTAAGTTTACGTGATTTCTAAATTGTTGGCCAACTTTGGAAGACCATAACTTTTTCATCCGATATCCAAATGACTCATCATTTGCAGCTAGAGCTTCATTTATTGGCCCTCTATAACTTTTATGTTTGGCTTGGGACGAGATTCCAGCATCTCGAGGGTCCGGGGGCCTATGCAACAACCAGACTGAGAACTCTAGGCCAAGGATCGATCCTAGCCTTCCTAAGATCGATCTCAGAGCAAAATAACTAGACAGTGTGTTCCTAGGTTCGGTCCCAGAGCCCTAGGATCAGTCTAAGAACTCTAGATTCGAATTTTCACCCATTTGTCCTATTTTTACACCATTTAAACACACATTCACCTTCATTTTCGAGCTAAGAGCACCAAGGGGAGAGAGATGGACTTGAGAGCTAAATAAAGGAGGGGTTTTCAAGCTTATGAATCATCTATTCCATTGAATCAAACCTTGGATTCAAAGCTTGCATCTTCATCTTCATCTTCAACCTCCCACACCTCCATTAAAATGTAGTGGAGCTTTAGGGTTTTGTGTTCTTGAGGAAAAAGCAACTTCAAGCCATCATATTCGGAATTAAAGCTCATTAAAGGTGGGAATCTAATACCAAAACCTATTTTTATAACTTATTATTGTTCTATTATGATTTCATCATATCTTAGACAAAAACCTAGATTTTGAAATGGGTTTTGGGGTATATGTTAGGGTTTTGCGTTGTTGAAATTAATGGTTCGAATACCCTTAATATCGTTTAAAATATGATTCAAGATGAAATTACGACCAACTACTTTGTTTGCACTTAAATCCACTTGGAACCCACCTTATTGTTAATGATTCTTATCACAAAACTTTATATTCACTTCTAAGGGTTCAAGTGGTGATTTCTCTTTATAAAGCCTTTGTTTATGAGTTATTAAACTAGATAGAGTTGTTGATATATGAATTACCCCTTCTGCTAGATGTTTGATAGCTTATTTGAATAATGAAAATTATAGATGTGGCTACTGTACATTATGCATATGGCACAATTGTTAATCCTATGAGCCGTTTGATGCTTTATTATAAATAAACGTTCTCAGTAGTCCATGAACGGTCCCAAGTGTGGTCTCATTAAATGTGACCGAAAGTTGGGACACAATCTCTTAGGTGCATGACCCGAAACCGTGCACAGAAACGAACGGAAGGCCCTGCTACCGCGTGGGTGAAAGGCCACAAAATGCAGACCTAGTGTATGCTTGGATAGTTGTGAGGATTGTCTAGATAGTTGCTCAAAGCTTATAAGATAAATGAATATTAAATTTTTCCATATAGTTTGGTCGAATAAGGGGTTTGCCTTACAAAATTATTCTAACATTTTCTAAACATATTTTTCATATTTAATCTATTATATATGATTCCCACTGAGTCCGATTGACTCACCCCTATTATTTTCTTATACAGGTACTTCCATAGGTTCTTCAGGAAAAGGGAAAGGGAAATACGCTAATTCATAGATCGTATCTATACCGTTACTTGGTCAAAGGTCTTTCACAATAGAAGGACCATTGTTCTTAAAATTTTGTTAATGACATATGTATCGTATTTCTATCTAAACTTATGCATTATATGGAGATTGTAGACTTAATGTTCTGGGACCTCGTTGGAGGCTTGTTGATATGTTACTAGCTTCATTGCGTAATATATGGTTTATATGAGATGAATACGAGATATATCTTAATCTTGTTATCTGGACTTTGAATTCTAGCATTGTTTTTAGGAATTTTCATTATGTTTACCCGCCGTTAGCGTATGGCACCTGTGATTAACCGGATCTCGGAGGGTTGTAGACACCCCGATCCGTGACCCCCGCAAGAACCCTAACGACCTACGAGAACTACTGTTTTTGGAGTCCGGGACCCACCCGAGCACCCGAAACTACCCCGGGGGGGGGGTTTGTTGCGTGACAAACCTATTTTTATGAAGGATTGTCGCACGACATATCACATTGTCGCGCGACAATCACTGGTATGTCGCGCGACAATCCCACTATGTCGCACGATAATCCCTCTCTGCGCCCGACCAACCACTTTCTGACACATCACAGTGTCAGGACCCATCACTTCAGCCGTTTGTCGCACGACATATAGGAATGTAGCGCGACAAACAGATATGTCGCGCGACACTTGCCTTTTTTGGGGAAATGTCGCGCGACAATCTTCCCCGAGCAGTATAAATAGGCCAACACCCCCAAGGGTTCAGGGGCAGCAACTTGGATCTAGAAATTCTGAGTTTTAGACTTATTTCATTATCAAGTATTCTATATTATCGTCTTATCTCTGAAGAATTATCGGATCTATTCCCGACGCTCAACGTGTCCCGTCTCTGGAATCGAATTCTTGAAAATATCTGAAGAAGGAAAAGATTATTATCGCCGGAAATCTCTCCGCCGGACTATATTTTCTTTCTTATTATTATTATTCTCGTCGGGAAGGTAAAGAAAGTCTCTTCTAGTATTTAATATTAAATATATGTACACTTGTTTTATTTCCGTCGTTTTGTCCACGTTTTATTTGAATAAACTTATTGCCAAGTTACAAATAGTCTATCATTTTCAAAACAAGAGACCCTGATAAAACCATTTGTAAAACCAGAAGAGTAAATACATTACCATCCGGATAAAATTCTGTTTTCAAACCCGGACCGGTAAAACTTACTTAGGAATTAAAAACCCGACATATCCCATCTGTTTCATAGATTGCGATACGTCCGGTACAACTCCTCTCAAGAGTTCCAATTCCATATTGAATTAGTTCCATTATATAGATCCGGACTTTTTTTTAAGAAAATAGTCAAAACCCGAGAAAACCGTCATTATCCGAGAAATAATACGGAAAACTCCATTTCTAAAGAAAACCACTTTTGTCACTTGTATTTATATTTCTCAAAACGAAATATCGGATTTTGGAACACAAAGTTTTCTATCCCTTGCCCTTTTTTCCCAAGAGTCAGGGTTTTCATTTAGAAAGTAGTAGGCTATCGGTAAAAGCATCCAAGTTCTTCAACATAAAATAAACACATAAGACCACTAGAGACCGAAAAGGCGGAATGGGTGCTTAACACCTTCCCAAACCGTAATATAGTTTCCGAACCCTATAGAATCCTGGTTTCGTAGACAAACGTGTAAAGAAAGGCTTATCTGTAGCCTTTCCTCTTACACGACTATTTTGTCCGTTTTCTCGTAAAACGTACTGGCGACTCTGAACAAATCCCTTTGCATCTAAAAATAGAACATAGGGACACTTGATAAGAATCAAGAGAGAAACACTCCTTGCAAATGGAATGACGGAATCCGTTCCGACGTTTCAGACGCCCAAACTGAAACGGGGACGAGACCCGGGGGGTCGCATTTGCGGATTCTCACAGTGGCGACTCTGCTGGGGACACTAGAAAACTAGACTCTTATGTGTGGACTTTTGTTTATCTGTTGAATGCTTGCCTTTACTGCTTCCCATACTTATGTTAATTGATTGAGATGAAACTTTTTTCTGAAAATGGGAGTTTTTCAAAAATACGTAATCAAGATAATGATATTTGTAAACCCAACCTTTTTCGCACGCACTGTCATAAATCATGCATTGGTTCTACGAGTGTGAATTTACCCCAAACCCTCGGAAGTATTATAAGTGAGTAGGGAGTTGGCTTGCTTGGGCCAACATAAACCGAAAGCATTTACTTCCACTCTCCTTGGCCAAGTACGCCCCCGAGGTATATCGAGTGACGAGAACACTCACGTACCCGGGAAGTATATCAAAAGGCGCTTGCACGTACCCGCCCCTGGGGTATATCGCAAGGTCTTGCCAAATAGGAGGGAGCCTGAAACCTTAACCGTTCGTACACCTGCGCTGCATATAAGATCGAGTCAAGTTAAAACACTTGTCAAGCAGCCGTAGGGGATGTACCACCTTACGGCTTACTTTTACACACCATTTTAAAATCTGAGGCTCTTCTCGGCAATTTTTAGTGGTTCTTTTGGCAAAAATCGAGTCGCATCACAGTATTCCTTCATTTTCGCCACGTGGTTTCGTCTACAGTCGTGAGGCAACGACAGACTGGAAGGTTGGGCCGGCCGTGATCACACTGGAAGACTAGTAAGACCAAGCACACCGGAAATGGCCGATGAACGCGAGAATCGAGAAACAGATCAGAGCCTAGCCAAGGCATCATCAGCTCAGCCAACCCTAGCCGAAATGCACCGTTTACTCATGACCGTCAGCAGGGATCTGGCAAACCTCACGAACGAGCAACAGGGTACCCGGATCCGAATAGAAGAATTGTCAGCCGAACGAACTGCACCACCGGGGTTTGATCGACTACCACCGAATCGAGATCCGAACTAAGGACAGTCTTCACAAGTACTCCCCCCAGTTCAAGGAACCAATCCACCCCAAACGGGCCCTATCGTAGCGGGTCTAGTTCAAACCAACCCCAACAATCAGAACCAATGGGCCCCGGATTCAGGCCCCACTTACCAACAGCAAGAGCCACCCATAGTTTGGCCGCAACCCCAAGTACAACCCGGCTTTGACCCCCAATACCAACCGTGGCCACAAGTTCCCGCAAGACCCATTCCACCACCGGCCCCAACAGCCCTCCCTAATGAGTACCTGGACATCAACCGACTTCGGGCAGTATATGCAGAATCGGTAATAGCACGGGAACAGCTCGACGAGGTGTCGAGAGAGTGTGAGGAAATGAAGAAGCTGAAAGAGCAGATGAGGGTCCTGCAGAAGGGGGTGTCCCTGATAAAAGGAGCAGACGAGATCACAGATATGAATGCCTTCTCCCTCTACCCAAAAGCAAGATTACCCCAGGGATTCAAACTCCCTTCCATCTCCAAGTTCACTGGAACCACGCCCCCTAAAACCCATCTACAATCCTACATCAGATCCATGCAAGTGTCCGGTTGTGGAGAGCCGGAATTAGCACAGGCCTTTCACATGACTCTCACGGGGGCCGCCCTGAGATGGTTTTTTGGTCTGGAAAGGCATTACACGCAGACTTGGGGAGATATCGTCAAGGAATTTATGACCAAATACGGGTCCAACGAGGATTTGGACATTACCCGTAAACACCTGGAAATGGCCAAACATGGCGAGAAAGAAAGCTTCAGCGACTTTGTCACCCGCTGGAGGGAGATGGCCTCCCAAATGTCCAAACGACCCGATGAAGAAGAACAGTTGGGAATCATTCAGAAGAACTTCACTCCGGCCGTACTGAGTTGCATGGGAAAGCATGTATTCCCACACTTCAGGGCCCTGTTGAGTATGGGGTCACAAGTAGAGGAAGAATTGGCCAAGAAAGCTGAAACCGATACCAAGAAAGCCGCATACACCGGGAGAAAGACAGCCACTACAACCGTGAATCAAATAAACTCATACCCCTATCAACATAACCCCTTTTAACAACCACAACAGCCACCTCCGATGAGTTGGCCCGCACAAGGAGGCCCTTCGAACACCGAGGAAAGAAAAGGAGAAACTTCTGCACCCTCCCCACTACCCTGGTAAAAAGTCTGGAGCTGCTCCGAAAGGCCGGACTAATCACTCCACTCAACCCGCGCCCCCCACCAAACCCTATTCCCAACACCTGGAGAATGAATGAGAATTGTGCGTATCATCAAGCTGCAGGGCATGACACGGAGCGTTGTTTGGCCCTTCACCATCGTATTCAAGACCTCATTGAAGCCGAAACCATCCCCGCACCCGGCGGGCCCAATGTTACCAACAATCCACTTCCTAACCATGCTCCACCTGCAGGGATTAACGCCTTGACCAATGATGAAGAAGGTTTCGATCCCGTGGGGCTCATTCGAGATGACCCAGCCTACAGGGCACCCGTTGTACTGCCAGCAAAGGCTCAAGTTGCCCCGGGCCTCAATCCAATAATTGACCAATGGATGGCCAAAATGAATTTCCTACCTGGGCAGGGTTTAGGAAAGGCAAATCAGGGGATCTCACAGCCACTTACAATCAAAACCAATCCCGAAAAATCTGAGATAGGATGGACCCAGGATAAGAAGAAACAGTCATGGAAATCCCAAAACCCCCCAGGGAGACAATCTGTATGACAGAAACCTCCCCCGGGACTTTCAGTTGGTCGACAGAGCCGAAATCGTCAGGAACTTCAGAGGAATCAGACCCGGCATCCCTTTGGATCCAACAGATTACCCGTTCAGGAAGGGTATACCAACCACCACCGGCGGATGCTGAGAAAACACCGCCACCTAAGGAAATGGGAGAAGATAGAGTGCTTGAGCAGTTGAAGAAGACCCAGGCACACATCACCATTTGGGGGCTTCTTGGTTGCCTCCAAACCCCACAGGACCGCTTTCATCAAACTTCTGGACGAGGCCGTGATATCACCGGACTCCACACCCGAACAAATGCCAAACATGATCGGGTCACTTACAGTTCAAAGAAGTCTGTCATTTTCAGATGAAGATCTGTCTCCATTGGGGAGAAAACACAGCCTGGCTCTCCATATCACCGTCCGAGCCCGAGGGAAGATTCTGCCCCAAGTCCTTATCGACAACGGATCAACCATAAACGTCTGCCCCCTAAAGACAGCCAGATGCCTAGGCATCTTAGACTCAGAGCTCTCCCCATCAGCTGTGACTGTCAGGGCCTACGACAATACCAGAAGGGCCGTTCTGGGTTCTCTGAAGCTTGATCTCATGGTCGGTCCTGGAAACTTCCCAGCCGACTTCCAAATCATAGACATTCCCTCCAGCTTTAACCTCCTGCTGGGAAGAGCATGGCTACATGACATAGGAGCACTCCCCTCCTCTTTGCACCAAAAGATCAAGATACCATTTGAAGGGAACATAATAACCATCCAAGGAGATCCTGAAAGGACCTTGGCAGATCTGGAGTTACCTATTTTGGGAATCGAGAGCCAGAGCATACAGTTGGGAGGCTTTTCTTACGAGCCTCAAGTACAAACTCTCAGCACCCAGATAATCGAATATCTTCCCCCTGACAATATCCCCGGTCTCAGCACCAAGGTTACAAATATGCTGAGAATGATGAAATACTTGCCTGGAGCCGGTCTGGGAATGGGACAACCAGGACTACTTCAAGCCTTGGAACCAGTAACGAGGTACGAAAGGGAAGGTTTGGGATACCAACACACTAAAGAAGACGATCAACAAAAAAGGGGCCGAGGGCATCATTATCCGAGTTTCAGCTCCTTGAACGGTTTTTTCGTCAAAGAAGGAGAGGACTTCCCCTTTTGTGGTTTTCAGGAGCCTTGGAGAAACAGCGACGAAGAGAACCTACCAGGATGGAAAATCTTCTATGAAGAGGACCTATATGTCAAGGAAAGCATCGAACACAGTTTCTCCACCAAATTGACATTCGGGTTGAAAGAAGGAAATGAAGACAAGAAGGATGAGGAGGAAGAAATGATCGGAGATCTCTTCGACATCATGGCTCTAGGGGATGACGAGCCAAGGGATGACCCTGTACACCTGATATACGCTGATCCAGACTACCAAAGAGAAGGGGAAAAGAGTGAAATTGAGAGTGAGAGTAAGGCTAGGGAAGAGCCACTCCTAGATTTAATTTTTAAACTTGTACCTGTAAACACTATTATCAATGAAGAAGATTTTGTTTTTCGTTATCCTGTTATTTGTAATTCTGAAATAGCTTATAAAGAGTTAGAAAGACTGAACGAGCACCCTGAACGGGAGGAACAACGTATACAGAGCGAGGAAGGAGACACTCTCGAAATTAACCTCGGGACAGAAGAGGAAAGAAAGGAGGTCCGCATTGGGACAAGTCTGAATGAAACAGAAAAAGAGGAATTCACACAAACTCTGAAAGAGTACGTGGATGTCTTCGCCTGGTCTTATGCGGATATGTCAGGATTGAACAGTCAGATAATCATGCACGAGATACATACCAAGCCAGAGTTCAGACCTGTCAAGCAAAAGTTAAGGAAACTTACGCCAGAATGGTCCCTGAAAGTAAAGGAAGAAGTGATGAAACAATTGAGTGTAGGGTTTTTGCGGGTGATCGATTACCCTTCATGGTTAGCCAACATTGTGCCCGTTCCAAAGGCAAATGGGAAGGTCCGCATGTGTGTGGATTACCGGGATCTTAACAAGGCTTGTCCGAAAGACGATTTCCCATTGCCCAACATCGATTTGATAATAGACAACACTGCTAACCACGCCCTAAAGTCATTTGTGGATGGTTTTGCCGGGTATAACCAGATCAAGATGCACCCGGATCACCAGGAGAAAATGGCATTCATCACACCATGGGGAACATACTGCTACACTGTTATGCCATTTGGGCTGAAGAACGCCGGGGTAACCTATCAGAGAGCAGCCACCGCTATTTTCCACGATATGATCCACAAAGAAGTAGAGGTGTATGTGGACGACATGATAATCAAATCAAAGGAGAGGGAAGGTCACATACCAGCCCTGCGAACCTTCTTCGACCGGCTTCGCCAGTACCAGATGAGACTCAATCCGCATAAATGTGTGTTCGGAGTGACCAAGGAAAAACTCCTAGGTTATGTTGTCAGTAATAGAGGAATCGAGGTAGACCCTGCCAAGGTTCAAGCTATCCAAGAAATGCCTAAACCTCATACCGAGAAAGAAGTCCGGGGATTTTTGGGTAATCTGCAGTACATCAGTAGATTCATCTCTCAGCTCACTCAGACTTGCGAGCCCATCTTCAAACTCCTAAGGAAATCTTCACCGGGAGAGTGGGACGGTCAGTGCCAGGAAGCTTTTGATAGAATCAAGGAATATCTCTCCAACCCCCCAGTATTAGCCCCACCACAAATCGGACTACCATTAATCTTATACCTAACCGTCACTGATTCAGCCGCGGGAGCAATGCTAGCCCAAACACCTGACTGATACCCGGAAAGAGCAAGCCATCTACTTTCTCAGCAAGAAACTATCCCCATTTGAGATGAACTACACATCATTGGAGAAATCATGCACCGCTCTCGTCTGGGTAACACAGAAACTACGGCACTACATGCTAGTTTTCTCAGTCATCCTGGCATCACGGATCGATCCGTTGAAATACCTCTTCGAGAAACCGGCTCTCTCGAACCGAATGGCAAAATGGCTATTTCTACTCTCCGAATTCGACATCACCTACATGACCCAGAAGGCAGTCAAAGGCAAGATCATAGCTGATTACCTGGCCCATAATCCAATATTGGAAGACGTGCTAGAAGAAGCCGAGTTCCCAGACGAAACCATCATGAATGTTGAGATCGATGAAAACTGGAAGTTGTACTTTGACGGGGCCGCCAATCGGAATGGAAACGGGATAGGTATCCTGTTAGTCTCTCCAGACCAAACTCACTCCCCGGTATCATATCGTCTGGACTTCTTCTGCACTAACAACATGGCTGAATATGAAGCCTGCATACTCGGGTTAGAGATCGCTCTTCAAAGGGGTATAAAGAGGATACAGGTATACGGAGATTCAGCACTAGTGGTCCACCAGGTTCTGAAAGAATGGAAGATCAGGGATGAGAAATTAGTCCCTTACCTCGCCCGACTGGAGGATATCGCGGGAAAGTTCAAGCATACGGAGTTTTACTATCTCCCCAGGTCTCAAAACAGTTTTGCTGACGCACTGGCAACCCTGGCATCTATGATCGATATCCCGGAAGGAATGGAAGAAATAACTCTTATGGTGCAAAAGAAGTCATAACCAGCACACTGCACGGCCTTGGTGGTAGAGAATGAAGGGGAAGGGGATTCAACCACTTGGTTTTACGATATCTGGAACCTGCTGAAGAACCATCAGTATCCTGAGAAAACAGACAAGAAAACACGGGTCACGCTCAGAAGATTAGCATCAGGGTTCATACTTTGTGCCGGAAGATTGTATAAAAGGAATTACGACGGGACTCATCTTCAATGCCTCACCGAAGAAGAATCAGTCAGAATGATGGATCAGATACATGGGGGCGATTGCGGACCTCATATGAGCGGACATACACTTGCTCGCAAAATCATCAGACAAGGTTATTTCTGGTCTACTCTGCAAACCGACTGCGCTAATCACGTACGCCGTTGTCACAAGTGCCAAATTTATGCTAAATCCCAGAAGCTTCCTCCAAAAGAGTTGTACACCATGACTGCTCCCTGGCCTTTCGCAACCTGGGGAATCGACGTCATTGGGAAGATCTCGCCCAAAGCCAGCAACGGCTATGAATTCATACTAGTGGCCATCGACTATTTCACCAAATGGGTAGAAGCCGAGTCTTACCAAACCCTGGATGCCAAAAAAGTAGCCCGATTCATCAAAAGGAATATTGTTTGCCGATATGGGGTCCCACACGAGATCATCTCAGATAACGGCACCCACTTCGAAGGAGAAGCTAATACCGTCATGAAAGAATACGGTATTACCAGACACAGGTCTTCGCCATACAGGCCACAAACCAATGGGGCAGTTGAAGCCGCCAACAAAAATCTAAAGAATACCCTAAGCAAGATGACCGACACCTGTCGAGACTGGCCAGAGAAATTACCTTATGCATTGTGGGGATACCGCACCACCGAGAGGGTCTCCACCGGGGCAACCCCGTTCTCTCTTACATACGGGATGGAAGCAGTCCTCCCTGTTGAGTTAGAAGTCACCTCCCTCAGGGTAATGCTAGAAAATTAAGTCAATGAACTGGAGTGGATCCAGGCACGTTATAACGAGCTAGCCCTACTAGATGAAAAGAGATTGAAAGCCGCGTACCACCATCAAGGGTATCAGAAGAGAATCGCTCGAGCATTTAACCAGAAGGTGAGGACTCGGGGTATCAATGAGAACGATATCGTATTGAAAGAAATTCGAGAACCAGCCAGAGATCCGAGGGATAAGTTCGGACAAAAGTGGACAGGGCCGTACATCGTCAAAGAAATCGATACAGGAGGTGCTGCTATACTCACTGATTTGGATGGGCAGTTACTACATTCACCAGTCAACATGGATCGACTGAAGAAGTATTACCAATAGGTGTGGCATGTAATAAGAACTACGTAAACCTGAGCCCCAACTCAAAACTTTTTGTTCTTTGTAAAAATCAAAAAGGGGAACGTAGGCAACCTGCGAAGTGACTTCAGGCCCGGTTTAAACTTTGCAAATAAATTTATTTCCCACAGGCAGTCCCTCATATATTATTAAAAGGTGGTTCAGAACACCAAAGGTTACAAAGGAGACATAACAATACAAAAGAAACTAATCCCTAGGGGTTGGCCACACTGGGTCCTCAGTAGCCAAGTCGATCCGAGCTTCGTCCAAAATCTGATATGCAAAGACAATGTTATCATCAGTAGCCTCTGTATCCATGAACCAGAACCACTCCATTTAAAAGGGGTCGTCGATCAGTTCTCCTTCCAGAAATTGCCAGCAAGAGCGGATAATATCAGCCCGGAGGGACCGGGTAATACCAAAACGGGCATAGTTGAACTGACGAGTCAGTCGAGCACGCCACATCCTCTCTACCGATAAAGAAACATGCGGGGTCACAAATTTAGACTCAGAAGAGAAGTTGTTCAGACCAAGAGAAACCTCTTGAGGAATGTTAAACTGCCGAAGAAGACGTCCGGGGAGATAATAGGAAGTAAACCAGAGCCGATGGAGCCGAACGTAGTTCTGACCCCCAGTGCTAAGTACCATCGCCCTCAGTTTCCACCAAGGAATGTTCCACCGGATAGCCCAAAATTTCTTCGAGAACCACACCGTCCAATCAGAGGAAGACATGGTCAAAGCACCAAAGAGAGGCCGATGGAAGAAATGAGTCGGATTGTCGAGCCGAACTCCGTTGAAACCCACCGATCGAAAGCGCTCCGGCAGCCACATATATAGTAAACGCGGACTCCCCCGAAAAAAGGGTGAAGCCCCCCGTTGAACCTCATCCAGACCATTCAGGGTCTCTGCAAGAACGATCGGCACTATAGACTCCCCATTTCTAGCCTGGTAAATCAGACTCAGGATAGTTGGATCAACACGGGAAGAACCCGTCACCAGCAGCATATCAGAAACCAGGCAAATCAGGGCCGCTGCAGTACGCCCCACGCCGTAAGAGGCCCTATCTTCATAACGATGAAAGAACCTCACCATTTTATGGAGGTCAAGAAGTCCGTCGGCAATGAAACCGTCACAGGCCGCCTGGGGAATGGCTAACAGAGCAATTAGCATGTCGCGGGGGACCGATTTCTTCTATAGGAACTGCCATTGGGAGACGGACGTCAGAACGTAACAGCCAGGAGAACTCCTCATAGGTCGGGCAGAGCTCATCTAGTCCAAAGCGGAAGAGATGGTCCGCAGGACTCCAGAAATACAAGGCACCTAACAGAAAGGAAAAATCAACGGGACGATAGCACCAGCCCGCTAAAGGACTAAAGGCACCAAAGTTCAGACCATTTTCGAAAGATATCAAAGCATCTCGAGCATTGACATAAGAAAAATTAGATTTTGTACGATAAGAAGACATTGTCGGAAGGTGTGGGGATGAAGGAAGGAAGATGGGTGTATTTATAGCAAAAAAGAGGGACCTGTACCTGTTTGTCACGCGACAAACCCATATCCAGGAGGGATTGTCGCGCGACAAACCCATATCCAGGAGGGATTGTCGCGCGACAAACCCCTTTGGGGTCACCCTAATTTTGTTCTTCTTACACACAGCAGCCATTTTTGCCAAAAGAATCATTTTTAGATGCTTTCTTGTTCTCACTTTGCTCTTTTTACAGGAAAAGTGTCACTACACTACAAGGTATGACTTATAAATCACCGACTCTTATATATATATATGTATATATCTTTCACACACAGAGAATAAAAGTATAATCAAACACAGATAATGATATTTTATAAATCCAATAAAAGAACAGTTTTTAAAAGACTAAATATCCGTCTAAACATGTCTAAAAATAAATACATATCTGTCCAGAACTAACACTAAGTGCAGAAAAGGGAAAACTAATCTATACGGGTGCGTTTTGACACGCTCCCACTATCACCCGAGCCCTCCTCGAGAGTAAGATCAACAACTGGGACGCCGGGAACAGGAGAAAATGCCGCCTGGAAAGGCCCCGTGGACTGGACCGGTGCCGTAGGACGAATCACCGATGATCGGGAACGCCTGGAAGTCCGACTACTACTCCTCCGAGAATCCGTCCGGGCGTGGGAGGAAGTCAGGGGGTCGTCCGGCCGTAGGGAGACGTCAATAGCCCTCTGGTAGTCACGCACATAGGCTGGAGGGTCTCGACCGACGTACTGGAGCAGGTTCCAGCTGTAAAGATACTGGGCGTGCCAGGCCCGTAGATCTGCCACCCGTACGCTCACTCTCTGTAAAAAAGACATAAAGAGAATCAGCACAGTCAAAATAGATAGAGATAGACATAAGGGTATCAAGAAAGGGTAAAAGAAGGTACCTTGTCACCAGGGCGACCGCCCAGATAGTCGAAAGTACCCTCAGGAAGAGGATACTCCGGGACAGGATATCGACGTAAGCCAGCGCCAACATATGAGATATCTCTGGGGAGTGGGGGTAGATCTACCCACGGGATAGACGACCCCGCAGGAACAGCTGCAGAAGTAGACCCTCCCTCCTCATAAATGTGGAACAAGAGTGGACGTGAGGATGAGCTGCCAAATCCTGGAGATCGGGCGGGAGGCCCCATGACAGTCGTCGGGAGAGAAGTCAATGTAGCATATGTACGGACCCCTGGAGGGTCCACCATCGCCGTCGCCCTCAAAGGAGGTACCCCACCAGAAGGAGTAGTCGCCGCCGCAGGAGGAGTCCACCCAAACTGGTGGTAATCTGCCCCAAGGTCCGCGGGCTCCCAGGACCTCTCAGAAAATCCCGCTCTCCCCTCAGCAGCCTCAGCAGCAGCAAAAAGGACCCCCAGAGACACATGAGGGCCGGCGGGGAACTCAAAAGCCTCAGCACTCCGCTCCCCCACAGGTGACGTCTGAGGTGACTGCTCCGGAGCCGCCGTAGTATCACCTCCCTCGCCCTCCGGCCGATCACCACCCTCGGCCGCAGCAGGAACACCCCTCTCTCCCTCGGGGTCCTCTCCTCAGAATTCGGAATGTTGTCCCTCTGATCGGGGACAGGTGGAAAATGACCCGGAACTGCCCTAGCTAAATGGGTCTGTCCCCGTATGTAATGGGGATCACCTCCCAATGCCCGGTACCTCTCATAGAAAACCTGTCCCCGAGTCCCCTTCGGCTCCCTCATCAGGTAACGGGCAGCAAAAGCAGCGTAATCTCCTTCCTCGATGAACGTCTGAAAGCCGAGTCAGTCGACCAAGGCCTGCACCGTCACTGGATCGATCTCGCCCGTCCGCCTCATCAGAACAGGGGGGAATAATGGAACACGAGGCCACTGGGACGGCGTGTGCTGGCGAATGACCCTCTCGCCCAAGTAGAAGAGAAGGTCGTACTCATCCCGGATAAGCCGCCTGGTCCTCGAGGTGGTCAGAGCATGGCCATACCCATAATGGAGACCCAGATCACCCCAAGGGGCCCACTCAATCTGAAAAAAAAACAAGTTTTTTATTTTTTCAGTAATTTATATATATTCTATCTGACTATTGAAAAGCAAGAATACTAAAATATTTACCTGCTCCTCCCGCAGGTCGTGGACAGCAGCAGCTCCGGTCTCCCGGGTCCGGTATACATAGGGAGCCCTGTAGTTCCCCGCAATGAATCGACGGAGAAAAGGGAACTGGTCCTCGTTCTCAACGAGGAGATCCACCTGGGCGCGACCCAGGAGAGTATAAGCAACAAACCAACTCTGAGGAAAAAATATACAGAATATCAGCAATGATCAACAGGTAATATGTAAAGAACTGAAGCAAAGACAAAAGGACTAAAGTATGTACCTCCCACAGCAGAGAAAAGCCCTTAAGGTTCAGGGCTAGGTGGCGAGAAACCTGATCCATAGCATCATAGAGGACGGCAAGAATAAAACCGCCCCAATCGTAGTCGAACATAAGGCTGAAATCCCGAAGATAAGGCAACCACCAAAGATGAGCCGTGTCCCTACCACGAACCTCAAATAAATCATGGAGTGTCAGTAGAAGAAGGACGCGGGCATACTGGCGCGCCTCCTGACGGGTCATAGGAACCCCTGAA
This sequence comes from Lonicera japonica, assembly GCA_021464415.1. Lineage (NCBI taxonomy): Eukaryota > Viridiplantae > Streptophyta > Magnoliopsida > Dipsacales > Caprifoliaceae > Lonicera > Lonicera japonica. Next base: position 11,832,922 of record CM038469.1, read on the forward strand.
GCAACTAGCCGAGCTCTCTCTGTGGCTAGCCGCGTAACCAAGACACCCCGAGGAATCGTATCACCAGAACTCCATCGCTCCGGGAACCATCCAAGTACGCTAACAATACCCTCTGCCGTCAGACGCAAAGGGACATCGATCTGAATGGGGACCCCCCTGAAGGAATCCCGGTCAGAGCAAAAAGATCGAGGGGTGTCATCGTCATCTCACCCCAGCTCCAATGGAAGGTATGAGTAGTATCCCACCAATGGCAAGCCAGTGCCGACACCAAAACTACCGCCCTAGAAACTCGCTCTGGGAGGGCGTCGAAGAGGGAGCCAAAAGGAGTCGCGAGAATCAACTCCGGGACGGGGGCCGTTGCCCGTCGCCACTCCGAAGATATAGTGTTGGGGGAACCCCAACCCCGGCCAACCCACTGCAGACAAGAGAACGAGTATGGGGTTATAGGGGTAAATTATGTAATTTTTCAAACCTGAGGGTACTTTGGTATAATTATGAGAGATATGGGGTTATAGGGGTAAATTATGTAATTTTCCAAAACCTGAGGGTACTTTGGTATAATTATGAGAGCTATAGGGCTATAGGGGTAAATTATGTAATTTTTCAAACCTGAGGGTACTTTGGTATAATTATGAGAGATATGGGGTTATAGGGGTAAATTATGTAATTTTTCAAACCTGAGGGTACTTTGGTATAATTATGAGAGCTATAGGGCTATAGGGGTAAATTATGTAATTTTCAAAACCTGAGGGTACTTTGGTGTAATTATGAGAGTTATAGTGTTATATGGGTAAATTATGTAATTTTCCTAAACCTGAGGGTACTTTGGTATAATTTTGAGAGCTATAGGGCTATAGGGGTAAATTATAAAATTTTCCAAACCTGAGGGTACTTTGGTGTAATTATGAGAGTTATAGGGTTATATGGGTAAATTATGTAATTTTCCTAAACTTGAGGTTACTTTGGTGTAATTATGAGAGTTATGGAGCTATAAGGGTAAATTATGTAATTTTCCTAAACCTGAGGGTACTTTGGTGTAATTATGAGAGTTATAGGGTTATAAGGGTAAATTATGTAATTTTCCTAAACTTGAGGGTACTTTAGTGTAATTATGAGAGTTATAGGATTATATGGGTAAATTATGTAATTTTCCTAAACCTGAGGGTACTTTGGTGTAATTATGAGAGTTATGGGGTTATAAGGGTAAATTATGTAATTTTCCAAAACCTGAGGGTACTTTGGTGTAATTATGAGAGTTATGGAGCTATAAGGGTAAAATTATGTAATTTTCCTAAACCTGAGGGTACTTTGGTGTAATTATGAGAGTTATAGAGCTATAAGGGTAAATTATGTAATTTTCCTAAACCTGAGGGTACTTTGGTGTAATTATGAGAGTTATAGGGTTATAAGGGTAAATTATGTAATTTTCCTAAACCTGAGGGTACTTTGGTGTAATTATGAGAGTTATAGGGTTATATGGGTAAATTATGTAATTTTCCTAAACCTGAGGGTACTTTGGTGTAATTATGAGAGTTATGGGGTTATAGGGGTAAAATTATGTAATTTTCCAAAACCTGAGGGTACTTCGGTGTAATTATGAGAGTTATAGGGTTATAAGGGTAAATTATATAATTTTCCTAAACCTGAGGGTACTTTGGTGTAATTATGAGAGTTATAGCGTTATATGGGTAAATTATGTAATTTTCCTAAAAACTGAGGGTACTTTGATGTAATTATGAGAGTTATATAGCTATAGGGGCAAATTATGTAAATTTTCCAAAAACCTAGGAGGTATCACAGGTAAAAGTATGTGTTCGCTAAAAATCGGGCGTTATTCCTAGGCAGACATGCATACTAACATTGTTTAAAACGAATACAGGAAACGACAAGAAGCCGAACAGATAAATACACAAAAGAAGACATACCAGAGATCGACGGCGAATCTCGTGAGAGACAGGCTCCATCAAGAGCCACGGGACGTCCGGGACTGGAGCAGCCCGGGTCACATCTCGATAGATCACCGCCCGACCGCGGTCTATCCCGTCCTCATCATACCAATCCAAGTCCGCCCAATCGTCATGATGAGGGCTGCAGCGGAGAACGCCCTGAGCGTCAGTGAAGGTGACCTCCTCCTGGTCACCCTCCAGTCTGTCGGGATGAGCAGGGTCCATCGGTATAGGTAGAATATATGAAAAAGGTCGGAAAAGTCGAAGAAACGGCAGAGCTTCCGCGCTAGAAAGAAGAGAGAAGGAGAGCTAGAGAGAGAAAGAGGAAGGAGAGAATGAGGTGGAATGAGCTCAGCAGGAGGCTTATATAGTGGGGCAGTTTGTCGCGCGACAAATGGCCACATTGTCGCGCGACAAAGAGCCATTCACCGAAGTGTCGCGCGACAAACCACCCCCTCCCCTGATTTTTTGACCTTTTTTCTCATTTTATCTCCTGCAGGAGGACTTCCGAGGAGCAGTTTTCGAAAAAATTGCTAAAACCGCACACCCATGGTAAAGAATTCGCGGAAAAAACTTCCAAAACATCTCTCCGAAAAATGCAAGAACAGAATGCCACGATTAAAAGTAGTCTCTGATCTCACAGAAGGACCGAGACCATCAAAATGAAAGAAGCAAAAATACCTGAGACGGGAATAGAGAAAAAAAATGAAAGAGTAGAAAAGAGAAATAACCCGTATGACCGCTCAAAGCGAGCGAGAGAAACAGAAATGCAGAGTGGCAGGGAGAGCCACACCAAAAGTGACAGCTAGGCCAAATCGGCTCAGGGCTTCGTTTTGGGTGAGTAAGGCTCCTGATCACGACAAAGGGATAAAAAGACTCCTGGTCAAAAACAGAGAAGCCCAGGAAAAGTCTTTCCCAAAAGAGGGAGAAATAAGGGCATCGAAAAAACAAAAAACGATGTGGGCCCACCAAAAAGAGAAAACTGAGAAGAAAACAGAGATCAGAGATTGAACTTTCAAACAAATTTTCTTTTCAGCACGATAAAGAAGAGATGGTTTAGAAAAAAACCTCGGACCATCACTCTGCGGAGAGCAAAAGAAATCGAAAACTGCCTTCTGAGAGAAGTATCCTCACTCGAGGAAAACATGAGAATAAAATTCAAGAAAGATACAGGAAAACGGACATTCGGATAAGATTAGACCTCGAGGAGCTCTTTTCACCTTCATGAAAACTTCTTTCTCTCACTCTAGCAGTCTAAGAGAGACAAAATTTAAATTTCACCAAATCAAAAACACAAGCCCTCTTCTGAGGCAATATCACAACACAAGCCCTTTTCAGAGGCAAAAGTTACTCATGAAAATCCTTCCAGAGGCAATTTTCCTTCTCCTTACAGATCAAAAAGCCCTCCCAGAAAGGCACAAACGGTAGTCCTCCCACCTGAGGCGAAGCCCTCCCAGAGAGGCACAACGGTACTCCTCCCACCTGAGGCGAAGCCCTACCAGAGAGGCACAACAGTAGTCCTCCCACCTGAGGCGAAGCCCTCCCAGAGAGGCACATCGGTAGTCCTCCCACCTGAGGCGAAGCCCTCCCAGAGAGGCACAACGGTAGTCCTCCCACCTGAGGCGAAGCCCTCCCAGAGAGGCACAAACGGTAGTCCTCCCACCTGAGGCGAAGCCCTCCCAGAGAGGCACAAACGGTAGTCCTCCCACCTGAGGCGAAGCCCTCCCAGAGAGGCACAACGGTAGTCCTCCCACTTGAGGCGAAGCCCTCCCAGAGAGGCACAACGGTAGTCCTCCCACCTGAGGCGAAGCCCTCCCAGAGAGGCACAACGGTAGTCCTCCCACTTGAGGCGAAGCCCTCCCAGAGAGGCATAATGGTAGTCCTCTCACCTGAGGCGCAAAAAAAGGTCAATAGTAGTCCTCCCATCTGAGGCAAGTGGAGCACGTCAAAGCCCTCGAAAGAGGCAATGAGGTAACAAAAGCCCTCTCCGGAGGCAAAACCAAACACAAAGCCCTCTCCGGAGGCACTCATAAGCACTTTTTGCATAAACACTTCTTTAGAGTTCATACGGGAGCCATGGATCATGGTCTCTTCCAGTCGCCTCAATTCCTTACAAGCAAGGAGCTTGAGTCGAGAGGGTCTGTAGACAGCCCGATCCGTGACCCTCGCAAGAACCCTAACGACCTACGAGAACTATTATTTTTGGAGTCCGGGACCCACCCGAGCACCCGAAACTACCCGGGGGGGTTTGTTGCGCGACAAACCTATTTTTATGAAGGATTGTCGCACGACATATCACATTGTCGCGCGACAATCACTGGTATGTCGCGCGACAATCCCACTATGTCGCACGACAATCCCTCTCTGCGCCCGACCAACCACTTTCTGACACATCACAGTGTCAGGATCCATCACTTCAGCCGTTTGTCGCACGACATACAGGAATGTTGCGCGACAAACAGATATGTCGCGCGACATTTGCCTTTTTTGGGGAAATGTCGCGCGACAATCTTCCCCGAGCAGTATAAATAGGCCAACACCCCTAAGGGTTCAGGGGCAGCAACTTGGATCTAGAAATTCTGAGTTTTAGACTGATTTCATTATCAAGTATTCTATATTATCGTCTTATCTCTGAAGAATTATCGGATCTATTCCCGACACTCAACGTGTCCCGTCTCTGGAATCGAATTCTCGGAAATATCTGAAGAAGGAAAAGATTATTATCGCCGGAAATCTCTCCGCCGGACTATATTTTCTTTCTTATTGTTATTATTCTCGTCGGGAAGGTAAAGAAAGTCTCTTCTAGTATTTAATATTAAATATCTGTACACTTGTTTTATTTCCGTCGTTTTGTCCACGTTTTATTTGAATAAACTTATTGCCAAGTTACAAATAGTCTATCATTTTCAAAACAAGAGACCCTGATAAAACCATTTGTAAAACCAGAAGAGTAAATACATTACCATCCGGATAAAATTCTGTTTTCAAACCCGGACCGGTAAAACTTACTTAGGAATTAAAAACCCGACATATCCCATCTGTTTCATAGATTGCGATACGTCCGGTACAACTCCTCTCAAGAGTTCCAATTCCATATTGAATTAGTTCCATTATATAGATCCGGACTTTTTTTTACGAAAATAGTCAAAACCCGAGAAAACCGTCATTATCCGAGAAATAATACGGGAAACTCCATTTCTAAAGAAAACCACTTTTGTCACTTGTATTTATATTTCTCAAAACGAAATATCGGATTTTGGAACACAAAGTTTTCTATCCCTTGCCCTTTTTTCCCAAGAGTCAGGGTTTTCATTTAGAAAGTAGTAGGCTATCGGTAAAAGCATCCAAGTTCTTCAACATAAAATAAACACATAAGACCATTAGAGACCGAAAGGGCGGAATGGGTGCTTAACACCTTCCCAAACCGTAATATAGTTTCCGAACCCTATAGAATCCTGGTTTCGTAGACAAACGTGTAAAGAAAGGCTTATCTGTAGCCTTTCCTCTTACACGACTATTTTGTCCGTTTTCTCGTAAAACGTACTGGCAACTCTGAACAAATCCCTTTGCATCTAGAAATAGAACATAGGGACACTTGATAAGAATCAAGAGAGAAACACTCCTTGCAAATGGAACGACGAAATCCGTTCCGACGTTTCAGACGCCCAAACCGAAACGGGGACGAGACCCGGGGGGTCGCATTTGCGGATTCTCACAAGGGTAAATCCTCTTAATGGGATTTGGGGCGCACAACTGTTCATTATCATTTTTTGTTTGATAAACAGTCACAACTGGGTGGATTTTCATCAAATTGGGTTTGGTTAATTTTAACCACCCATAGTGAAAAACCAAAATGCTAACACCCTTTTAAATATTGCTCGGAATCGCAAAAGAAAATTTTATGAATAATTTCTTTTCCTAAAAGAAGAAAAGGTGAAGAGAGTTCTTGTAAATTTTTTCAGGAAAGAAAAGAAATCATTTTTCTATAGAATTTACCGATAAAAATAATATTGTTTTTTTCCTCATATTTAACATTCCAAGAAAAGGGTTATTAATTCCCTATCCCTAAGCTAGGTGGGATAATCAACCAAGAAGTGGGAGTCTTTTTAATCAAGGCGTGTTAGATGAAGACTAATTAAAATTCTCCAATTTTATTTTTAAAATAAAATTTCAACTGTATTTTGTCCAAAAAGATAATATAGACCATAAAGCAAGCCCAAGCCTAGACCAAACTAAGACGGATCGGTTGGCACACGTGTGGTAAGCCACATAAAACTAAGTCCCTGTATGATATCATAAAACTTGGATGCCTTAGGGCTTAAACCCTAGAGGAAAACTATCAATATATGAACCCATGGAAGGTTTCATATAATTTTTGTGAAGGACAAAGGAAAACAAGGAAAAATAACTTGCTTTTTTTTAAAAAAAAAAATGAAAATACTCACTAAGTTCACCAAGTTATTTATATTTAACATTTCTAGGAGTTTCTTTACCCAAAAATAAATGTCTAGCTGCATGTTTGGGTTTTCACATTAATAAGTCAGGCTTTCTATTGTTGTTTCATTATGGTCTATAAAGTTGGTTTTCAATTCTTAAGGTTGAGATGGACACATTGTGTAACACCCCCGCCTTAATCTACAAGATAACACCCATAATTAAGACCTAGAATGTCACTAACACATCTTAGTAAGATGAAGATAGGTGTATAAGAACAACAGAAATCAACAACATGTATACCAAGCAACGACAAGCATGGAGTGCAAAAATGATACTATAACTGATAAACATGCATCATAGATATACATGGCCAAACCATATGAACAACAAAAATATATAAACAGTCTTCGGGCTAGCCGTGGCTTCCTGAAAAAAGATATATATACACCAAAAATATATCGTATCAGAGCTTCTATTTCGTCCCTGATCCCGTTACTTCCTTGTTCTCATGGGACTAGTGAGTACCTATAATATTTTAAGGGAACGGGGTATGCTATATGCTCAGTAGGGATAAGTAATCACATGTAAAACACATTTCAGTTTAAAACTATATGTTCAATTAACAATGCATGCATATACCAATGCAAGTTACCTCCTTTGTGTCAACTTTAGAGCCACGTAGCCAGAATACATCCATATTGATCTAAAGTATAGCATGGGCCCGACTGCCCGAGAGAATAATCCGACAATGATCATAAATTGGCCCATCGGCCCCAGAAAATATCAATAGATCATAATCAATTTGGACCACAAGTTCACCAATAGTAACATAACAACATAACCATCAGTGCCGTATCGTTATCTAGATTTTCGGGCTACTCACTCCTAACTCTAGACAGCCGACGCGTTGTTGCCCTCCAGAGGTTTAGGGATTTTTAACCCAAGGGCACCAGGTGTAGATACCTCATTGTGCGACCCTTACGAGACTAGTTCCGGTGACTCGAAAAGTGTTAATAAAAGCCTATATTTCGTAACAGCCAAGCTGAAGGGCCGTAAATGGAGGACGACCAAAGATACGAAGCGAGTCATCAGATTGCCCGTACAGATAATCTAATAGCCCGTACGGATAATCTAATTACCCGAACGGGCAATGCACAAATCAAACGGGGAATGGCCTAATGTGTCTCCTGAAACAGGAAAAGTAGAGCCCGGGGCGGTGTATGGATTCCCCATCCGGACAATGTGATTCCCTGTACGGGTAATCTGATTATCCATACGGGCAATTTGCAGTCGAAGGTAGTTTCTTTAGCTATAAAAGCCAGGAGGAAGCTTAAGACAAAGGTTCGAAAATTTAGTCTCAAAGAGCAGAAAAACAGAGTGAAAACAGTGAAAAAGAGAGAAATTTGTATTTAAGAAAAAGAGGCTTGCATTTAAACTTGGCTGGATTAGTGAAATAAATTGTAATACTCTTTTTTATTGAATCAAAGTTCTGTATTTTCATAAAGGTATACAAACTTATTCTTATTATATAAATTCCTACTTTTAATATTGTATGTTATTTCTTATATACACGTACCCGTAAATATTATCTATGTATCTTTAAACGTTGAAACCATCGCATGTGTATACATTACACCTAATTCTGATTAATTGAACTCAACTAAAAAAGACTGTTTGATGTGAAATTAAGCCGGAATCCCTTTTGAACTGAACTCATGACTGAATCAGCAACTGTTATGCCATAATATCCATGTTATGCTTAAATAATAACCAAATTGAAACGCCCTGCATGGATTAACCGTACGGACAATCTAAGGATTTAGGTTTAAACACCTCCTCTGCGTGCTTCATAACATCACTGCATGCTCTATTCTTATAGTGCGTAATTTTGTAGTATTTTCTTAGATTGCCCGTATGGGCAATCTGGATTTCCCGTACGGGCAATCTAGCCTTCTGATTGTTCGTACGGGCATTCTGCTCCTGTACCCCTTTTTTTTACCCGAATGCAGTATGATCTTTTTTATCATATTTAACAACCCGTATGTGTATCTTTGGGGTTGAAACAATAGAAACGAATAAAATATAAATGCAAGCATGTCCATTTAGAAGGCGATAAGGGCGATGCGGATGCCTAATACCTTCCCGCGTCGTAACATAGTTCCTGAGCCCTAATCTGGTTACGCAGACTGCGTTGTACCTCGAAAAGGGTGCGAAAAGACACTTTTATTTGCTTTCTTAAAAAATGTACTGGCGACTCTAAAACCGCTCACAAAGCGAGCCACGTGCAGAATGGTTTCGGGGGGTTCCAATTGGGATTCTCACACCAGGCCCTACTTATTTTCATACCGGTAGGCTCAATTTAATACCAATTCCCTTCACAATCGAAAGGTCATAATAGAATCATATCCAAATCCACATCATGATCATATCATATCCCGAATAAGATAATGATCATAATAAGCTTCTATCATTATCAATAAGAGATATACGCCCAATGAGACGAGTTACAAGAATGCTCCACATATGCCGAGAATTCTCTAAGTGTTTGGTTGACACAATAATAACATGTATGATATGCAAAACATGCTATTCCATAAATACGAAGCAATTTATGCCATATCCACTCCCATAAATCTCATACCATATCCCTTGGTATGTATAACTCGTCAACAAACCCAATTTATCCGGAAACGACATTTACGCAACCAAGGGATACTACATATAGTTCAAATAACACTTCTTAGCAAATGTATATGGCATATCTTGCACCAAATCATACAACCACAGCTTCATAAATCATAAAAACAACAGAAACACTTTTATATTCAAGTTTCTCAAACAAATAATAATCAAGAATAACGATTCTTGAATAATAAAATATATTATTAAGTTTTGAAAGACAAAGAACCCCTACCTCATGTTTAGTAGCCGTAAAAAAGAAGGAAATGTGAGAATCCAAGCTCTCCCAAAGAAATCTCAAGGAAGAAGAAGATGAATAGTGAAATAGAGAAGGAGTTTAATGATTTGGAACTCAAATCTTTAATCGGAGGTGAAAGTAAGCGAGAATCGCCTAAGAACTTCGCTCTTTCTCTCTCTAGAACCCTCTACAAGTGTGTTGGAGAGTGTGGCTTGAAAATGAGTGAAAAATGAGATAAAATGACCTTAAAACGAACTAAGTCGGTGGACTGTTCCAGATGGCGAACCGGTATGCCAAAATCAGAGTACCGGTCCGCAGCACAGATTTTCCCAAATTTTTATACGCTGGACCGGTATGGGAAAAATTGCATATCGGTCCGCAGTCAAAATTTTTCCCAAAATGCAAATGCCGAACCGGTATGCCAAAATACCTATACTAGTCCACGAGTCAACTTTTTTTTCAACTTGTTTTGACCATAACTTCTTGCTCGGAATTATATTGAGACGATCTTTATGTCCCTGGAAAGGTAATACAATTTACAGAGGGAACTTTTTTTAAAATTATGGACAGATGATTTCTAAAATTACAAATATCACACCATATTTAATTAAAACAACATAATTAATATTAACATAAATACAGGATGTTACACATTGTTCCATTGGACACATACTTCCACTCCATGGCACATATTAAGTTCGTTTAAGCTTAGATTCATACATTTCTCTAATATTTTTGATGCCCTTTAGATTTATGAAGTTTATATCTGATAGAACTTTCCTGCTAAAAAGTTTACTTAATGTAATTTTGTACATGGTTTAATTTTAGGAATTTGTAGCAGTAAACACCCCATTCCGCGGCCCCCCATAATCTGCATCGCACTTCCACCAATTAGGCCGATATAGTTCTGGTTTTGGTAGTACCGGACCCCATAGTTGCATAGTCACAAGATTCTTGGAAGCTCTAAAAATTTACCAACATTGCATTATATTCATTAAACATCTCATGCATTATATTGCCTTTCATGGCCAAACCAATAGTTCGATTGCATTTCTAGGAGTTCTAGGGCTCGTCTCGGAATTCTTGAACTTTTCCAGAGCCCGTCAGAGATTTTTGGGAATGTTAGGCGGAGCCAAAACATTGCTTAGAGGCCTCGGAATTTGTCCAAACCAAAACCAGAACATGCGCCATTGAAAAGCAGTGGGCCTAGAAAAAATGGGGCTAGGATCCACCCCAAAAGGTTTGTGCGCACCTTGGTCATTTTTGCCAAGGTTGGAGTGCACCTCCCTTTATCCCTCCATTTTTGGGTATTAATACCCCCTTCCACTCCTCATTTTCTCCATCCACAATTCATATTTTTCACCCATAGTCTTATACACTCTCTTTATATAATTATTATTGGAATTTTTAGGGGTTTTCTCGCAGTTTTGGCAGACCAATGATCCAGAATTCGATGTTTTCTCAATCAGTTTTCAACATTTTATCAATTCTACAAGTGGTAACGATCTTGCCTCACCTTTTTATAATTATTTTTAAACACCCGCAGTGCTGCATTCCTGTTCGTAAATACCACAGTATGTATTGTTAAAATTAGATTCTGCCGGTTTAGCACCTTAGTTGTTATATCCGTTGAAAGTAATTTGACTCACTCCGATAGGGTTATGGTCTCTTGTCAAGCACTTGGCATTTGACAATAGGGTTCCTGCCCGCCAATCAAGGTGGGGGTTATTTTGGTAATTTCCTAAAATTTGAGGCCTAACTGTAATTTTTAAAAATTGAGGTCTTTTATGCAAATATCCAATGTTGACCCACTTTCCATCACAAAACCACACATTAATACCACACACATATATCAACCATTTTCCACAAATTTAGGGGTCAAAATGTAATTTCTTAAAGTTTAAGGGTCCATGTGTAATTTTACAAATTTCAGGGGCTGAAACTGCAATTTCTGAAAATAAACTATTTACACAACAGATCCAACCCTAAATTACTAGAATACTCATTCTTACATCGCTATTTGCCAATGGAACACAATGGAGAATTGAAATCTAGAGTTTAATTGGGCAATATTATCTACGCACTATCCACGTACGCACATACACGTAGATGATCACACAACATGAGGAGACCTGAAAGGGGTAGTGAGGTTGCCTAATGCCTCCCCCACTGTTACTTAGTCCCCAAACTCAACAGAATCTTTGGTACTACACATATGATCTGATCACCTTAGTTGATCTGTATTGTACCCTTCCTTGTTTGTTATGAGGTGAAACGGACGCGCGACTCTAATCCAAGCACACAACATGGGCCAGCAGGCACACCAGGAGTGCAGGATCACACATTCTCACCGGGTCAACATAAAATCAACAAGTCTTTACTCGTACATTTTTCAAATCTAACGATAATGGGACGCGCTCCCCCACCCAAGGGGGCATTCATGGGGATCCCACAGTACCATCGCGGGGGCCACAGTGGCAATTGATGACCATTGGAAGTATTTTCACGTTGTATTGCCTAGATGGGATAATTCGCATTGGGTTGCATTTAATCTATTGCGTTGCAAAAATGGAGAATTGAGGACCTGATGATTGAGAAGGCACCAAAAACAACATATGAAAAAGTTAAGGGAATGTTAAAATATTCTCCACTTACAAGTTCTAGTGCCGCAGCTTCATTCGCTTGAAGAAGGTATTACTTTGTGTCACTTTATTATGAGATAATTGTACTGTGCTGCTTTTCTCTTCATATATATCAGTGCATAGCTTTCCCTTTTCTTTTCCACTTGTAAGATTGTGCTTATTTAAAATAAGGTTATAGAGTTTATGTTTTGGAAATTCATTACTTCTAATATATAAAAAATTGCGACCACAAACTTATAATTGTTTTACATTTATCAATACTGATGAGATTTCATAAACATTCCTGCTCTAATATACCATATTCCAACATGCGTTTGAAATTAATTTGGTATTCCCGTGGGAAATAAGACTCAAGACTTAAAGACAAATTTTATTAGATTATTTGATTATGTTGAAATAACTGTGAATGTATTAAATGTGATATAACTTGACCATTCTGTTCCACGAAAACGATATTTCGATTCCAATATCCATGAAAACGATACTTCGATTTCAATATCCATGAAAACTTACAACCAAGAAAAAAGGGTGTAAAACGACAAGTACATTTTTTCAAAATAATAGCCAATATTAAGTTAGAATAAAGTCTTTACTCATGTGGGGAATGAGATGTACCTTCACCAACAACAACCACTCCCACCTTAACACTGATCGACTTTCTTCCCATAATCATCCTATTAGGACAAGAACATAATTACAATAATCAAGTATCTGGGCAGCTTCAATTAGGTGTATATGGGGGGACCCAATATGGATTCTTTAATTTGTTCCTTAATACAAAATGATGCTCACTATTGCGTGGCTTCTTTATGTGCAAACACAAACAAATATTAAGTACACTTGGTGTACGTATTACATAGTGGCATACTAGACCCAATAATAAAGTTTAACGTAAGTCCAATATTACTCTTTTCTAAGAGACTACCGAACAAAGTTTAGAATTTGTTATTACTCGTCAACAGTATATTTAAAATGTATACAAGGATATTTACCATGTTATTTGTTTTTGAGTGCCTAGCTAGTGATTTGAGGTTTTGAATTTTCTTGAGTTGAGTAAGGTAAATTTTGTTTTCTAATCTCATTCAGTGTGAGGTGGGGATAAGTATATACAATTAATGTTAGAAGTATATATTGTCGAGTCCCGAATTATGAGTTTGTTAACGTATTTGATATGTCTTAACTCTTAAATTAAGAGTTCTGATATTTTCAATGTATCAAATGTATATTATAATAATAAGCAAGTTTGCTTTCAATCGTCACAGAGGGTGACAGATATCATAGATAAGTATGATATCTAAAAAATGGTGTGATGTATTTCTCTTTCAATTTTAGATAAGTAATTAATTCAAGATAGAGTTTAAGAAACTTAGAAGGCAGTATATAATAAATATAAATAAAACAATTGGATCACATATCGGTGGACTTACTAAAGTCGCTAGGAATTGTTGACATGATATCAGATTAGGTAATGTTGAGATTGA